>BCGA01000008.1:323294-743908 GCA_001599075.1 Ambrosiozyma kashinagicola
AACTAAGTTGTTTCTCAACACAAGAGTAATCAATTCAAGTGGATTTCACTGTTCCTAAATACCCCATTACGAATGCTAAATTAATCACGCAATCGTACGTTTCTCATTGTCGTTTCACTCGTGTTTCATTCTACAACTAACGTGTCGTGTTGTTGGTGTAAACAATGCTACCGCCTCGGACACGCTCCAATGTCACTACCTCCTCTGGGAAGCTAGTTTCATCATTGCGGCTGAGCGGTGTTGTCAAACAAGGAAAGTAAATAGCGTAACTTGGTACAACCAAGCTACCTCTAAGTGTGACTATCATAAATGAGATCATTTAACTTCCCAAGTTCCGACAAAAAGTTCTACTTAGTTGATTACCAGTAGTAAAGCAATGCTTCCATTGAAATCCATCGCATAAGAAATCATATATAATGTATCCTTTTTTATCCATTAAACTAAGCTATATAAATTTAGATAGATAACGGAGTTTTTGATTAATATAAGTTGTCAACGAAGACAATATCATTGAATTTATTAGTTTGGAGATGTAGCCATTTCTTTTCTTCATTATAATACACTGGTTTTCCATCATTTACACCTACATACCCCATTGCCCATGCTAATTGAACTAGTCTTTCTTCAGTTAACTTCATATCACTCAAGTTAGTCCCAAATATGTCTTTTTCCAAATACATTTGCTCTGTAGCCTCATTGACATACTTGTAAGTAGTCCCTCGTAACATCCTTCTAATACAATCTTCCCAAGGACCATTCAGGCCAGGGAATCCAATATCTATCTCATCAGCCAACACAAGTACAATCCCATTCTTATGATCAAAATGAGCTCTTGCGGTTGCATTGAGTAGTGGGCTGCATTGGTCTAACACTGTAGTGATCATCTTGTAATCGTGAGTCAATGTCTCGTTGTATTTGCGTATTTCTTCATTGGAAAATCGAGTTAGGAATACTTCAACTGCACATAGTGTAACTTGGATGAAATATGATAATGTTATTAGTTGTTTCAAGTACATCTTATAGCTTTCATACCACCAGAAGAAAGAGATGATGTTTTTCAATATAAACTTGTTTTGTGGGGTCGGAAATTCGCAAAATTAATTCAATTTATTTTAGGGTCTAACAGCTCAACAAGGATGAAAGGTATGATTTTCCAATGTAATGCCTTCAAGTACCCATAATATAACGAATGATACCCAAAAACAAAGAGAAAAAAGCCGTTATCCCAGACGGTAATATAATTGCAATATACTACACTACTGTGACAAATTTAAATTTTCGGTCTGCGAATAAATATCAAATTTGAATATACCTAGAGAAGTGTACAAACTTGTTAAGTGGCATTTCATTACAACAAATGAGTGTATTAATTGAAACCACGGATGGTAATTTAGTGGTGGACTTGTTTGCGGATCAATGTCCTAGGGAGTGCTTCAATTTTCTTAAACTTTGCAAATTGAAATACTACCATTACAGTCCATTTATCAACGTGCAAAGAGATTTCATATTAGAATCTGGCAACCCCAATCATCCTAATGCCTCTTCTGTGACCACCATAAATGATATTATTGGACAAAATGTGTTGCCGAGTGGTAGTGGTACCGCTCCTCCATTAAGACACAATAAGATTGGTCTCTTATCTTTCTTCAAATCCGGGAAAAGTTTTGACTCCAAATTCTTAGTGACATTAAGTAATGAAAGTGATGTATTAAAAGTGTTAGATGAAAGGGCTATAGTGTTTGGACAGGTTGCAGAAGGGTTTACCACTTTGAATGCGATCAACAATTGTTTATTAGATGATGAATTGAGACCATTGAAGGACATCAGAATTCTTCATACATTTATTCTTGATGACCCATTTGATGATCCAGCCAAATTAGTTATCTCACCGAAGAGTCCCTTGCCTACGGAATCCCAATTAAAAGATTTCAGATTATTGTTAGATTCAGATGATGAGAATGAAACTAAGGACATGGATATTAAATTGAAATCAAACTCCCAAGCGTTGACATTAGAATTATTGGGGGACCTCCCCAGGGCCAGTATTAAACCCAGTGAAAATGTTTTATTCATTTGTAAATTAAATCCTATCACAGATGAACAAAGTTTAAAATTGATTTTCACAAGATTTGGTGATGTCAAATCGGTAGAAATCATCAAAGATAAAGATACAGGTGATTCACTTTGCTATGGATTCATAGAATTCTTGAATTCTCGCAGTGTTGAAGCTGCATACTCTAAGATGGATAATGTGTTAATTGATGATAGACGGATCCATGTTGATTTCAGTCAGAGTGTAAAACGTGGGAATAAGAATAATGATGGAAAATATAGGCATAGCTCAAGTCATCATAGCTCAAGCAGTAGCAGAAGAGAAGGTGTTTATAAACCCCGGGATAGAGACAGCGATAGAGACAGGCATAAATCGTCCCATTTCCATAGAAGTCATCACTCTTCTCATAGATCATCACACAGATCATCACATCATTAAATACTGTTTAATAGTTTGTATTTTTTTTTTACTAAACGTCAAATCATATATTTATACACAAGTTAAATAAAAACAAATTCATTTCAACATTTATTTATTACTTATTTGACCAACCATTAAGTCCTTAATAAATGGAATATTGTTGATGACATCGACACCGAAAGATCTAGCCATCACCAATGGAGTGAAATCGGTAGAGTAAATCTTGTGAATCTTGTCCACAATACCCAACAAAACATGATTAGCCGGGTATCTCTCACTGAAGTATGGTTCCAATGCAAACTTAGTACCGATATCTAGGCCTCTTTCTGTGGCAGTCTCCAAAGTATGCACCAAGGATTTCACATCACCTTGTCCCATGTTTAAACCTTGACCAGCTAGTGGATGCGTAGTGTGAGCAGCGTCACCAACTAGTGCAACTCTTTCGTCGACATAACTGTCAGCGTGACTCAATTTCAATGGGAATCTTCCTCTAGAGTTAGGAACAATGGATTCAATCTCTCTTGGGTAATTTTCAAATTCCTCTGGTTTCAATTTAGCATTGAACAGGTTTAATCTCCATTGAATTTCCTCCAATAAGCTATCATCATTTGTGGAAGCCAATTTGTAAAGGAATTCCATTTCATCCGGGGTCAATTTAGCGCCAGCGTTAACCATAGCGATGAATTTTTCTTCTGGAAGCTTCATCAAGATGTCTGCTAAATCAGGTGTAACAGTCCACACTAAAGAGCACCAGTTATCAGGTAATGGTAATTGAGCCAATGGACCTGATTTCAAGAATCTTTGCCACCCTGTGGCGAATCTGAATGAATCTTCCTTGTATTTTAAGGTAGCCACAATTCCCCATCTATTGTATGCCCACCCTCTACTTTCAATATCAGCAAATTTTCTAGCTGGTGAGTTGAACCCATCACAACCAATCAATAATCTAGTCTTAATGGTATCCCCAGTAGACAATTGTAAGATCGGCCATTTGGTTTCTTCATCTGATTTGATTTCGATAACTTTGGTCTTATCCAACACTTCTAATGTGTTGTCTGGAGTCTCTGCATTCAATTCTTGTAATCTTTGATAAAGACCAGATTGAATATTGAAATTTTCACACATTGTGGCAATCTCTGGAGAATCAAATTCAATTTTAGAACCGGTGTACCCATCGTAAGCATGAATGTTATCATAGGTCTCCGTTCTTTCCTCCTTGAAATGGTTCCATGCCTTGATAGATTTCAAGTAATCAATTGTAGCAGGAGTCAAACTGACCACTCTATTCATGAAATTTTCTGGTGGAGAGTCATTGAATTTCTCTAGAGGTTCAATTAAGTTCCCACCTTCGACCAACTTACATTTAAGGTTCTTCAACACGGGGGAATTCTTAATAGCGGAAGCCAATGTCAATCCAGCTGGACCACCTCCAATGATGACAATATCTGTCGTGTGGTTAACAGCGCTAGCAGCTGTTGCCATAAATCTTCTGAATAGCATTGTTATGTTTTGTTAATTCAATAGGAAATGGACATAACCTATAAAACGTACCATTTTCTTTCTTCAAATGTTGCGTTGGGAAAAATGAAATTTTTTTTATTATTGGACCAAATAAAAAAAATAGACAGAAGTTCACCCCCCCCAATAAAGAGTCATTTATACTACGATTCATATAAACCCATTTCAATTACCACAGTGTTTTCCTTGAAATCCATTCAGTCGGGTATCTCCAAGATCTCCTTACCGACTTTAAACAAATTTATAACACCAAAATTCATTATGTCACCATCTCGATCACACTCCATAGCTGCAACTTCTACAGAACAATTCAAAGACACAGTTTCGGTGAAGAATTTACGGTTCACTAGTCAAATAGGTAAATCTACTAAGGAACTTAAACTTGGATTAGATTTGAAGACCATTTTCTCAAAGGCTGGATCAACGGACGATCTCAAATATTCTATCAATTATGCTGTGTTATGTAGATCAGTGAAGGAATTCGAATCTGCTAACGCCGAAGGTAACTTCAAATCTCTTCAATCATTCAGTGATGGTTTATTTAAAGATGTCATCTTCAAGCAAAACACCGAACATGCTACACTCACTATAAACGAAATTGGATCTAATTACAATATTAAAACCGTATTCAATAGATCTTTCACCGATGAACAAGTTGTTCCTGCTACTGAAGAATTGGATACCATTAAGATTTCCGATCTCCATGTGATGACTATCGTTGGTGTGTTCACGGAGGAACGGTTTAACAAGCAACCCGTTGTGTTGGATATCAATATTAAGAGTACTGCTGAATCACAGGTTTGGTCACATGATTCTAATTCATTAGCTCAAGAGATCGATAAATACATTGAATTTTCGAATTTCAAAACAGTTGAAGCATTAGTGTTAAACGTGTGTAAATTGGTTTTCCAAAGACACCCTGATATTGAAGAGTGTGAAGTGAAAGTTATAAAACCTGATGCAATCGATTACACTGATGGTGTCGGTGTCTCAGTTGTGAGAACCAAGCAAGAAATAGATAGTGAATTAGATGGAGTTCTAGAATTTTCCAAGCATGACATCACCACTGATCATTTTGTGATTCCTAATTTAAACAAGGAAACTTCAACTATCTTTGAAAACAATAAGGGTGTCCATTCTGCATACATTGCATTTGGATCAAATGAGGGTAATCAAATAGCTAGTATTGAAGCTGCCATTGATTTATTAAATGAAAAGGGGATTAAAGTGTTACAGACTTCTTCCCTGTATAAGTCTAAACCTATGTATTACCTTGATCAAGATGATTTTATGAATGGTTGTTTAAAAGTGGAAACCACATTAGCACCTCATGATTTATTGAAGGAACTCAAAGATATAGAATATAATGGGTTGAAAAGAGTGAAGAAATTTGATAATGGACCAAGATCAATTGATTTAGATATCATTTTATATGATAATATAATATTGAATGATCCTGATTTGAATATCCCACATATTAGAATGTTAGAGAGAAGTTTTGTGTTAGTTCCCTTATGTGAATTATTACCACCTGATTTCACTCATCCTGTTACTGCAGAACCAATTCATGATCACTTAAAACAATTAATATCGGGAACGAGACAAGTGGATCCTAACGTGCAAAAATCTATAGATTTGATTACTATTTTACCGTTGATTCATTCCTCTCAAAAAAAATTTGATTACATTGAATATGATCTTTTCCATAACCATTCCAAGACTCAACTTATGTCTATATTAAATGTTACCCCAGATTCATTCAGTGATGGTGCTGAATCAAATTTAGATATAAATGAAATCATGAAAAAAGTTGATAACATGGTTACCGATGGTGTTGATATAATTGATATTGGAGGTTGTTCAACTAGACCAAATTCTGAGCAACCATCAGTTGAAGTGGAACTCTCTAGAGTGGTACCAGCTATTAAAGCTATTAGAGAGAAATATCCTTCATCTAAGGATATCTTGATTAGCATTGATACTTATAGAGCTGAGGTTGCCAAGGTGGCCATTGAATTAGGTGCCAACATTGTTAATGATGTGAGTGCCGGATTATTCGATGAGAATATGTATGACGTGGTGGCACAATATGGTGCACCATATATTATCAATCATTTGAGAGGTGACATAAAGACTATGAATAAATTAACTGATTATGGACCAACTTATGATCATGATTTACAAATTTTTTCTAAAAATGATACTGAACCAATTAAGTTAATCAATGAAGTTGCTAAGGAATTGAGTGAATGTATCACTAAGATGACTACTAAAGGTGTTAAAAGATGGCAAATCATATTAGATCCAGGTTTAGGATTTGCTAAGAATATGAGACAAAATTTAGATGTTATTAGGGAATTACCAAGTTTCAAGAACTTTAGACAATTAGATAGAACTACTGGTGAATATATTAGTTTTGAAAATATGCCATTATTACTTGGACCATCTAGGAAAAGATTTATCGGTAAGATCACTGGTAAAGATGTTGCTCAAGATAGAGTCAATGGGACTAGTGCTGCTGTAACTGCATGTATTGGTTATGGATCAGACATTGTTAGAGTTCATGATTATAGAGAAATGAAGGATGCTTGTTTGATGGCAGATGCTATTTATAAAGGTATTTATTAAATTTAATTAAGTATTATATAATAATAATAATATTTTGATGATGGTAATTAAGCAATAGAAAGACAAAAAAGAAAAATATAAAAAGAACAAAAAAAAAAATAAAAAGATATAAATAAAAAGGATAAAGAGAGTTAGTCATTAAGAAAAGAAATAGAAGAGTAAATTGGCAAAGCTATAACACAAGAATGAAATAAAGCATAGTGTAGTAAATATGACAGGTATGGTATAGAGCTGATGTAACTTTTTTTTTTTTGTAATAAAATAAATATATTAAAAACAGGAAAACTTCACCTTTTTCGTTTTCAACAACATTTCACAACATCACTTCACAACACAACACAACACAACACAACACAACACAACACAACACAACATCAAATCTTCTTCATCTCATTTTCACAAAACAACAATAATAAAACTATTTTTAAAATATTTTTTTTTTTTTAAATAATCAAAGGAACAAACAAAACTCATCTCAGGACATCAATAGTCCTCTTAATTTTTTTTTTCAACATCATCAAGTAAAAAAAAGGCATTACACTTATTCAGCGTCAGCTTCTGGACAGTCTCTAGCAAAGTGACCTTCCTTACCACACTTGTAACATTCAGTGGAACGACCAGATGAAGTACAATCCTTAGCAATGTGACCAGTCTTACCACAGTTGTAACATTTAGCACCGGAAGCCTTACAATCTTTAGCGAAATGGTTAGCACCACCACATTTGTAACAAGACACACCAGATCTGAATCCACCTGAAGGAGCTGAACCACTAGATGAAGCACCAGATGATTGATGGTAACAATCTTTAGCAATGTGACCAAATCTGTTACAATTGTAACATTTGACTTGACTTCTCACTGGTTCTGGACATTCAGATTGAACGTGACCAATTTGTTTACAGTTGTAACATTGCTTTTGAGTAGTTTGCTTTGGTAATGGACAATCTTTAGATTCATGGTTTGGTTGTTTACAATTGTAACATAATCTTTCAGTTTGTTCACAATCTTCAGCCTTGTGACCGGCTAAACCACACTTGTAACAGGTTCTTGGGAAATGGGACATTATTTTTATTAATTTGATTTATATAAATATAAGTTAATCAGAAAAGAAAGGAATAATTAGTTATTTAATTGGGTGACGATGACTTTTGAAAATTTTTGGCACAAAATTTTGGAAAATTCAACGTTTGAGTGAGCCACTATTAATTGGGTTATACACGAGGGGGGGGGAGCTGGACTATTTAAAGATATCATTTATATCTAAATCACTGTCATCAGATGAAGATGATAAATGTAAAGAATCACCTATAGATAAAGGTTGTTGTTGTTGTTCATAATTCAACTTTGGATTTTCCTTATCCATCACGTATAATCCATAATCATTTGATATTTCCATTTCTTGGTAAATCTTATTTAATTCAATTTCATTCATATCTTCTAACATCAATCTAGCTATAATCTCTGGACTCAATACATACATTATGAAATATCTATTCCCCCAAAATTGAATAACTTTATCTTGGATCCCCTGTTTTCTTATTAAATTTCCAAATTTTTGTTCAATATATTCAGTTATCAATAATTGTCTTAATTGACCATAATAACCATGATATTTATTTTTTGATAAATTAATTAATTCTAAATCGGCAATGTGATGTCTATGTGATGAATCTTTAAACATTTTAGCTAATTTATAAAAATAAAAATTATTAGGTGTTTTCAAAATATTTTTAATTAATTGTAAATGATTTTCGATTCTTTTATATAATTCAATTTCATTAATAATTGGTGGTTTAAAATTTGGTTTCAATTTATTGTATTTAGATTTAATAAATTTAATTCTAGATCCATCATTTCTCATTACAGTCTCTAATGAATTCCCCATTTCATTTAATGCATCTAAATTATCGATTATATCATCAACAGATTTTTTATTATTATCATTTTTCAATAATTCATCAATTTGTCTTGTTGAATTAATTGGTTTATCTTCTTTCCTTAATTTATCCATTTTAAATATTAATTTTTTTGTATTTCTTTCCATATTAGTCATATCTTGTAATAATTCACCAACTTCATCTGATTCCCTTGGTAAAAGAGATGATTCTCTTTCATATTTTGGGCGATTTAAATTATCGGAATCTAAATTTTGTGATATTTTCGTTATATGAACATCTTTCTTACGTTTTAGTTTTTTCAATTTAGTTTCACCAACTGTACATGAATTTAAACTATCAATCGGTGTAGCCGATACAAAGATTCGTTTTCTTTTTTTAGTTTGCAATAAGTCCCCCGGTTCCGTGAGGGAATTCCTTATTATTCTTGTATTTGAAATATTAGTGATATTTGTAGGTGGTGATATATTTTTAACTGTAGATTTATTTGTCGTTGAATGGTTACCATGTAATGTACCTGTCCTAGTTGTGATATCTAAACTTGTATATTTCTGATTCCTCAAATTTGATTGTCTTGAATTCATTGCTTGACATAATAGTTAATAATAATAAAAGATCAGTTTTAATAATGTTTTGATTAGTTCTTTAAATTACGCGTAGAAAATAAAAAAAATTTTTTTTTTTTTGGTGAAGCGTAGCAGAACTGAAATAGACTGATGTAATTAAAACTGTAAAGAAAAGAAGAGATGAGATATATAAGAAAAGAATTTTTAAACAAAGAACAAAGCTCAAAATGTATTGTTTGTCAATAAGTATAGTAAAAATGAATTGAAAAAACGAAAACGAAAACGAAAAGTAAAATTAGATAGATTTTTTTGAACTCCAAAAACCAAACAAATGGAGGACATAAAGTATATATATTTTTTTGGGTTTTCCAATTATAGCAAAGACAACAGCAAAAAATAAAGGAGATATAGTTTTAATCTTATTTTTTTTTTCTAATGTAAAGAGTAATAAGTAACAAGGGGGGAGGGGGAAGAGGATAAGATGGTAAATATAAAACACCATATGAAGAAAGGATACAACTTTTTATTTATTTATTTATCAATTTTGGGGGTTCAATTGACACTTTAATTCATTAATTTGTTTTGATTGTTTTTGGTTTTCCTCTTTTAAGAATAACAAATATTCAGTGACTATATCTAAAATGACTGATTTATTTAATTTCTTACCTTTATCAGCGTCATTCAATATCTTACTTTCACCATGATGAGCGTCAACTTCGAATGCTATATTATCGTTACTCATCCAAGGAACCAATTTTTGGAGATTAGCTATTTTTGAATTAATATTGATTCTATATTTTCTTTCAATTTTATTATGAGCTTTTCTTTGATGAAGTGTCATTGGTTTTTTCACTCTTGATGACGTTGAAGACATTGATGATCTATTTGAATTAATTGAATTTGTTGAATTTTTTCTTCTTCTTCTTGGCTTTATATTATCTTCAGTTGATTGTAAAATTTCTTTATTAATTTTATTTATATTATCTTCAGTTATTGTATTGGATCTTGGTAATTCTTTTGATTCCTTTTTAATGAAAACGTTATTACCATCGAATTCCATTGGTGAACCACCTAATGAAGTTGTATTTGTATCTATTGAGGTAATTTGATTATCATCTATTGGTAATTCATCTTCGAATTTACCTATATCGAATAAATCTTCTGTAGCCAATGAATTATAAGAACTAACTGATGTGACTGAAGTTTTTCTATCTTCTGAATCATATTCTGACATTTTAATACTATCTTGTAATGGATCTTGATTAAATTGTTGTTGTTGTTGTTGTTGTTGTTGTTGTGGTTGTTGTCTTTGTGATTGATGGTCATCATCTAATCCAGATAACCAAACATCGTTAACTGCCTGAGGGTGAATACCGACTTGAGACATGAATGTATTGGAGTTACCGGAATCATTTTGAGATTCATCGAAGTAACCAAAATTTGAATTTGATTGATTTGACATTAGCATACCTTGTAATGCTTGTGGGAACATATTTGAATAATACACACAGATGTAATAAATTAATTGGGGGGGGGGGGGATTGAATGTTGATATTTATATACAGTCAATGATAATTAATTTAAAAGCAAATAGCAATTAAATGTATGTATGGTATGAGTGTATTGATAATAGAAATTATTATTATTGGATATCGTAAATCAAAAGAAATTGAAATAGTCAAATAACGAGATAATACATTATATTTATATTAAAAAAAAAAAAAGGTTGTCACAGAAAGTACAAATTAGATAAAGTGTGATCTAGTTAAGTAATAGATTCACTGACATATCTTTAATAAATATATTACATTAAAAATATAAAAAAAAAAAAGCTGATGTTATTAAAGTATTATAAAAATGGGTCTTTTTGAAATAAACGTTTGCGGCAAAGTGGTAAATTCGGGTTAATTAAAGGTTACTTTTGTAGGCTCATTCTTTACTAAATTTTTGATTTATTAGTCGGTATTTGAATTTGTTTATTAATGTTTAACAACTAAATTGATCATAATTATCTGAATACTATCAATCAATTTAACTAATTAAATATTAATGATTTTATTTAAATTCATAAGAATCCGGGCTATCCTATAGGATATTTAATTAAACTTTTAAAAATGTTATAGATTCTAGCATTTTCTAATTAATTATGCAAATCTATGTATTAAAGTAATGTACACTTACATCTATATACATGCGTTAAAAGCTCATTACATAAAGGAATTTATCCCGCCTTCATCGTGGGGTAAGTTTAACTTATACTGAGTTTACCACGTTGTGGTATTAACCAATTTTGATACCTCAAAGGTAAATTCAAACTTTTATTAGTAAATTACCGATACTAATTAACTTAATTGATGACCGTTAAATTATCTCTTTTGGGGAGGGGGGGGGGGACTGCCAGGAAACCAAAATAATTACAGATTTTAATGAATCTTGGAATCTTTAAATCTTTCATTAAATAACTTGAAATTTGTTTTGTTTTTTTTCAAATTTAAATTAAATGAATTTAGTTAATGTCAATTGTTCAATTACTTAGTTAAATCAGTTTAATCAATTCATTAATTTAATCATTAATATAAAAATGATTAGAATATATAATTATCATTTACCATAATTAAGGTACCAAATTGAGCCCACCTATAATCCGATAGTGGTATGTTTTTTTTTATTTAACAGGTATTAATGAGGCTCATTGGCTATTGTTTAGATTAATAACTTTAAATATGTTATATTAATGACATAATGAACAGCATTTTTTTTTTTTTTTGTTGGTGGTATTTATCTATTACTTTTGGTTTCACCATTAAGGTCATTATTAATATTTTAGTTCTTCATAACTAGAATATTCTAGATTGTATTATCATAATTGATATATTGAGTATTATTGATTACCTCTGTTGTTGATTGGTTTACCTTAGTTTTTAGTATAACTTTAATTGAATACATGCGTATTCGTGAAATGACTCCAATGGTACTATCCTATAGTAATAATTTATTGTATTATATAATATTCATTAATATAACTGTCCTTTCCCCAACTCATCTAATAAATTTTTATTATTCAATTGATCTTCAGTTACAATATTAAACTTTATGTAGCCCATATACCAATATGGTTTCATAAATTGCTTAAAGTTTTTTTGTTTTTTTTCAATGCCTTGTATAATCTGATATATCGATAATGATATATATATTCTATTCAAATCTATTCGGAGACCTAATAAAAAAAACAAAATAAGGGTATCAGTAACCCATATATAATGATCAATACTGTGTCACAGCAAAAGTACATTAAAATGGTGTATAACAATAACTCCGAATACAACAAAACAATAAAGAAAAGCATTCAATTTCAATGAATTGTTTTTTTGTTTTTTTGTTTAATAATAGTCCTTATTAATTTAATTAATACACCATGTTTTATTATTAAGGGGGGACACACATATAGGTGGGAAAGAGGCTAGGTGTTCACTAGATAAAGAGCATTCCATTCCTTAATAGTACAATAATGTAGTATTTGCATCAAACTGAATAATAATAATAAATAAATAAATAAAAATAATAACGTGTTGCAAACTATAAATTATCTCTTTTGAATGGCTGTTTTATTCCCATGGAATCTGCCGGTATACTTAGTAAACTAATTAGTTATTAATGTAAAAATATATTTCCATTGGTTGTATATCTTACTATACTACAGTAAACTACATTAATTTAATTGTTTTTTCTTTTTTTTCGTATGGTGTATATAGTATTTATTTGGTGAATCTATAAAATGATTCTAGTACATTCTGGGTTAGAAAGGGGTGGGTGGGGGGTGGGGGCAGGTGCCATCAATTTTTTTCCCAATTTTTTTTCTTTTCTTTATTTAATTTTAAAGTTTACAATAAATTAATTTAAACTTCTTATAATTTACAAGTTTATCCATTAAAATTAACTATTAAGACTAATGAATAAGATCAAAATCTAAGTCATAAAATAAAAAATGTTCCGATGAGATAGGTATCTCTTCTTTTAAAAAAAACTCTTGTTAAAACATTATGAATAACAAAAAAATGAATAAATCTAGTGAAATATAACTTGAAGATCTCCATATGTAATGTAATGTGATGTCTTGTGGTTGTTGGATTTTGACACTAAGTAGGTTTAACTACTAGTTTCATTATAATTTGCATCATAAGAATCACAGCACTTTTTTTTTTTATTCTCTTTATCAAAGGGAATAGATAAGTTCTCTATATTGTTGCATTCTTTTCATTGTTTTGTAAATCAACATATTTGTTATTATAATTTGCTCTAATGGATTATTAAAGTTGGTATTTTATATAATTGAATGAATATACAACGTTCGGCACGGCATCTTTAATATCATCCGTAGAGATAAGTAAAAAAATTTAATTTAATACACCGAGATGTTTCCGAGTACTTTCGGTTTCATTTTTGTTTTTTTTGTTTTGTTTTTTACTTAATTCTTGTTAATAGTTGTTTGATCAATTGATTATAATTAATAGATGATATTCATCATCCATTATGAATAACGTAAAAAAAAAGATCTTTTAAATCAATAGAAAAATTGATGCCTACACCATATGTATGTGTATGCTTAATAAAAACACTGCCCCGTATGATTTCCCGAAATTACGTAACAGAGAAGAATTCAATTTATAATGATGTCCTTCTATTTAAACAATGATGGCACGATTATATGTATATGCCTGTATAAATGATATCATTTAAACAAAAGAAGAATCTGACGTATTAAAATATCAGATCATTGAATGTATAATTCACCTGTGCCTTGATTATAAAGTGTTGTATATTGGCAACAATTATGTCTTGGTGGAGATGCCAAAAAAAAAAAAATGCTCCGTGATTTCCTTATTAAATGATTGGTATAATACATGTTTACATAAATTCAAAAATCATGAATCATTTAATGAAATAGCAAGAGTGTACACCAATCAAACAAAGATAAACCATATATATTATATTATATATTGAGCAATCAAAAATTCAATTTTTTTTTTTTTATTTTAATTAAAAACAACAAATAAAAAATTAAGGTCCCCATTATATCAATCACCGTTTTAAATGAGGCTGATATACCTTCATTGGTTGCCGTATATGAAAGCGCAATACCCGGTATGTACTATTAATCGATTGCGTAAGTTATAGTATTGGCTGTGTAGCAACTTTGAACTTTGTAAAGAGCTTTTTATTTTATTTTTTTTTTTCTTGTTATTAATATTATATACCTATAATATGATCTACAATAACAACAAACTGACCGATTACTCCATACTAGATAGAATGTAGAATTACAACTTAAGATATTTTATTTGAGTAATACGTCACTTTTATTGAAGTTTTAAAAGCCATTTAATACTAATGAAATATAGGATCTACCTATCCTATTATGAATAAAGTCCTTAGTTGAAAAGTCAACACAGACAAAAAAAAAATTTGTAACGTACTAAGAAAACAAAAAATGTAAACAAAAACATCTTTTTAAGTTTTTTTAAATTCATATGTTATTTTTGTTGTTGTTGTTATTTTTGAATACTTAGGTTTAATTAATACGACCATATCGTGTGAATATCTTACATTTGTATTATTGAAGTAATGACAAGGTGAATGTCGAGATCTGTCAAAAAAAAAAACACCATTGTTATAAACGAGGATAATAATGACTGGCTTTAAATGTACCCTGTCAAACAAATTGCAATAGAATAAAAATAATAAATAATAAATAAAAAAACACGAAAAGCAAATGCTTTGATCATTAACATTATTCACTTACTTACCTTGTAGTGTTTATATTAAAACTAATACTAATCGAATATATTATTTGTTTATTGTGGTAGCATCGATCAATGATAAAATTGAAAAACGCTGAAAATTCATTAATAGACGCGTCGGGAATGTGTAATTCGGATATGTAACCGAATTTTTAATTGTTTTTTTTTTTTTTTTAACACACTATAGTTTCCTTTTCAATCAGTTGCTTTAAATTACTATAAACGGAAGACCCTCTCCTAAGTAACACCTCTTTAGAATCCTAATTTTAACATATACTCTTGCCTATTTCAATTTTCTAATTGTCTCTGCCTTATAATTTTAACGGGTTACCCCTTGTATTTGTAGTGATGATTTGAATCACCGCTTTCTCCATTTTTAATTATTTAATTATTTATTAATCCTACATGTTTTTAAAATCTGATTAAAAGATGTGATTTTCCCCATAATTGAATGAAACGGAAACAATTAATATACAATAGGCAGTATAACCAAATTAGGAATTTCGTTATATCAGTATGTTTAGTACGGCTACTTTGAAAAAAAGAGGAGTCTCCAAAACAAAATAGTAAATTTTTTTTTTTAATATGGGTCTAACATTATTAAAATACATAGATACAACATACAGATTCTGAATCTGACATTTCAAGTATATCCATATAATATACACATATACAATCCTAAGCTTAGAAATACAGAGAATTAGAAAGACAGAAAGGGTAAGTCCAAAACAGAGACTATTAGGACACTGTAATTAGGATTCGATTACTCTCCTCCCCCCAGCCGTTTTTCGGATTGCGGCGGATAGTTTTACAATACTTTCTTGTTTAATTCAACTTTTATTTATTGCTTCTACTGTGATACAAAAACTAATTACATTGTATTCAAAACTAATTGAAGTAATTATAATACTTAAATTAGATATAATGATATAATGACAAGTAATTGAATTGTTAAATCATTAAATATTTTATGGATAAGTTTCTTTAAAAGGGTGTATGTAGAAAACAGTATATCCGTTTACGACATGTACATCAATAAAGTTTAAATTATACAACATAACAAAAACATATAAATAAATTAAAAACACTACGTTTATATAACTTTATTATATACGAAATCAATCAAAGTCTGGGCTTAAGTAAACTAATACAACCCTATTGTTTACCCATGGGGGAAAATTTGGTAATTCTTGCTTGCTTTTGCTTTTCTTCTGTAAAAATAACATATATATTATATGATTGCCTCCAATTTCTTAATATTTAAAATTTAATTTATTAAAACTATTTATTATTTTTGTTGTAACCCTTCTTTTTCCTTCCCCCTTTTTTTCCCTCCATAGATATATTACTACAGTTTTCTAATCTATCTTGATTTCTATCTAATATCATTATTCAAAGAAGAAAAGATTACTTGTACCTCAAATTGAATTAGCTACCCCCCTTTTAAAGAGAGAAAAAAAAAAAAGCAAACAAAAATTTCCCTTTTTTTTTTAATCTGCAACATAATCAATTATAGAGATACAAATATCCCGCCTCCTTCCCCATTGGATTTTTATATACCTTTTCTCTTTATCTTACTACAATCTAATACCCTTATAAAGAAAACAAGACATAGATAAACATCAAAAAAAAAAAAACATCAACACATACAAAAAAAAATGTCTATTAGTGTTTATCCAGATCCAAAAACGAATGAGGAAAACTATGACGGCGGTGAAATCGATGAGAGTCAAATCCAGAATTTGGCTAGAGAATTGACTCACGATTCAAAAGCTGCTGTTGCTGCTGCTTCTGCACAAAAGCAAACAACAACCGATGAACTAATTGACCAAAATGATCCATTACAAAAAATCAATTCTATCATCTCTAGACAATCCACTCGTGTTTCTCAATTAGAAGTGGATGGTGTCTTACCACTTTCAGAAAGTGTCGATAAAAGATTAGACCCAGATTCAACTGAATTCAGTGCTAAATATTGGGTTAAAAACTTGAGAACATTGCAAGACAAGGATGTTGATTATTACAAACCATATCAACTTGGTGTTGCATACAGAAATTTGCATACATACGGTGCATCCCAAGATTCCGATTACAAAACTGATGTGGTTAATTTTGTACTCAAATGGATGGCAGCTGCTAAAGAACTCATTCATCCATCAGCTGATCACGTGGATATCTTGAAACCTATGGATGCCCTGATGAGACCAGGTTCCTTAACTGTCGTCTTGGGTAGACCCGGTGCCGGTTGTACTACTCTTTTGAAAACTATATCCTCTCAAACTTATGGTTTCAAAGTTGGTGAAGAAACACAAATCACTTATGATGGGTTGACCCCACATGAACTTATCAAACATTACAGAGGTGAAGTTATTTATAACGCTGAAGTGGAAATCCATTTCCCTCATTTAACTGTTGGTCAAACTTTGGAATTTGCTTCATCCATGAAGGTTCCACGTAACAGACCTGAAGGTATCGATAGAGATACTTATGCTCAACATTTTGCAAAGGTATGTATATTTACTTTTTTTTTTCATTTCATTTGGATTCCTGCTATTTACTAACACAACACTGTTTTTTTTTTTTTCCTATAGGTTTACATGGCTATGTTTGGTCTATCTCACACTTACCACACCAAGGTTGGTGATGATTTCGTTAGAGGTGTCTCTGGTGGTGAAAGAAAGAGAGTCTCCATTGCCGAAGTTTGTCTTTGTGGTGGTAAGATCCAATGTTGGGATAACTCCACTAGAGGTTTAGATTCTGCCTCTGCTGAAAACTTTGTTAAGAACTTGAAATTGTCATGTCAAGTTCTTGATACTACTTCCATTGTCTCCATTTATCAATGTTCCCAAGGTGCTTACGATATGTTTGATAATGCATTGTTACTTTACCAAGGTAGACAAATCTTCTACGGTGATGCAACCAAGGCTAAGGCCTACTTTGAAAGAATGGGTTACTTCTGTCCTCCAAGACAAACTACCCCTGATTACTTAACTTCTATTACCTCTCCAATGGAAAGAATTATCGCTAAGGGATTCGAAGGTAAAGTTCCAAAGACTCCAGATGAATTTGAAGCTTACTGGAAGGCCTCTCCTGAATACAAGGAATTGGTTGAAGAAGTTGATGATTATATTCAAACTGTTGAAAACAACAAGGAAGAGTTTGAGAAGAACTTGTTTGAAGCTAAATCAGCTAAGCAATCAAAGCGTGCCAATAATAAGGAACCATACACTCTTGCTTACCGTTTACAAGTTAAATATTTGACTAGAAGAGCTATCCAAAGAGTTAGAAATAACTTGACTCTTCCTTTGTTCACTATTTTCTCCAATTTCTTTATGGCCTTGATTAATGGTTCTGTCTTCTACAACATGAGTAACACCACTGCAGATCTTTATAATAGAGGTGCTTGTTTGTTCTTTGCCTGTTTGTTCAACTCCATGATGAGTATGTTGGAAGTGTTTGCCTTGTATGAATCTAGATCTATTGTTGAAAAGCATACCCAATACGGTTTCTATCATCCTTCTGCAGAAGCGTTTGCCTCAATTGCTTCGGATATTCCGACAAAGGTTATTACATCTCTTGCCTTCAATTTGACTTTGTATTTCATGGTTAATTTGAGAAGAAATCCTGGTTGCTTCTTTTTCTATTTCCTTTTAGCTTGTACTTCATTGTTCGTTATGAGTCATTTGTTCAGAACTATTGGTTCATGTACTAAGTCCTTGTCTCAAGCCATGACACCTGCTTCTGTTGTGATTATTGCTATGTCTGTTTATGCCGGTTTCGTTGTTCCTGTCGATTACATGTTGGGTTGGTCTAGATGGATTAACTATATAAATCCAATTGCATATATCTTTGAAGGTATGATGATTAACGAATTCCATGGTAAAAGAATTGGTTGTAGTACAATGGTTCCTAGTGGTGGTGCTTACGATGAGTTGCCTAATAAATACAGAATTTGTTCTCAAGTTGGTGCTCGTCCTGGTGAAACATTTGTCGATGGTGAAAGATATCTTAACGTTGCATTCAGTTACTCTCACGGTCACAAGTGGAGAAATTGGGGTGTTTCCTTAGGTTTCATGTTCTTCTTCTTAGCTACTTACTTATTGGCTGTCGAATTAAACCCTGCTGCTAGACAAAATGGTGAAAAGATTATTTTCTTAAGATCTACCTTGAAGAAGATGGAAAAGGAACGTAAGCAAAAGGCTGCCTCAAATGATATTGAATCTCAACAAGTTGATGATAAGACTGCTTCTTTATTAGGTTCTGATGAATCACCAGAAGATGAAATTCAATTAGAAATGGGTGATGATATCTTCCACTGGAGAAACGTTAACTATGAAATTCCTTACGATGGTGGTATTAGAAGATTATTGGATGGTGTCGATGGTTGGGTTAAACCAGGTACTTTGACCGCCTTGATGGGTGCCTCTGGTGCTGGTAAGACCACTCTTTTAGATGTTTTGGCTTCCAGAGTTACTATGGGTGTGGTTACCGGTGATATGCTTGTCAATGGTAGACCTAGAGATAATTCTTTCCAAAGATCTACTGGTTACGTTCAACAACAAGATTTGCATTTGGCTACTTCCACTGTTAGAGAAGCCTTGAGATTCTCTGCCTACTTGAGACAAAATGCTTCTGTTCCAAAATCTGAAAAGGAAGACTATGTCGAAAAGGTTATTAACATTTTAGAAATGGGTCCTTATGCTGATGCCGTTGTCGGTGTTCCTGGTGAAGGTTTGAATGTTGAACAAAGAAAGAGATTGACCATTGGTGTTGAATTGGTTGCTAAACCTAAGTTGTTATTGTTCTTGGATGAACCTACCTCTGGTTTGGATTCCCAAACTGCTTGGTCCATTTTGTGTTTGATTAAGAAACTTTCCAGTGCTGGTCAAGCTATTATGTGTACTATCCATCAACCTTCTGCTATGTTGTTCTCTCAATTCGATAACTTGTTGTTATTGAAGCGTGGTGGTCAAACCATCTATTTTGGTCCATTAGGTCCAGATGCTTCTACATTGATCCAATATTTTGAACGTAATGGTGCCTTTAAATGTCCACCAAAGGCAAACCCTGCTGAATGGATGTTGGAAGCTACCGGTGCTACTCCTGGTGTGATTTCAGATCATGATTACCATCAAATCTGGGCTGATTCCCCTGAACATGCCGCCGTTCAAGCAGAATTGGAAAGAATGGAAAGAGAATTAATCAACAAGCCTATTTTGGAAGTTGAAAACGGTAGTTCCTCTTATGCTTCTTCTACTGCTACTCAATACTATGAAGTCACCAAGAGAGTCTTTGAACAATATTGGAGATCTCCTGAATATATCTGGTCTAAGTTCTCCTTGGTTATCTTGGCTAAGCTTTTCAATGGTTTCACTTTCTTCAAGGCTAACACTACTATTCAAGGTATGCAAAATCAAATGTTCGCCTTGTTCATGTTCTCTGCTGCTTTCGGTTCCTTGGTTGAACAGATGCTTCCTCATTTCGTCTCGCAAAGATCTATGTACGAAGCTAGAGAGCGTCCATCTAAGACTTTCGGTTGGTTCCCATTCATCACTGCTCAAATTACTGCTGAAATCCCATGGATGATGGCTGTTGGTACCGTTGCCTTCTTCTGTTTCTACTACCCAATTGGTTTCTACAATAACTGTTCCTTAACTCATGATGTCCATGAAAGAGGTGCTTTGTTCTGGCTTTACATTATTGAATTCTTCATCTTCACTTCTACTTTGGGTCAAGCTTGTATTGCCGGTATTGAAGTTGAACAAAATGCTGCTAACATTGGTACTTTCTTGTTCTCTATTTGTTTGATTTTCTGTGGTGTTTTGGTAACCAAGGCTAAGTTACCTGGTTTCTGGATTTTCATGTACAGAGTTTCTCCATTCACTTACTGGATTTGTGGTATTATGAATACTGCCTTTGGTAACTCCCCTGTCGAATGTTCTGAGGATGAATTATTACAATTTGAACCTTACGGTGGTACCTGTGCTGAATACATGAAGCCATATATGGAAGTTGCAGGTGGTTACTTGGTTGATGAGAATTCTACTACAGCCTGTAAGTACTGTACTATGTCTAACACTGATGTGTTCTTGAACTCCATTAATGCTTTAGATTTCAGTAGATGGGCTAATTTTGGTATCTTCTGGGCTTACAATGTTGTTAACGTTTTCCTAACGGTCTTCTTATACTGGTTCGTCAGAGTTCCAAAGAAGAATGATGTCTTGAAGAGATTTAAGGGTAGAATTCAAAAGCGTCTTGAAAGTATTAAAGCATACAGAAAGGCTAGAAGAGATATCCTTAAGCAGAAGTTGCATATTGGTGATCCAAGTGAAAAGCATGATGATAGTGGTTTCTTGACTTCATGGAGGGAAAGAAGAGAGAGAATGAAGCAGATCTACAAGAGTTAGATTCCTTTTTTCCTTATACCTAGTTTGAAATTATAGGATCATTTTTTTAAATTACTTTTATTACATTCCCCCATGCTCCCCCCCCCCCCTCTCTATTTTTAATTTAGTTCATTTTTTTTTAAATGTATTTTCTATTAAGTTGTCAAATATTATATGTAAAATAATTACATTGTATATCTAAAGATTAATGTGTAGCTGGTCTTTTCTTCTTTGGTTTTAGTTTATTTTGGAAGTCAATCCAGGTAGGTTTCAGTCTATATTCTTCAACAAGAATATCTTGTACAATTTTATTATGAGGTCCTTGAACTGTAACCTCCATTACCTTTGGATTGGAAACCGTGGCTGTAACTGTAGTGGAACCAGAACACTTAACTCTTAAAATTGATGCAAGTTCTTGTGGTTCCACAAAGAAATCTTCTAATCCAACAACTGATGTGATCACCTTTCTTCCAAATTTCAATTGTTCCACGGTGACCTTAATCTTAGGAATCTTACCCTTCTTAGCCTTCACCTTGGAGAAATCATCCATGGATTCTAAAATTTTATAGAATTCCTGGAACCCATTCTTAGTAACCAATTCGACAACCGCAGCACGTTCTATATTGGACTTACCTTTAATCTTGATTAAAGGTTCTAACACTGAATCGATTTTTATGAGCTTTGGATTTCTTGGTTCAGGTAATTTTTGTTGTTCTATGTATTTCTTGACCATTGCCCTGATATCATGAAGCTCATAAAAACTGGTGTAATCCATGTTCAATTTATTGAATAACATTCTACTGGCAGGACTTGGTTTGTACAGTTGTAAAATGATTAATTTCTCTAAATCTGATGAATCATCTTGTTTATTGCCAGAGGGTTTTTTACCAATCTTATAAGGTTCAAAATTAGCAGCTCTTTCATGAGTTTTATCAGCTAGTTTTATCACTGTTAAATCATCATCTTTACCCTTCACTTTCAAAAATTGTAACTTTTCCATGGCCTTGAGGAACTTGGCCGTTTTCTTCCATGAAGTCTTCTTGATGTTTACTAAGTTATGGTCAACCGGAGGCAAGTTTTTCAAGATATGGTTTGCCATGAAGTTGGATGCTGTTATTGGAAGCTCAACCTTTTCTTGTGTTATCGTATACAGGATAGACCGAATGAAGATATCATCAACATCTTCAGTGGTCATGGTGTATGTTTCTTCAGAGGCTTCATCATCTGAAATTTGTAAATTGGAGATATCTTCTTCAATGGTATCAGTTGCAGTTTCTTGGGTGTTAGTTGTAGAACCTTCGGTGTCATCACCTTCAGGTGATATCTCTCCTGTTTTCGTTTCCGTTGCTTCGAGTTCTGGCTCACCTTGTGGTGTGAGACTCAATGGAAATGTGATATCACTGTTAACTGGGACTTTAATTTTGGAACCACCGAGTTTATATAATTCATCATTAACCACTTGAAGGACATCCACGGCGACACCATTCAATCCTACAACTTTGTCAAGTTTATACATGTCCACGTTACAGTACCCCACTGCAATGCAAACTTTTGGATTGGAGATGTTAGCCACTGCACAAAGCGTACCTCTACGTAGACGATCATCAAATGGGGGTAACGTCCCAGGAACCATCAAATTCGATCCATTGAGGAGTCTCTCAATGACAAAATCGTGGGTGTAAATTATAGGTAACAAGAAGGGAGCCTTCCAGAGAGTGAATACAGTTGGAACAATTTGCTCATCTCTTGGTTTGAACCAGAGTGGATGGCCTGCCTCATCTGTATACAAGGTTCCCTTGGCACCAGTGGCTGTCTTGAAAGTAGAGTGCTTGATGCTGTTCGGGAGGATAGCTGTTGCTATCTCTGGAGTGATGAGTTTCTCATCTATCTGGAAGTCATCTAGAATACCACGGTATATCTTTTTCTTTTCAGAGTTCTTGACATTTGACAAGGACTTGATTCCAGTATCTTTCTTAAACATATTTGATGGGGATGAAGACTCTAAGAAGGTTACCAGTAATAGAGAGAAGTTGGATCTTCGATCAATTTTTGTCGAACCGCGTTGAAAAGAAATCAAAAGAGAGGACTTGCTGATGGGTACAATGGCCGTTGGTTTTATTTGTACTTAACATAAGTGGTAATAACAAAATGACAGAGTCGGATTACAAAGTACTGACACGGGCAAAACTCCCGTTTGCAGTTACAGCAAACAAGAACTTCCAGATATGCCCCACAATGGATTTGATCTCGTTTCAATTGAATGGGAACACGATCTGGGTGTACAGACTGGAAAACACAAAAGTGTGGACCATTGAAATAGATACCACCGATTCAGATGAAACAATAGAAACCATGAGTTGGAGACCTGATGGCAGGGTGTTTGCTATCACTACAAACACTGGATCGGTCACGTTATATGACTCAAGAAATGGAGAACCTCTCTTGGATACGAAACTGGAGAAATCGATCGAGGCATGCAATTGGTTACAAGAAGAGGAAAGTGCACTAAATCAAACCAATAGTAGTAGTAAACAATTGAATATGGCAATGTTTGATTTCAATGTTTCCGATTGTCTCCCCAAATTGGTGTCTCCGACGACAAATGATTCAAGAAAATTGGTGGTTGATGATAAAGTTATGAAATGTGAATCCTCTGAACTTGATTTCTTAATAGTTGGTTCCGAAAACTCTATAATAACGATACTTATATCAGGTATTTTCACGATAGAAGACTATCAAATAGCACAATTACAAGAACAACATGGTTCGATCCTGTCTATAGAGTCAAGCTCTGATCTAGCCTCACATTACATCCTAGCTGATGGTATGCAAGGCTTGTCGCTACTGAAATTTAACACAGACTTTGTGAAAGTGTATGATCGTTACCTACCAGTGATATCTAGAGGTTGTTCCAAATTGGTTGGTCTTCTAATATACATTAAGGAATCAATAGAGCAGCTTTTTGCCGACCACAAACCATTCAGAGATTACACAACAAGAATTATGGATTTATTAGCTAATGAGATTCAAGAAACTGCAGGTGTCCAAGAATCTGCTAGTGATGATGATGCTGATCCTATATATGACTTACATGATCTGTTATTGACAGGGATTCTGTCTACGCCGGCTAAAACTTGGTTAACAGATTATTTAGGTGATAGAGGTATCAAGAGATGGACCAAATTGGGGAAACAATATTTTGAAGGTTCCAGAAAGACCATTTTTGATAGATTCATCTTGGCTCTTGAACACATGATAGTTAACTTAACAGAACTATTGGGACTATCAAGGTGGAAGGAAAATGAACAAAAATTGGGTTTAGATGAGACCATGATCAATGTAGCTATTGAACTATGTGGGAACCTGTTGAAACATTGTTACCGTGTGATGACAAAATTAAGTGAGGAACAGAAGTACTTTGAGAGTTTACTTTCTTGGCTTGAGGGTATACTATTAGATGTTATAAGTGATGAAAAAAGTGAAGAGCCCGTGCACACGAGTAATGTCATCCAGTTTTTGAATTCGTATGGATCGAAAGTGGATGATAATAAAGAATTCACTGAATACTTTGAAGCATTAAATAAGCAATGCGATGAGATGTTCCATAAAATCAAGAGCACTATGAGCTCGGGAATGCGGGTAGAACAAGTCATCAATTTAGGTGAACCCGGTGCTCTTGAAACTAACATGAAACTTTTTGTTGAACCATCTACAAATAGGAAATCACTTGGTATAATCACCATTTTAAGAGATGATAAGATAGAATTCATCAGTTTCAATCCAGAATCGATACAAACTAAAGTTGGTGTATTGCCATTGGAATCTTTGGTTGATAATGGTACTACTCCATTGAGTACCCAAGTGAATTTATTAAGTGCTGATATGGCACTCATTTTGCTAAACGTTACAAATATAGATGGCACACAGCACAGTATTGTGTTACAAGTAAATCCAGGATCTTTGAATTCTGGGGGGACTCCAGATATCATGAAGAGAATTTCAATCCAAACTAGAGAGTTAGGATTTGTTCCAAAATATATGACTTCCAATAGAGGTATTACGTGTCTACTTGATGACACTAGAAAGAACTACGCTGTGATTCAAATATAAAAACTCCTCCTTGTACTATTATATAAATTAGGGTTCATTAATAATCTCTATAAAAATTAAGTAATATATATTACACCATCATTTCGTAGTTGTAAAGTATTTGCTAAAACTCTCGGGGATACTTGAAGGCAGATTATCTAGTATTTTGTGGACACCAATGTTGGCATCATTATCGATAGTGAAGGCAGACGTAAGAAATAAGGAGTAACCAGGTTTCATTTGGGGGTTCTTAATGAAATAATCATCTTCATACAATTTGTTGAGGTATTCCATGTCTTGTAATGATATGGGATTAATTGCCCTTATGAAATCCTGTATTTTCAGTAGTTTCTTCAATATATTGTTATCGTATGTGATTGGAAGTAAAGGTTCCCCCAAGACAGATGGAATCAAAGTAATACTTAAGCCTGGGAAAGTTGATCGAAGAAATGTGTGGATACCACATTGGGTTTTTAATTTCTCGAATAATGGTTTAGTTTTGAGTTTTTCGGGTATGGTGAGCCTCTGATGGTTAGCTATACCCTTAGATGTCTTCAAGATTTCATGCACGCTACCAGGCTCTGGCACTTTGTTGATTTCCAATTTTTGATAGTATCTATCCACAAAGTCTGGGTCCACTTCTTTAAATTTGTTTATGCTGTGCTTCACTGACACTATGGATCCGTATTTAGTGAGTGTCTGCTTTCTATTCTGCTTACCTATGAATTTCGCAGTGAGGAAATCGTATAACCAAGGTGGGTATCTCTCATTAGTTGGTTGAGATACCACAAAAGCGTAATGAAGCAAATCATTAATAGCTTCTGCATTATAGTTGTAGTTGATGTATCTTATTTTCTCGTTAATGTCCTTTCCCCGTTGAAGTTTCTTGTAGAGGGGACTCTCCTTAGTGATGGGTAATGTAAATTCAGATCTGACATAATCACGTAATCTCGTGATAGCCAACGGATCCAGCTGTGACCTTCCAACATTTCTCTGAATCTCCCTGTAGAACCCAAGAATTACCTGGCTTTTATTCACCACTTCACTCTGCATTATGGTGTATACTAGTAGTGGTAGTATCTTCTTATTAGTGGGTCTTCTCTGCCAATTTTTTTTAATTTTTTCCATTTTCTGACAATGAGCCGTTTTAAGGTCTTTGTGTAAACAAAAGAAAAAAAAACAAAAACATGCTCCACATATCTTCTTTCTCTTTCTCCTTCTCCTTCTCCTTCCCTAATAACAACCAATGTCATCATTCACTAATAAGTCTAGGATAAACCCGGATAAGGAGAATGCCACTCACAGTGTCAAGAGTGGTGTATCCTCATCAACTAGAAGAGTCCACGATGAGAACGCCATTTTCACTACAAAGAAGTCCCTAGCTAGGGCAAATTCGTCTACGCTGTCACTCACTAGAAAGTCATCAGCTAATGCATTAAGAGCTAAATCTACGAACTCTTTGACTTTCAAAACATCCTACGATCAATTACAACAACTGCAGGACAGACAGACAGGTGGTGGGGGTGGGTTCAATAAGGCTCGTAAAACCACAAGTTCAGTGTTGAGTGATATCTTTGAATCAGACAACAGAAATAACTTTGGTACCCGAAAACTACACATTGATAGAAACTCACCACTATCTAATATAAACAGAAGACAGAAAATCCATTCCACTGCTAATAAACAATTGTTTGAACAACTGAGACGGGAAATGGATATGGAGGAAGGGTCATCTGGATCATTGAAAGATAAGTTCTTACAGGAAGACTCAGAAGATGAAATAGAGGTTGTTGCTCAAAAGGACTTAGATGAAATACCATATAAACCAGATCACATGCAATCTATGCCTAAAAAACTATTAGAAGATGTGTTTCTCCATAATAATGTGAGGCAAGCTCATGGTATTCCATTTGATGATCCATTAGCTTTAAATCTTGCTGGATATGATCAAAAGGAGGATTCCTTATCACTCGATTTCTCAGAAGATGCTAAATACTCCAAGGGTGACTCCAGTGGACTGAGTGCAGAACTGGAATTGGAATTCCCTGAAGTCGATGAAGAATCGGAAGACCAAAAATTACAACAAATTATTGAATCCCTTGAAACTAATAAATACAAGCCGGATAGATTGTAGGAAGATGTGTCCCTTTTAATCTTTATATATATATATATATTCTTTTACTATATCAATCATTGTCGATCTCTAAACCATATGTAAATTTATTTTAATATCTATGTACAAAAAAAGTGGTAATTGTGTAAACTCCCAAAATCTTAGGAGAACCAACCACTAAACCAACCACCTTGGTTAGTTGGATCAACACCAAAAGTTTTAACTTCAGTATCATAAAAATATGAATTGAATGACTTTGGTAACTCATTCTTCGATTTCACTCTAAAACTCACATTAACAGTTTCATCCTTATCATTAATTATATCGACGTAATCATCTTCTTGTTCTCCCTTGTTACCATATGAGATATCCAAGATTGATTTCAATTTAGCCACATCATTTCTCTCAATAAACCAATTATCTTTAGGAAATTCAATCTCGATACCGACATACAAGTCACCATGAGTAGAATATGAATTCATAATAGGCATCCCCTCATCGTGAATAGTGATGGAATCACCTGGTTTCAACACTTTCCCCACGGGCACAGTTACCAATAATGATCTATTGTCTAAAGTCTTCACCAATTTCTTATTCTTGAACCCACATAGTGCCTCCACTAACGAAATCCGGATCTTAGTGTACAAATCATTCCCATTTCTTTCAAATTTATCATGACGTAAACATTTGTATTTCAAAACGGCATCACCGGCCTTCATCCCAGGGGCCTGATCAGCTTCCCCCTGTAGAACAACCTCACCTCTAGGTGGGGCTCCCTTCGGTATATTGAATTCTAACACTTTAGATTCTTGTAAAACGCAAGCACCTTTACATTTCTTACATCTATCCTTAACTCTGTAATAATGGCCCTTAGCCTTACAGTATGAACATTTCACAGTATCTTGGATAGCCATACCAGGTGTGATGTATCTGATCTTGGTGATGTGACCCTTCCCCGAACATGAAGGACAAGTCATCTGCACGGCAGACTTCTTAGCTCCTGTTCCCTTACATTGGGAGCAAATCTTATCCCGCGTAGTTGAGGACTTGACAATTTTACCCAAGTAAAGTTCTTCCAAGGTCACCTCCACTTCTAACACGGCATCGGTAGTCTTAGTTGGGGCATCATAACCGGTATAACTTGTACGTCTTGCTGCTCTCTCGGCGTTGTTCATATTATTAAAGAAGTTGGCAAAATCGTTAGCGTTGAATTCAGTGGATGAACCATTGAATGCACCACCACCAAATGCAGATGATCCACCACCGGACCCACCAGCACCAGCCGGTATACTTCCATCCAATGTTCCGTATGTATCGTAATGTTGTCTTTTAGTATCATCAGATAGGACTTCATATGCATTTTTGATATTTTTGAATTGATGTTCAGCGGATTCTCTCTCTGATTCGGGCACTTTATCAGGATGATATTGTAATGCTAAACGTCTATATGCCTTCTTAATCTCAATTGTGGTGGATTCCACTTCGACCCCTAGTATTTCATACAGGGTTTGTTCTTGTTGTTCATTCACTAGAAGATATCATAAGATTGTTAGTAAATTAGTGATAGATAGGGAGGGAGGGCGTGCAAAGGTCAATACCAAGCAATGTCCCACACAGTGGTCATCCATGGATGAATCAGTTCTTGATACATACTCTTCAATGATGTATATCTCTATTATTCTATTGAGTATACACTATAATACAATCAGATCTCTTGTTTATCTGATGTTTTGCCCCATGTTCTGACAAAAAAAAAATTTTTTGCAGTGTTAAGGGTCGTTCGATTTCTAATAATTTAGCTTTGTAAGAAAGATATCATTAAACACACTATAAAATGAGATATAAAGGGGGAATAAAGAGGTAATAAAAGAATGAAATCAGAAAGAGTTTAGGGTGGGTTGTGGGTGAAAGAGAAAAAAAAAGAAACCCACACAGTAATGAATGGACAGGGAGTAGAGGGGGGGGGGTATTTGTATAAGAAAAGATCTGTAATTTTGTTGTTAAATCGTTAAAGAAAGGCAGAGGGAGTCTGTATTGTCCTTAACGTAAGAACCCCTTACGGGTCTTACCACCATTGGATTGGTTAGACTTCTCATTGACAGGCTTAGCATTCTCTAATTCTTCCTTCTTGGTTTCCAAGAGTTTGATTTGTTTCACCAACTTGTCTCTCATATCCTTATGCTTAGAGAATAAATCGGCTTCAGTATCTTGTAATTTCTTCTCCTCCTTAGTGACAGTTTGTTGGAAGATTTTCTTCATGTTAGCTTCCATTTCAGCTAATTTATCTTCATGAAGTTTTCTCTCCTCCTCTTGTTTCAACACTGGATCAAATTCACGGAACACAGAGTCATCTTGTTGGATACCCAATTTAGTCAATTTAGAACTTCTGTAGTTTTCATACAAGGTGTTAGAGGTGTTCTCCTTTAATTCTTCCAAGAAGTTTCTAATCAACAATTGTCTCAATTTGATGAAATCACAGTGTTCCTCATTGTCAACTTCGATAACCCCCCAAGGGTAGGATCTGCCTCTGACAACTCTACCGTCAGCGGTTTGAGTTTGTGCAGTGGACCCCACGATGGCGAATGGAGCCTTAGAGGCGATCTCCTTGGCAGCCTCTCTAGTTTCTTCATCATCGTTTTCATATTCAGGTGGGTTGAAAATGGTGATACCTTGGTTCTTAATGTCATCGAGGATTCTACCTTTGAATTCAGCGATTTCCTTTTCAGTCAATGTATCAGATTTGGCGATAACTGGGATCAAGTTAACCTTCTTGTGAACAGCCTTCATGAATTGCACATCTAATGGCTTCAAGGAGTGACCAGTTGGTTCAATAAAGTATAACAGGGCATGCACTCTGTTATCGACAATGGTAGATCTGTTAATCTTAGTTTCAGCCTCCAAGAACATATCGAATCTTCCATTAATTTCATCAACGATTGGTTTCCAAGCTTCAGTGTTATTGATATCATCACCGAAACCTAGGCAATCAATCACGGACAAGTTCAATTTGACATTGTTTTCCTCAATATCGGCACTGACGGTTTCGATTGACACCTTTATTGGTTGATCCACATTAGGGAATGAAGCTTGAGGCTTTTCATCAACTGGGTACAAATCTCTGTTGAATAAAGTATTAATTAAAGTGGATTTCCCCAACCCCTTTTCACCGACAACCATCAAATTTAAAGAGAATCCTCTTCTGATTGACTTTCTATGCCATTGCTTTGGGTAATTAGCGAATCCAACGTAACCATTTAATTTACGACGAATCACCTTCACATCTGCCGATCTAGCTGATGAACCGGCAGCGGTTGAGTTGGAATCCACAGCGGTGGAGGGAGTGTCCTGATTGGTGATACCACCATTGGCAGATAATTCAACTTCGGATTCTATATTGAACATTTGTTAGTATATGTTTATTATGTAAAACTTCACGTGTTCCCCTGTGGAATGTTGAGATCAGACAGGGAAACAAGAGAATAAAAGTAAACATCAAATTTTTTTTTTTGATCACCATAAGTGAAAATCTTGTATTCAAATGGTACATACGTTCAACAGTCATGGTAGAGTAAGACAATGTATCTGTGTATCTGAATAACTAAAAAGTTAAAGAAACAACAAAAGAACAACAAAAGGTACGAAAACAAAAAAAAATCAAATTTTCGAAAAACTGAACTAAAAAAAGCGCGTTCCAGAGAGAGAGAAGATGATTAACAGTTACTAATGTTATTTCAAATTGAATACAGAAATGGTTGATTATAATTCAGATATAGTGAAGTTATTAGAACAAGGTGCTAGAGCATTTGCGGAGAAGAAATTTGAAGACGCAGTTGAATTATATTCAGAAGCGTGTGAACGGTCAAACGTTGAATCAGGTAGGGATGACCCAGATTTACTATTTTTATATGGGAAATCGTTATTTGAACATGCAGTTTCTAAGAATGAAGTATTAGGTGGTACGGCAAAGGATGCCAAGGAGGATAAACCAGAGCAGGAACAAAATGAAAAGGGTGATGACAAGGGGATGTTTCAGTTTAATGAGAGGTTAGCTGAAGATGAAGAAGATGAAGAGGTTCCAGTGGAGGATGAAGAAGAGGAGGAGAAAGATGAAGGAGAAGGTGAAGGAGAGGGGGAAGGAGAGGGGGAAGGAGAGGGGGAAGGAGAAGGAGAAGAAGAGCAAACTGATTTCGAAGTTGCATGGGAAATTCTTGATTTAACAAGAACAATGTATCAAGAACAATTAGAAGAATTATCGGAAGATGCTGAAGAATTGAGGACTCCATATCTTAAATCAGATTCAAGTGAATCCATTAAATCCATTGTCAATCCAATTGTGACATTGACTAGAAAATTATCTGAAGTTTATGATCTTTTAGGTGATATTTCATTAGAGACTGAAAATTTCTCTCAAGCCAGTAAGGATTTCCAATCACTGGTAGAATTTAGAACAAAATTGTATCCATTTGCTAGTGGTTTGGTCACTGAAGCTTATTATAAATTATCGTTAGCTTTAGAATTTTACACAGATGATTTACAATCCATTACTAAGGCAATTGACGCTATGAAACAAACTGTTTCATCAATTAAACAACGGTCTGAAACTGAAAAAGTTGATGCTGATTTAATTAGTGAAATGGAACAACGGTATCTTGAATTAAAACGTGGTGATGAAAAAATCAAAGAAGAAAAGGAAAAAATTATGAAGGGTATCCTTGGAGAATTTGTTAGTGATACCGTTACAACTACTAACACTACAGCTGTCAATGATCTCACATCGATGGTGAAGAAACGGAAATCTAAACCACAGACTGCTGGTAAAATGGTTAAAAAGATGAAAAAGGTGTAACGTGTGTAACGCGTAAAGAAAAAATAAAATAAAATTTTGAATATTTTACTAATTACTATAACTTTAGGTGTATTCATTGATTATTGATTAAATATAAAACTGAAATGACTAAATCATCGTATCCATTAGATTTGGAATTACCTTGGTAAGTAAATATTTTTATGTTTTCACTTATTTTAACTTATACTAACTGATTTATTTCAGGGTTGAAAAATATCGTCCATTTGAACTTAAAGACGTTGTCGGTAATAAAGATACAGTTGATTCACTTAAAAGAATCGCCGATGAAGGTAATATGCCTCATTTAATTATATCTGGATTACCTGGTATTGGTAAAACTACATCTGTATTGTGTTTAGCTAGAGCATTATTGGGTGATCAATTTAAAGATGCAGTTTTAGAAATGAATGCATCCGATGATAGAGGTATTGACGTTGTCAGAAATCAAATTAAACAATTTGCACAAAAGAAAGTGGCATTACCATTGGGTCGCCATAAAATTGTTATATTAGATGAAGCTGATTCTATGACACCCGGTGCACAACAAGCATTAAGACGTACCATGGAAATTTATTCAAATACTACTCGATTTGCATTTGCGTGTAATCAATCGAGTAAAATTATTGAACCATTACAAAGTAGATGTGCCATTTTGAGATATAATAAATTAAAAGATGAAGAAATATTAGAGGCATTACAGAAAATCATTAAGAAGGAATCAATTGAAGCTACAGATGATGGATTAGCAGCATTAATATTCACTGCTGAAGGTGATATGAGACAAGCTATTAATAATTTACAAAGTACTTATTATGGGTTCACATTAGTGAATGCAGAGAATGTTTATAAGATTGTGGATTCCCCACATCCATTAGTGGTTAAGAAGATGTTAGTTAATTGTGTCAATGGAGAATTCGATAAGGCTCAAGTAATTTTACAAGAATTGTGGAAGAAAGGTTACTCCGGTATTGACATTGTCACTGTCAGTTTTAGAGTTGTCAAGACGTTATTCGAGATTGAAGAAAATAAAAGATTAGAAGTTATCAGAATTATTGGATTCACACATATGAGAATATTAGAAGGTGTTTCAACATATTTACAATTATGTTGTATGTTATCAAAGATATTTAAACTATCAGAGAGTTTTTAAGTATATAAAGTTAATAAAAATTTACGCGTAATAAAATTAATTTTTGGCGTCAAAACGTATAGTTAGTTCTTCTTGGTGGTAGTGCAATGACGGTGTCAATGAATGATGATGAATTGATAAAGTATTTCCAAAGATTGGATACTTTAATAGCTGTCCATTATCAAACTAATAATTTATCTAGTGTGATAAGATTTGATGAAATTTCAAAGAAAATTGTCGGTTTCAAATTAAGCCATTTATTGAAAATTAAATATTTATATGAACAATGTTATGAATTGAAATATGTTGAAGATGAACTACTAATCGATGTTTACAGTGATGGTAGTGATTTGGGGGAACTTCGAATGGGATTATTCAAACGATTACAATGTAGATTGAATGAATTTAAAAAACTTCTTAGAGAGTACCAAGGGGAAACCATCCCCCTGTATCCATTGAAGACAATCACTAGGACTAAACTAAGGCACGGTAAAGTTATGAAAGCTAAAAAAATTAGCAATTCCATAGATAAATTTGAATTTAAAGAAAGAAAAGATCCAATCAAAGTGGGGGGCAGTAAAATGAGTTTATTAGAGAGAATACGATGCAAAGAAGCTAATGAAAGGCCAATTGAAGTTATCCAAAATGATAGATTAGACAAATTGAGAGGTCAATTGATACCGGTGTATGATATATTGTATGAACAATTCACCACCGGTAAACAGATCCCCATGAATAAATTGATATTACTGATTGGTGATTCCCTGCAGGCAACATCGTCATCAGATATTAAAACAATGGTCACCATGATTTGTAGTGAATTACCAGAGATCACCTTAGTCAATTCACAAATTAAAGTGGTGAAACTGTTAACACCATTGAACAGATCAAGGGATCTACCACTGTTAACCAAAGTCCGCGCAAATTCCGTACTACCCGCGTCGATTGGTCGACGTCTTAGAAATTTCTAGACATTAATGCAGGTCATCGACGTTTTTCTGAAAATTTTTTTTTTTTTTCGGTCGTCGAAAATTAAATTTGAAAAATTGGCCATTTTTTCGTTTAACAGTGGACTTCCTTTCTTCTTCTCCATTTTGTATATACAACAAACTTAATAGATATAACACATAATGTTAGCTAACTTCTCTAGAAGCTTTAAGTCTACTGTATGTATTTAATTACAAGGTGTAAGAGATTGGGGGGAAATCCCCCTCTCTCTCTCTACCACACACAACCCCACCTTATTTAAACCCTTTACTAACAATTATTTCCTCCCCCTTCCCCTATTATACAGGCTATTAGACAAGCAAGATACAACTCCACTAAGGTCTCCGGTACCGTCATCGGTATTGATTTAGGTACTACTAACTCTGCCGTTGCCGTTATGGAAGGTAAGACCCCAAAGATCATTGAAAACGCTGAAGGTTCTAGAACTACCCCTTCCGTGGTGGCCTTCACTAAGGATGGTGAAAGATTAGTCGGTATCCCAGCTAAGAGACAAGCCGTTGTTAACCCAGAAAACACTTTGTTCGCCACTAAGAGATTAATCGGTAGACGTTTCGAAGATGTCGAAGTTCAAAGAGATATTAAACAAGTTCCTTACAAGATTGTCAAGCACACTAATGGTGACGCTTGGGTGGAATCTCGTGGTGAAAAATACTCTCCAGCTCAAATTGGTGGGTTCGTCCTTAACAAGATGAAGGAAACCGCTGAAGCTTACTTGGGTAAACCAGTGTCTTCAGCCGTTGTTACCGTGCCGGCTTACTTCAATGATTCTCAAAGACAAGCCACTAAGGATGCCGGTGCCATTGTCGGTTTGAACGTTGCCAGAGTTGTCAACGAACCAACTGCTGCCGCCTTAGCTTACGGTTTAGAAAAGACTGACGCTAACGTTGTCGCCGTTTTCGATTTAGGTGGTGGTACTTTCGATATCTCCATCTTGGATATCGATAACGGTGTCTTCGAAGTGAAGTCCACTAACGGTGATACCCACTTAGGTGGTGAAGATTTCGATATCACCCTTGTCAGATACATTGTCGATGCCTTCAAGAAGGAATCCGGTATAGATTTATCTAACGATAGAATGGCCATTCAAAGAATCAGAGAAGCCTCTGAAAAATGTAAGATTGAATTGTCCTCCACTAAGTCAACCGAAATTAACTTACCTTTCATCACTGCCGATGCCTCCGGTCCAAAGCACATCAACTTGAAGATGTCTAGATCTCAATTAGAATCATTGGTTGAACCATTGATCAAGAAGACTGTTGAACCAGTTAAGAAGGCCTTGAAGGATGCCGGTTTAGCTACCTCCGATGTCTCTGAAGTCATCTTGGTTGGTGGTATGACCAGAATGCCAAAGGTTGTCGAAACCGTTAAGGGCTTATTCGGTAAGGAACCATCTAAGGCTGTTAACCCAGATGAAGCCGTGGCCATCGGTGCCGCCATTCAAGGTGCCGTGTTATCCGGTGAGGTCAAGGATGTCTTATTATTAGATGTTACCCCATTGTCCCTCGGTATCGAAACTTTAGGTGGTGTCTTCACTAGATTGATTCCAAGAAACACCACCATTCCAACTAAGAAGTCTCAAGTGTTCTCCACTGCTGCCTCTGGTCAAACTTCTGTCGAAATTAGAGTGTTCCAAGGTGAAAGAGAATTAGTCAGAGACAACAAGTTAATCGGTAACTTCACCTTGTCTGGTATCCCACCTGCTCCAAAGGGTGTCCCACAAATTGAAGTGACTTTCGATATTGATGCCGATGGTATCATCAACGTTTCCGCTAAGGATAAGGCCTCCGGTAAGGATAACTCCATCACTGTTGCTGGTTCATCCGGTTTATCTGATTCTGAAATTGAAAAGATGGTTAGCGATGCTGAAAAATTCAAGGAAGAAGATAAGGCTAGAAAGGATGCCATTGAACAAGCTAACAAGGCTGATCAATTATGTAACGATACCGAAAAGTCCTTAGAAGAATTCGGTGATAAGTTAGATAAGACTGAAGCTGAAGCCGTTAAGAAGCAAATCACTGAATTAAGAGAATTATTAGTGAAGGTGAACGGTGGTGAATCTGTTGAATCTACTGAAATCAAGGAGAAGTTTGAAGAATTACAAAATGGTTCTTTGAAATTATTCGAAAAGATGTACAAGGATCAACAAGCTAACAACCAAGACAATCAAGAATCTAAATAATTCTAATGTTTGAATTGTTTTATTAATCTCTTGTTATTTTCAATGACTTCTGACTTTTTATGTTCCGAACTATCTTTTCTCTTTTTTTTTTATGTCAATACTTTTGAGTTAGTGAATAACTCTTTTTATTCCTACTTTCTTGTAAAAAATTTCTTTATCTCTTATTTCCTTTCTTTTCCCCCCTTTCCCCTATTTGTATATATTCTATTGGAAATTCCATTTCAATATAGTTAGTTCTTATTAATCGACTTTACTCTATACGATCCATCTCTGCTTTGCTCTGTAAATTTTTTTTTTTTTTTGATTTTTGGCGTGTGTGAAAGAAAAACAAAAAACTGACAACAAGGCTGCTTGTACTACTGATACTTCAATGAAACTATTTTAATAAGCTTGACCTCTTGACTAGTTTAAATACATATACTATACACATCAAACAATACGGATACATCATGGTGAAATTTGGATCTCTAGCAAAGCTCATCTTCTTGAGTATACTCATAGCCATCGGATTCTTAAATATAGTACTAAGTTGTGCCCTCTATAACAACTGGTATCCAATTTATGTTGTTGCCATATTCCTTCTGGCACCACTACCCAATTCTATATTATACTCTTTGAAATCTACATATGAAACAGATTTCTTCAGTGATGGCTCAGACCAACCTCCTATTGGGGACTTCCTTCAATTCATGACTGGATTCATGGTGATAAGTGGTACCATTCTCCCCGTGGTGTTTTACCATTGTCATATGATTAACTTATGGAGTCTACTATTAAGTCTGACTGGTGGATTTTTGATTTATTTAAGTATAGTGTTATTCGGTGTTGGTTTCAAAGATGCCGATTCTGATGGATACGATTTTTGAAAAAATAAATGTCTGGGGAACTGGACCCTAGGGTACACTCTCTATTTGAGAGGTTCCTATTTTGCTAGTGCAAATCCCCCTCTATTGTATGATGTCTCTTTCCTTTTCCGCTTTTTTTATATAATTCATCTATTTCTGTCTCTTTCTCTTTCTCTTTCTCTCTGCTAATAGAAAACAATGAAAAAAACTTCTTTCCTATGTCATTTGAATACTCTTTATCTACTGTAGTCTCTCCATAAGTTGTGTCCCTCCTCTAGAAGAACCTATTAAATCTAGGGTGTTCGAAAGAAATAAAACTTCGTTTTATAAGCACTTTTGGGCCCCAAGTAACCCTATTAAAGTCTTAGAGATACTAATTACTATCCACAGTTTATTTTATCTCATTAAAAACCCTTGTTATCCTCTTTGATACTTTGTAATATTGACATTTGATTATTTCGAAACTTGTATATTAAAAAACTTAACCAACCAATACAAAAACTAATAAGTCTTTTTTTACAAATCAACAACCAAATGTTTTACGAGGGTTTAACAATGTTATATACATACCTTAAATATTGTAGAATGATATTAGTCATATATTTAGTCCTTGAAACTAGTTGCTCAGGAATTAAAGTGATTAAACTAGGTTTACACATTATTGCAGATTAATTGCTTACGTGAATTCTACTTATATATTATGTAATGCTGACAAATTAATTATGTAAGCAAATTAATTTGATGAAGAAACTACGCATTTTTTAAAACAAGTTAAGCCTGGCTAGCTCAATCGGTAGAGCGTGTGACTCTTAATCACAAGGCTGCGGGTTCAAGCCCCGCGTCGGGCTTTCTTTTTGCATTTTTTTGTCATTTAGTTAAATTACCTTCTTCCCTTCCCTCTGTATCTCTTGTTGTAGCTATTCTTAATCTTCTTTTTAATTATTAAAATAAATTTATTAAACACTAATATACAAGTAAAACAAAAAAAACATTTATAAAAATTAAATTAAATTAACCAAAAACATCTTCTTGGTCAGCTTCCAAAGCACTGGAGGCTTCCAATTGATTGAAATTATCAAAGTGAACAGGTCTATGAAGTTCATGGTAGAATGACAAAGGTTGATCCAATTTCAAATCGTATTCCATTCCTTCAGTCCACGAATTGGAGATAAAGGAATAATTCCAAATGTCAATGTCTGGAACAAGGAAGAAACCCTTGAATGCATCGGTCAACACCAATGGAGTCTTCTTTCTGAATGATGAAGAATAATCAGCCATTTCCACAGATGAACCAAGAGAAGACAAATTAGACGTAGCCCAGCGGTACCCTTGCTTAGTAGCTGCATGGGAACTCAATGAAACAGACCCAGGAGTAAACGACACCGACACAGCAGCCGATTTAGTGTCCCATGAAAAGTCAGTCACCATCTTAGTGTGTGTGAGAAGTTCTGAACATTCATTAGGACCTTCTTCAATACCGGATGGAATCGTGTGAATCCAACCTAATGGTTGCAACCCATCGAGATACTTCGATGCAGGCAATTGAGATGGGAATTCCACGTGATGATTGTCACCGACTTGTGGGAACATCACAATGGATCTGACTTCCTTAACCATGTCATTATCCTCTGGAGATTTACCAAACAAGAACCCAGCAATCTGGGTACGTGTGTCCGCAGATTGCACAAATCTGGAAAGAATATTCTTTGGAAACACATATGCATAGCAATCAGTTTCAGCCAAATCACCAGTGGAGACAAACACCTTGTTAGCTCTAAGATGTAGTGTACCCGTTGATATAGCTCTGTTTCTCCAATCAGCCTTAGATTCAAACCTGGCTTGTTCATGGGCAGTTGTTGTCACAGTGACAATCTCCTCACCGTGAACGTTCACGGTCTTAGTCTTAACAGCAGTCAATTGATCAGTATTACCTTCAAGCTTCTTGTTAGTTTCAATCTCAGCGATCTTCTGTCTTCTAACAGATGGTGCTCTGATGTCCTGACCCAAGATAATATCTCTGATTTCATTTTGAGTAAGAGAGTTGATATTAACATTGTACTTCTTGGAGTAATCACTTAACACAAGATCTGCTAATTGGGATTCAACATTCTTCCATTGTTCATTAGTGAAAGATGGCCACAAATGGTTTGATTTCGTCTTGATGGAACTATCAGGGTTCAATATTAACTTAACCTTATCTGGATTCACATTCAAAGAACGTAACAGTAAAATCAATCTATTGAAACAAACATATGGGGAACACCCATTTCTCATCCAATCATCATAGATGTTGTACATCACCATCTGTGGTTCCTTAGCGGTGTTAACAAGATCAGCAAGCTTCTCAATCTTGATGGCAGCGCCAAAAGGTAAATGTAATTCAGTTGGTCTAATAGAAATGTTAGGGAAATCAAGCATGTGAACCTCCAATGGATCCAAAATACCCTTTCTAGTGATAATGATTTGCTTAGGTTGTTCCTCCCTTGGTAATGATCTAACCAATGCGGCAACTTCTTCAGCAGATTTCCACTTGGATAATTGAGTTCTACGCTTTTGACCTTGGAACACAGAACTATGAATGACCTTCAAAAATAATTGACCAGTCTTCGGATTCAACATAAATAAGGCACCATTCAACACCTTGACTGCAGTGTTACCCTCAAAAGTACTATGAGACACAACCCTGTAAACATTGACATCATCCACAAACAACTTATTATCATCATTGAACAATTCACTGTAGTTACTTGAACTCAAGAATGCTTCCTGTGGTTGAGCTTGATATAATTGTAAACCCTTTCTAATTCTCTCTCTTAAGACATACAGGGCTGGGTTGGCCTTCATGATGGTACGCATAGCATTTTGAACTAATTCCTTCATACCTGGGAACCAACTACCATAAGCATCATACATGTTATAAGCTAAGTCCACGGCAATTAATAACCCTGTAGAAGAAGGATACATGTTAGTCCCATCGGAAGTGTAATCCAAGAATTTGGCTCTTGAATAACGTGAAATATCATGGGAATCATAATCACCATATCTCAACTGGATATCCAACCAGTACTTGTCAGACTTGGCGACATTGAAAGTGTCATTGGAATCAAATAATAATGAAGGTTTAGAGCAATTCCATTGGAATGAACTAGTTAACAAAATATCGGCAGTGGATGAATTCATCTTATATGACTTACGAGGGTGAATAGCCAATTTCTCAACACCATCAATTTGAAGTTCATCTAAGTAACTATCAAGAACCTGACAAATATCAACAACCAAACTTTCATGAATTTTTTGCCACAAATGAGCTCTGAATATTTGAATCAAGGAGATCTTCAAAGTAGGAATCTTACCATGTAAGAAAATACCAGTCAAATCTAATTGCACCAAGAAACCAACATACACATTGGCTCTGTTAATTGTTGGAGACCACCATAAAGTGAAACGTCTGTTTGGAATCTGAGATAAACCAGATCTTTGAGCATTAGTCAATTTCTTGAATTTCAATGTATCTTCAAAACCGGAGGCCTTCTCCCAGAACAAACCTTCCCATGACTCGAAACCAGTACCCTTAAATAAGGTATGTTCCAAGATTGTCTCAATACCACCTAATGCTTGGATAACATCGGTACGGTAAGCATTCAAGTTCCATAATTTACCATCGTGACGATCAGCGATCCACCAGAATGGGTTATTACGTGGAATAGAGAAGGCCTTGAATTCCTTTCTAATTCTGTAACCCTTATCAATAGCCAAAGTTTGTCTATCCTTTTGGAACAACGTGCTAATTCTAGGCAAACCTCTGTCCCAACTGTCCTCAAGATCTTCATAAGCCAATCTACGTCTCTGTTGTTCAGCTTCAGCTCTCTTAATTGCAAAATCTGACCAAACTCTTTGAGAATCCAAGAATTCATTCTCCCAAGTTGTGATATATCTAAACACTGTTGGAATCAATCTATCATCATCATGGGTCATACCAGAACGGAAATGGGTAATACCAGTATCAGTCTGTCTGGACCATCTTAAATCAGAAGCAGGGATCAAAATGTGAGATGCACTTAACATACCCAAACCACCCAATTCCTTTGGAGTGTAGAAGACAGCAGGCGGGAAACGAGACGGCATCTTAGAGTTGAGACCCATTTTAACACGGTTCTGAATTTTAGTTTCAGCTCTAACTAAGGCATCAAGCAATGTTTCTGTGGCCACCGTAGCTTCTCTATAATATGCAAACATGGAAAGTAAAGTAGTATTCCATTTACTAGCAATTTTGGTGAAAGTGGTGGAACCAGCAGACATAAGCACCTGTCTAATACGATTTTCAAACTTCTCGACATCTTCTTGAGTGACTTGCAAGTAAGCCTTAGCAGTACATTCTTTCGTATTTTCATCAATCAAATCCCAAACACCTTCTTGAGATGATGAGTCCTCACCCATTCTAATCTTTGGAAGGATACGGACCTCAAAACCACACATAGTGAATAACAAGTTTGGATTATCCTTAGAATAAACGGAGGCCAAAGTGTCCTCCCAGTCCATAGTGGCAACAGAAATAGGAACACGTCCCTTGATTTCCCAGAAAGTAGCTCTACCTAAGTGCACATCATGTCTCATCAACTTCATTCTAGAATCACGTGGCCAGCATTTACGATTATTGTAACCAATGATGTATTCAAAGTTTGGATCTGGATTCTCGGATAGGAATTCTTGAATTAAATCATCAGCTTCATCATCAGAGAATCTGAAGAAAATGTGGATCTTATCAATGTAACGAGAGTATAATCTAATAGGAGAACTGCATTGGGTTTCAACATCAGGGAACTCCATGAAGTCGGAAGGATTCGACGGGGAACCGGCGATTTCAGAAGCTCTTTCAAGACCAAGAATCAACAAATCAATGAGTAGCCCATAGTATTGGAAAACAAAGGATGAAAATTGAAGACCTCTAATCATACCATATTGGTTAATGTGATGCATATCCTTATAATTGATTGCAATATTGTTTTTCACAGTAATATAATCGGCAATGTTAGCGTCAGTGACTAGTCTCAGTAAAGCATTCAATAAAGTCAAATCAACCTTCTCTGAAATCTTGTTAACAGTTGTCTGTAACATCACATTGCTTTGACAATCTTCCACATTCCACACATCGTGAAGGTTGGTGATACCTTGACACCACTTGTAAACGAGTAAAGGAGGAATCTCAGAGTCACTTGGCTTAACCCAGTTAGGGAAGAGTCCTCTCTTATCAGCTTCATACCAAAGATATTGATCCAAATAAGCATCGACAATTTTCTCAAGAGGTTCAATGTCATACACAGGAAGAATGTGGGTGTAATAATCCATCATTTCAAGACTGACTTCGTTAAACTTTCTCTGGGTCAAAATGGTTCTCTTGATGTTTGCTAAGAATTCATGTGGGTTATCATAAGCTTGTTCAATAAGAGCCAACTCTTGTCTTTCAGAGGAGTTCAATCTACCCTTAGCTTGATAGGTTTCCTTCAAGTTTTCCAATGCCAAGATCAAAATCTTGGTATCGTGCTTGTAGTTAGTTGGTGGGAATGGGATTGGAACAAATCTTCTAGATTCCAGCCAGTGCAACATGGTGTTGTACATGGCAACACCCTCTTGAGGAGAAATATATGGACCCTCCTTTTGGTAGGACTGTTGACGTTGCTGTTCACTCTTGATCCATAATCTTGTCAATCTGCCCAAGTTCTTCTTAGACACAGTCTTATCCACGGTCGCACCTCTCTTAATACGTTCTCTGTTGTAGTGGGCAACTGATATCCAACCATCAGCTTTAGCCTTCACATATCTTTCAATGATTTTCTCAATTGGTTCAGGCAAGCCAGGAACCTTCCATGGGATGTTGGCCTTCCAACATCTCCAGGCCTCACTCAAATGTTGTAGAATGGCCTTTGATTTGTTTTGTTTGATACCCTCTGGAATCATATCGAGAATGTCATTCATCACTGAAGCTCTTAATTCGAGATCATAGTATGAGTCAACTCTTTGCTTGGTAATTGTCTTAGCAACTTCCTTGGATTGTCTACCTTCAAATTGACGAGCTAACAAATTCCCCAACCATCTTTCTAATAATGGGATGATACCTCTCATGAAGAAAATCCAAACTCTCCATGCTGGTTGCCAGAATCCACAACCAGGACCTTTACCAATAATATTATTGAATTTGTGGTAAACCACATGTTTCAAATCTTTACATGCTCTGATTTGATGCATAACCTTGTACTTGTATCTATAGATACCAGTCAATTGACCTAAATGATTCAAGGCATAGTAAATACCATCAGCCAATTGAAATGAATCTATGTTACCCAATCTATATTGAACATGGGCATCCACTATTAATTTCATCATTCTTAAGATCTCTCTGATAAGATGGAATGCATTACCGAATCTAGATTTCTTTCTTTCCTTGGTGGTAAGAGTCTTTGTTGGTTTCAAATTAAAATTATAATCCAAATGCAGATAAGTCAACCCTTTTCTATGGATCAACAAGTTAAGCATGTTGTAACCTTGACGGCACACTTGAATACCACATTCAACCCAATCGATTGTAGTTTGTTGGAAATACTTGGTGTTTTTAAGTGAAGTCAACAAGCTCACTTTCCGCTGAGCATCAGGATGTTTTGCTTTCAATTCATTTGCAACATTCGTCTTCAATAATTTCTGGTAAGACACTCTCACTTTGACTGGGAAATCCCTTGATGAGTGTTGTAAATACCAATCCTTAATTAAGGCAACATCTTCCGCACGAACCATTTTCCCACTACGACGATTGAAAGGGTATGGAGCCCATAACAATTCTATGGCGGTATATGTATCTTCAGCTTCCAAATTTTGATCATCTAACAACGGACAGATCTCTAACCCATTGAGTTCATCATCTTCTAATAAGTCACCTGTGGATTCATCAAAGTCTGTCTTTTGGAAAACGTTTGTGGTTTCCTTTCTTGGTTTAATTGGATTCAATTGTTGGTCAAAGTTGAATGCTGGAACATCTGGGTCATCATTCTTGATGAACAACACACTTGGATCGTGATACCAGGACAACTCCACTGATCTAGTTATCGAGTTGTATAAGTATGGGAAGGCCACTCTATATTCTGTTTTAATCGGTGTTCTATATATAATTCTATCCAATGAATTGAATTCACTGAAATCTTCATCTTCTGGGTTAACATCCTTATTCAATGGTTCAAATTTAGGTCCACCAGGGAGTGCCACATTCAGTGCCTTTGCTGTGAAGAAGGATTTCTTATCAAAGAGATAATAATAATTTGGATCGATCACATCATTCAATAAAGGTGTGGCCAATCTATTCAACGCTGACATGATATCTAATGTTAAATTCCATTTCTTGTATGATTCACCATTGACAAAATTGAAATTATCTATCAAAGGTTTGGCATCGTAGAACCAATCTGTGATGGCCGCATCTTCCAGATCATCCAATTCCAATTGAATGGGGTCCATAGGTTCCAAGTCCTCTATTTGTTCTGTGTAATTTAATGGTGGTTCTTCATCATCAAACACTGGGAATCTAATTCTTTTGAAATGACGTCTATCTCTTTTTTCTCTTCTCATTTGAATCCACATTGTGGCCCACTGTGCTGTGTAAACTGGTTCTATGACCCTGGGTATCTCGTTGACAAATGTTATAGCACCTGTCATGTGGTATAACACTTTCACATCTTTTGTTTGTTCCCAAGGTTGAGGCATGGACTCTAACAACTTGAGAATGGCGTGTGGCATGTATTTCAAAGATCCCAAGATGGATCTCTTTTCCTGGGAGAATTTCTTTGAGGAGAGGTCTCCCTGATCATTGATGATCTTCCGTAGATGTTCAGGAGGCATTTCAATCTTGGCTGAGTGTACAAATGTGCCCTTTTGCACTTTCTTCTCTGTGTATCTTTTCCCTTGTAATCGGAGCCATTCTTGAGCTCGTATTTCTAGCTCTTTTTCGTTGATATGGGATGTTGTTGATTTCTTGCCCTTTAAACCCGGAGGTGGTGGCGGTGGTGGAGCACCTCCTGCCTTCTTCTTGAGACCAGGTGGAGGAGGTGGTGGAGCTGATGATCTCTTCAAACCTGGCGGTGGTGGAGGAGGAGGAAGACCAGCAGATCTCTTTAAACCTGGAGGGGGTGGCGGAGGAGGTGCCGCTGCTGAATTGCCGTTCCCATTTCTTGGTTTCTTACTAGGTGGCTCACCATTACTCCGACTGGGTCCAGGACGTGGAGGTGGGTGTTTTGGAGGCATTTTGTAGGAATCTAAAAAAGGTATTGTGAGTGGTTAGTAAATCCTCAAGAAATCAAATAAACGAGTAATCAAAAAACAAAGTTACCTACTTCAAATGAAATGCACACTCAATTGAATATGTATCAATATAGTATTCTATTAATTATAATGTGAATTAAATCAATATAAAAAAGGGTACAATATTAAAAAGGTATTTTAGATATATACACAAAAAAAACAAATTTTTTTCACCAAGTGGAACACATCCTTACACTTTTATTTCCCGTTAAGCTTTAAACGGGCTTCTCTAGCTATGTCTCTGGCTTCCTCTATCTCATGGGATGTACCATGAGTTAATTCAACAGCGTAGTTATAAGCTTGTTGGTAGTTTCTGTTATCCATTTCAAATTTGGCAAGCCATAATCTAGCCTTAATTATTTCGTCAGTGTTACCCTCATTTATCTCTTCATCGAGACAAAGCTTCATGTATAGTGATGTGTTTCTGACGTCCCCAATGGATTGATATAATGTGGCTAATTTAAACAATATAATGGCATCAGCTTCATTTGAAACACTCAAGGCCTTCTTGTATGCCTTAATGGAATCCTCATGTTCATTCAATTTCTCACAGCAATTCCCCACGGCTTGCCACATCCGTTTATCTGTCGGTTTCAAGGCACATGCCCTTTGATAGTAGTAAAGAGAATATAAATGCATATCCAGCACTTCATAGGCTTGTCCCAATGCATACCAAGCACGGAAATCCTTGTTATTGGTATCCACCGCTCTTCTATAACTCTCAATGGCAGCATGAGAATTCTTCAATTCGACAAATTCGTGACCCATCAAGGTCCAAGCACTTAAACAATTCCGATTCAACGATAATGCTCTTTTGTAATACATTATAGCCTTCTGATGATCAAATTTTAATGAATAGTAATTGGCAATGATACAACATGTTTCATGCCTGAAAGTATCAATTTGTGAGGCAAATTGGGCAAGAAACGCTAATTTGGATTTCTTCTCCATAACGTATAAAATATTAGAATAGGTATCCATGTCATCCAATCTTAATGGATCATTAACCAGCACGTCATCAAATATATTCTCTGCTGTGACATAATCTAAGGCATTATATGATATGAGTGCCTTTTGAATTTTAAGGAAACTGAAATTAGGGAAAATTCTCAGCAGTTCTTCCAAATCATCATAGATTTCATTGGATCTTTGAAAGAATTCCTTGTATATTGTAATCTTAAAAAAAGTAAGCATAATACCATACAATTTATTATCCATAAATTTAGAATTCTTCATGAACTTCCCCAAGATAGCTAGCGCGTCAGAGAAACTGGATAATGATGCAATGAGATCAGACCAACATGACCAATTGAATGGGTATATAGTCAAGGATTGATAAAACAGTTCTTGAGCCCTAGATGTTTGATTAGATTTGAATGCCACTAAACCATTTAAATAAAGTAGGAATGGATCTTGTAATTTCACGGGGAGAATTTCTCTATATTGATCTAACTCTCTAAGGATATCTGTGAGTTTATTGTTTTTGCATTTACCATCTTGTTGTCCTAGAATACCACTATCTGTGTTCTTCTTTTTCTCGCCACTTATGTACATGGCATATAATTTGATAAAAGTGGCTCTAGGACTCTTGGTATCTTTCAAAACGTGAACACACCGATCAAATTCTTTACAACTGAAATAACTATTGGCTAACAAGATTTTATCTTGTTCAGCAAACTCAAGGAATTCCGAGTTCTGATCCTTTTGTGGTAATAATGATGTTATCTGTTGTGGTTGTCTTTGGTATTCATGGAATAAAGCTATTTGACGATCATCAGACAAGGGTTCTAATCCATTCAATGCCTCTGCAGACCATCTACTTCCCTGGTAAAGATTCAATTCTTGTAACACGCATGTACTCTCACGGAGTGCATAAACTAGATCTATATGTTGATCAAATGACATGACGATGATGATATAATGATGATCAGTATACTAGATAAATAATACACCAATGTCTCTTCTCTTATTTTTGATCTCTTCTCTTTGAAAAAATCAACAACGCGAGACAGAGCTAAAACAGAGAGCGGTAATAAATTAGTTAGTCTTATTAGATAAGACAATAACTAGCATTTACTACAGATTGTGATACATACACAACGCTAGTCACATCCATGAACGACTCATTACAAACAATTGCATCACAGAAGCTACTGATTGAGGGAACCTCGTCGTTACTTTCACCACTTGGTGCTGCCACCAATGAGGAAGAGCAACAATCAGATAAACTATTGTATCTCTCTCAAGTTACCCCAGCTCAATGTATTACAAGCCACGGCGTGACTACTCTATACAAACATATTACATTGGGTAAAATCTTATGGTTCAGTGTGAATGGTAGACTATACCCAACTGTGGATTGTCTGAAAACGATAACTTCTTTGAAATTGCCGCTAGCATTAAACAGTTTGACTTATGTCATGGCACAGATCAAACAGGGTAATTTTGTGTTTTACCATGTATTACCTCAACCATTGTCTACTGGTAGCGAACAAGTGGGGATCATGGCTAACGATGTGATAGCTGTAGCTGATATATTGAATTCAGAAAGAATCATTGGAATCGGTAAATGTACTAAGGATCCAGAACCAGTGGAGGATCTTCCTGGAGTGAAGAAACTGGAAGTGGAATTATTGCATATTAAGCATGACTCAATATCTAATGGGATAGATATCTATGGCAATCATGTAGAGTTTACACCGAATATGAGTCTATCATTGGCTGATGACGATGACGATGATGATGACGATGATGATGTTGAGTCTATCAGTACCCCTGGTTCTCCATAATTCTACGTATTTTTTTTAATATAAACGATAACTCTAGAATAATAATAATAATGGTAGATAAAAATTGAAAAAAACGAACAAAGAACAAAGAAAGATCGGAGTAGAAAAAGAATAAAAATCATATGTTTATAATATATTGAACATTTGGAACCTAATGCACATTAATTTGAGTAAAGCTTAGTTTAATTCTTCTTAGCGGCAGCGTCAACCTTGGAACTACTGACAAGGGAGTACTTGTTGCATTGAGTCTTCAAGGCAACCTTAAACTTGATCCAGTAGGCCTTCACTGCAGGTGGTAGAGAAGGATGAGAGAATAACCCATCAAGGGTGACTTCCAATCTCAAGAACACAGTTCTGATGAAGATAGATTTCTCAAATCTAACCTTGATGAAAATACCGTAGATGATGGCAGCAAAGAAATAACTCTTGTAGAAAAGTAAAGCCTTCAATAAGATGAAGAAGAAAGTGGCAATCTCTAACCCAGCGGCCAAGTACATAGACTTATCATTGTGAGTCTTGATGAATTCAGTCAATTGAGAAGAATAACTTGAGGCGCTAGCCAATGGTAAGATAGGCAAGATTGTAGTACTCAAGTAGTTAATACAATGGAAGAATGAGAAAATGATAAATGGAGTCAATGATAGGGACACTGTTGGGAAAACTAAAACAAGTGCGACAGCGATCACAAGATATTGAACGTTATCGTCATTAATCAATTGAGAATGATTGGACACGTCAATGAGATCATTCTTGATGGATTGATAAATGATGATACCGAAAGATTCAATGATAGATAAATATGCTAGAATGTAACACGCAGAGTGTAATCTAGTCTTATTAGAGAAATAAGTCCAGAAATAATGGGTAGTGAAAAACAAAGTGAACACATGACCTAAGAACCAGGCAAATTGCATAGATTTGGCAATATTAAGGAATTTCTCCTTAAATGACCTCTTGATTGGAGTAGCACTAGCAGCGGGAGCACTTCCAGACATTGTAATGGTGACTGACTTTTAGTATAAAAATTGAATTGAAAAAACAAATATAATACAAAAGAAAGAAGCAATAGAAGGAGTATAACAATAAAACTATAGTCTTGTTTTAAGTTACAGAGAACAAATTTCATATTTAATTTTAGAGTCGATTAGTCGATAGACTCAATGAACAAGTACACAGCCTTGATTTTATATTTTTTTAAAAATTTTTTTTTCATTTTTTTTAAAGGAAGATAAGTTAAATGTATTCCTTTTTTAACAGATTAATATTTGAATATCTACAACAATGAAACAAAAGAGAGCTAAGTCATACAGAAAACAGATGCACGTCTATCAGACGACGTTTAAATTTAAGACTCCAATCCAATGTATAGTGGATTCAGAGATCATTCTTCACGCAGAACAGACTAAATTCAATTTAATTAAGGGGATAGAGAGAACCATCCAATTAGAACCTAAATTGTTTATCACTCAATGTTGCATTAACCACTTGTACGAAACGAAAAACCAACCAGCCATTGAGATCGCTAAACAGATGGAAAAGAGAAGATGTGGTCACAAGGGGACGCTGTCATCCCATGATTGCATTCACTCGATTACTTCAGTGGATGGTGAAAATAAGCACAGATATTGTGTGGTGTCACAGGATGAAAAATTAAGACGTGATTTGAGAAAAGTCGCAGGTGTTCCCTTGGTGTACATGAACAGATCAGTGATGATCATGGAGCCACTATCACCAGCATCAGCTAAAGTTGTTAAATTAGTGGAGACCCGTAAATTGACAGGAGGATTGAATGATCCTAATGCCGGTAGATTACTAGAGGAAGAACCAGAGGAAGAACCAGAAGAAGAAGATAATAAAGAGAACACCACAGAGGAACCACCTAAGAAGAAAAGAAAAGGCCCTAAAGGTCCTAACCCACTGAGTATGAAGAAAAAGAAAACTACATCTACAGAACAACCAAAGAAGGCTGCCGCTACACCTACTAATACCACAGATAATGATAAGAAGAAGAGAAAGAGAAATCATAAGAAGAAGACCGATTCTGACTCAACTCAAGCTGAACCTGCATCTAGCCAACCCGAAGAGGCTTCTGAATCTTCATAATATCCCCCCCTTGTATAGAATCTAAGTCTTTTTTTGTAATTTTATTCCCCCTCCATTTTAAACGTTGATAAATTTGTCATATATTATTAAGTATATTTTATATAATAGTTATAGTACAGAGTAAAGAAAACACAAGACAACACCCTCTTCTAATCCTTGGAAATGTAAAGCACATTGTTACCTCTTAGAAACACTTCACTGTATGTCTGCACCTGGTTTTCATCCACAATCTCTCTAGCATTCTCTAACACAACGTTCATATACCCATCAATAGAGGAGAGCACACCTTGGTATTCTGTACCGTGAGTGAGTTTCACGTTGACAGGGTGGTGTAAGATATCTGACAAAAATGTGGAAGTGGAGGAAGGTGGAGCCTCCTCTTGTTGTTCAACAGCAATAGGTTCTTCAATGGTGGCGGTGGTAGTCTCAGACATGGTATGTGTTATGGTTAAGTAATATGATCAAAGAAAGATCGTTGTACTATACATATTTTAATTTTCTAAAGTTCGTTGAAAAAATTCAAAAAATGCCAACGTCGCTCAAAGAGCTAAACTAAGGGAAGGGTCTCTTTTCATTTATATACAGTCTATATACACCACTACCACCCACGGAATGATATCTAACAGGGCTATAAGACCAGTCAGACAACTGACTATGGTCTCCATGAGACACCAGTCCACTTCTAATACGACTCCAAAAAGTCAAAGAGCTCCACCATCCAAGATCAGTAGGGCTCCACCATCGGCTCAAGTGATTAATGCCAAACTTAAAGAACAACAGAACATAAGGAAGGAACGTAACAAGCTCGCGTTGTCCTCCTTAAAGGATATTGTGTCTATCTTCTCCCCAAATGCAGACACCGAAGATTACGACCTGAGCAGTTTCGATCCGACCCCATATTATCAGAATCCATCGTTGTTCCATGACTTACCCTTCTACAAACAACAGTTCATCATCGATGAACTCACCGAAAAGATGAAACGGAAATGGACAGGTATGCCAAAGGATATGAAACGGTTCTCAGTGTGGTTAGCATATGGCTCTTACGGTCCAAGAGAGGACTTTCCTAATTTATATGATTATTATACCTCCAACACGGACATCACACCAAGTAGTAACCCAATTACATCACTAGCTGGCGAGACCAATTCAAAATCAACAGATTCAGGTAAACTATCTGAATTCATCACTCAGGCTGAGGCATCCCAACATAAAAATCCAGCACCAGTGAAACGGGAATCTAAAGAACTAATACCGATCGATTTGCCATTTACTGTACCATCAATTGTGGCATCGTTAACACCATCTAAGACTACTGCCATCCATAAATTACCAGCTAGGGATCCAAGGGCATTCGGTAAGACCCGTGTAATGCAATACCAAAGTGACAGACGCATGAACCCATATAATAGATTCGTCATTGCCGTACTTGTTGTCTTAACTGTGTTAAACTTCAAGAAGGACCGGAGGGTGAATAATACCGGTATAGTTCCTGTCTACCAATGGGAATTGGATGCTGTTGAAGCTGAAGAGACGAAAGAAAGGGAATTACTCGCTGAGAAATTACGGTTGCAAGTGTTGAAGCAGAAGCAAGAGATTGAAGATGGATTGAAGAAAAAGCAACAGCAGCAACAGAAGAGAAAATGGTATTACTTGTATTTAATGTGACTAAAGTTTAATTCTTGTATATATCAAATCGTATCACTTGGACACTATAGAATTAAAAAAAAAAGGTAAAAATAAATTGAAAAATATAGGAAGTGAAAATATATAAAAATCAAAAGGGTAAACCAACAATATAGAGAGAGAGGAAATAAAAAGGGTGGGGTGGGGGGGGTGTTCATTGTTATAGAAAAAGCCTGTATAATTATGCATCATCGTCGTCATCCTCGTCGTCGTCATCATCGTCGTCGTCGTCGTCATCTCCGATGTCCTCTATATCTTCAGTCCAACTCTTCTCCACAGTTTGTCTGACTCTCTTAGTGTATTGCGATCTGTGATCATTGTATAGATTAGCGGCCTCAACGTTAGCTGGGGAGTTAATGTTTGGGTCATTCAATAGTGATTGGATGGACGTCAAAATGGACGCCACGTCGTAAGTCGGAGACCATCTGTTCTGAAGAATATCCAAACAAAGATCTCCCGAGGCATACACATTCGGATGGAACATCTCTGAGGTGAACTTCACTTGTGGTGGTTTATTAGGGTATTGCTCATCGAAGGTTAATCTCAATCTGAAAGTACCATCCTCGAAAGGCGTGTCTTGTGGGCCAATAATGATACCATTCCAGATCATCACGTTGTCCGGTAAGGGTGATGCCGACACTCCTCCTGCAGAGTCTTGTTGGATTCTCTTTAAATCACGCATCAATCTTTTTCTAGCTGGCGTAGACATTATGTGAGTAGTTGTTGATCGATGGATATGTCTTGCTGAGATTGGAAAAACTCTATATGGGGGTTCCGAAAATTAGTATAAGGCAGGGCGGAAGTAAATTTAATAGAACAGGGGGGAGAGGCAGTTGGTATACCGTAATAGGCAATATAGTCTTATTTGACAAATGCTATATAAGTATATACAAGTTATACAAAACAAGAGGGCAAACAGAGAAAGAACTAAAAGAAGCTGTATAAACCAAAAATTGATGGTTTCAACGAAATGAGAAATCGAGACATTAAAATTGCACAGCCCAGACCAATACTACTCTAAGAACTGGTCTTCGTCTTCGTCTTCTTCATCCCAATTAATCAGTCTGTAGTACTGGTTCTGATATTCACAATCAAAATACACAAATGGGACAAGTTGTAAATTACTGAGCCCGACTTGATCCCTGTTAAACATCGAAAACTCTGTGATTTCCAAAATGGCAAATCTGGCAAGATGATCCATGACAAACGCCCCGCCATTTGCCAGCCGTGAACTGGCCTTCAATTGTAATCTATCAAACTTGGAATACACTTGGAAGTCCGTAAGGAACCGTAACTTGAAATGGGACACCAGGATGTCGGCATGGAGTAAATGCAGAGTGACCCTGTTACGTTCATAGTTTTCGAAATCGGTGATCGCCTCAGGGGTTAAGATAGCCAGCATTCTGTGATGGGAATCGCATATCGTTAGCGGAAGGCCCTGAAAAGATTTGAATGTGGTGGAGCCAGCATACGTGGAGACCACCTTAAATACGATTCCCCTATGGGGATGGTACACCGGTTTGAATGAGGTAAATGTTGGGTCGGTGGCGGGTTGCAGTAAAAACGGCTTTATCCAATTATTCAAGTAAACATTGGAATCCACTGGCGGAGCAGAGATTAAGAGTTTAGGCATGTAGCATGAGAAGAAAAGAGTAAGTTGTTATTAAAATAAAGAGTTTATATAATGTATGCACACGTTAAAAAAACTCTTAACTACACGCGTATTTCTTAAATTGGTCAGATACAAAGTATGCTTCCAACACTTCTAAGAATTGCTTGTAAGCAGTCATGTACTCATCTAATTCATTATAAATCTGACAACTGAACCGAACAAATAGTCTGCGTTCATGGAATCCAAATTGAATGTAGGTGTGGTATTCGTGTAATAGTTTATTAAACACAAAATCCTTCATATTATTGAAGAATTCAGGAGACAAGTGGGTTTCTATGAAGGCAGCCTTTGTGGAGTCCAACTTGACAAAAACATTAAACATGAAAGTCGACAGGGTCCCTTCATCATTCTCCAAGACTTCAGCAATCGGTTCGAATTGCTTGATGGCCTGCTGTCTCATTGTGTTGCAATAGTCCCTGATCGCATCCCACCCACCACAGGTGGTCTCCACAAAGTCCACAGCTGCTTTCACTGTCAAATAAGAGGAATAATTGGTAGAAGCATTGAAGATGAACTTCTCATGGAACTTGGAACCACTGTATGCATGGCTAATCGGGAACGGTTGAATGTCTGCTTGAAATTCCGGAGACACATACATAACGGCGAACCCCCTTGGAGTGTAGAACCATTTGTGGAAATTGGAGACGTAAAAATTGGGTTTGAAAGAATCCAAATCGATAGGCAACATACCGACTGAGTGCGCACCATCAACACAACTAACGACGTTGTATTTCTTACACAATTGAACTAGTTCCAAGTATGGGAGTTTGACTCCAGGCATGGAGGCAACCAAGTCAAAGAAGCAGAGTCTGAATGTTCTCGTCTTGAGCTTGTCCTCAAAGAGAGAGAGTATCTTTGCATGAGATAGGGGGAACTTGAGATCGACGATTTCCAATTGTAGTCCATACCGATTGGCCACGTAGTCAATGGTATTACCACAGGAATCATAAATGATGGATGTCAAGAGGATCTTATCACCTTTCTCGAAGGGGAACCCACGAAGAAAGATGTTGACACCGGAGGTTGCGTTGGGCACCAGGGCCAAGTTCTCATGGGAAGTGTTCACTATGGAGGAGATCAGTTGAAGGGAGGACTGAATCTTCTCAGGCAATTCCCAACAGAACTTGTCTGGGAATGTGAGATCCTGGTTGATTGTATCCGTGTACACTGAATACACTTGCTTGGGGATTGCCCCATATGAACCATGATTCACCGGCACGGTAGTTGGATCAAACAAGAAATGGTCCAATCTGAATTGCTTTCCAAATGTCATTTTTGATAGAAGACGAGTATCCAATAAGTTATGATCAATCTTGCTGGAGTATAGATATTCAATGATTATATATATACCTAAGTCAATTAGTCATACCAGCTGTGTCAGTCATATGTCAAACAATCGTGCGTGAGTGAGTCAGTGAGATCCGCAAATTAATTTTGTCCGAGATTTTTAGTATCCATTATCCTGGCTACCTTACAACAATATTACTGAGATCACATATATGCATTATGTATAAAGGTACAAATTTAAACATTATCGGTTTTGAAACAATAAGAGTACCGCATCAATCCACAATTAATAATATTATCTGTCACCTGTGACAGGTGAATTTCTAACACTTCCTTGTAGTTCATATCTTGTGTATCAATTTCAAACTTGGTAGTATTTGGTGAGGTATCCGGTATAATTAGTTCAATCTTCTGATCATGAGTTGATATAGATTGGCCATAGGTGTAAAGTGAAAGTACCACTTTGATACTGTAAATCATATCAAAATTTAATTGCTGAAGGTTGATTTGGAATGGCATTTCAAATTGAATACTTCCAAGTTCTGAAATACTTTGTCTGTGTTCTGATTTAACTAGATCTAATTGGAACGAATAACTATAGTTCCATTCATTTCCAAAATGGGATATTTCAAAACTTAGGGTATCTAGGTTGGGAGGTAAAAAATCAAATTTCACACCTAATTCATTACCAATGTCAACCCTCTCGCAACACAATTTCAGGCAAGACAGTTTGGTAGACCCAGTAAAATTAAATATTGAGGCATCAATGCGTGAAACGTCACATTTAAACTTATAATAAATGTTGTATAGTTCTGGGAGAGCTTCGTGAAGGAGAACACCATTTTTCGGTGTGCAAATATTTAAATAATGTAACTGTTTAAGAGAGTTCAAGTTTTCAAATTGGGATAACCCTATCTCAAGCTCTGAATAATCTATGACAAGTGCTTCCAAATTTGGCGATAATGGTATTTTATTCTCCAAATGACAGTTACATAACTTTAAAAAGATCACGGAATCAGGTATAGTGACAAATGAATCTACATATACATTTTCTAATTCCAGATAGCTCAATTTAGGAAACTTGCCGAGATGAATATAATGTTCTTCAACATTCTCCGAGTCAACCCGTATTGATAAGTACTCAAGGCTATCAGATTTCAAAGTAATATTAGCACCATGATAAGAATCTATAACAAGTTCTTTTAGATTCTGTAACTGGGAACCATAAATGTTGTCCCAATATGAATCAAGGGTAACCCTCTTTATACATTTTCCACCAAGTGAACTTAGAATTGGGTATATGTCTGTATCTGGAGAAACAGAAAACCAATTGATACTGACATTTAGATTTCTTTTATTGATTAGATCTCGTAACGATTTCATTTGTTCATCTGTAATTCCTAAGAATGCCTCAGCCTGCAATTCCAAGTTTAATTCAACTAAGCTTGGGCATCTAAGGAGAACATCTACGATTTTTTTGTGTTGTGAATAATTATCCGGAAAGTCGCCCTCCTCTATTTTGTAGTGTAGTTTCAGCAATTTTAGAAGGCATGATGGATCCCAATTTAGGAGATCATCCATTGGGTAAAAACTCTGTAATTCCACCATTTTTAACATATATTTCCTGGAGAGAAACTGTAGATTTTCTGCATCCACATATAACTCTTTAGCATATTCTAATGATTCTGGGATATCCTTTTCCTCCACACTAGAACTGCAAATCATAACTCCCTTAGGAAGACCCTTCTGTAAATATGCTTTTGCCTCAGTATAGGTGATAAAAGGACCAGATGAATCTTTCAAAGTTTGAACAATAGTGAAGCCACCCTCTAATAAGTATAAATAACAGTTACTAACACAATTATCAATAAATTCTTGCAATATTGGATCTCTACCTTCATAAGGAACCTCAAGGAGCTTAGTTAAACCACTCATTTCATCGATACAAAGCACATAATGACAAATAATGAGTTTCAATTCATAAGGTAGATCTTGTGTAATTTTTGTGAATTCCAAGTATTTCGGTTGTGTCTTCCAGTGTTCCAATTGCGATAACATTGGTTTATGTCTTTTATGATTACCCATATTGGTCCACAATGAAGTTTGCAGATCAAAAAGACACAGTTATATATATATACCATTTAAATGAAGCATATAACTATCTATATATGATCTAGTTAGCCTATTTTAAGCGGCTGTGCATATAAATCATCGCTTACGTAACACGTATACAAACCTGTACACATCCACTGCCCTGATTTTTTTATCTACATCTGAGCGCTTTTGATTGAGCTATAGAATTTTCTAGAATACTCATTTTTGAATCTCGATTTCTTATCCATTCCAGCTGAAAAACTTTCTTGCTTCCAACGTCGAGTTTTATTCAATTTCTAATTTCCAATTCTTTCTTTTCTCTTTCTTTTCTTCTTTTCTCTTTCTCTTTTTATATATCCAATTTATTTAATTGAACCCAACTAATACTATGTCTAAAGCCGTCGGTATTGATTTAGGTACTACTTACTCCTGTGTTGCTCACTTTGCTAACGACAGAGTTGATATCATCGCTAATGATCAAGGTAACAGAACCACTCCTTCTTTCGTGGCATTCACTGACTCCGAAAGATTGATTGGTGATGCCGCTAAGAACCAAGCCGCTATGAACCCAGCTAACACCGTTTTCGATGCTAAGAGATTGATCGGTAGAAAGTTCAGCGACCCTGAAGTTCAGGGTGATATTAAGCACTTCCCATTCAAGTGTATCGACAAGGCCGGTAAGCCACAAATTGAAGTCGAATACAAGGGTGAAACCAAGGTTTTCACTCCAGAAGAAATCTCTTCCATGATCTTGACCAAGATGAGAGAAACCGCTGAATCTTTCCTCGGTACTAAGGTTAACGATGCTGTTATCACTGTTCCAGCTTACTTCAACGATTCCCAAAGACAAGCCACCAAGGATGCTGGTTTGATTGCTGGTATGAACGTTATGAGAATCATTAACGAACCAACCGCCGCCGCTATTGCTTACGGTTTAGATAAGAAGGTTGAAGGTGAAAAGAACGTTTTGATCTTTGATTTAGGTGGAGGAACTTTCGATGTCTCTTTATTATCCATTGAAGACGGTATCTTCGAAGTTAAGGCTACTGCTGGTGATACTCACTTGGGTGGTGAAGATTTCGATAACAGATTAGTTACCCACTTCATGAACGAATTCAAGAGAAAGAACAAGAAGGACTTGTCCGCTAACCAAAGAGCCTTGAGAAGATTGAGAACTGCTTGTGAAAGAGCCAAGAGAACCTTGTCCTCTTCCGCCCAAACCTCCATCGAAATTGACTCCTTGTTCGAAGGTATTGATTTCTACACTTCCATCACCAGAGCTAGATTCGAAGAATTATGTCAAGATTTGTTCAGATCCACTTTAGACCCAGTCGAAAAGGTGTTGAAGGACTCCAAGCTTGACAAGTCTCAAGTTGACGAAATTGTCTTGGTTGGTGGTTCTACTAGAATCCCAAAGGTTCAAAAGTTGGTTTCCGACTTCTTCAACGGTAAGGAGCCAAATAAGTCTATTAACCCAGATGAAGCCGTCGCTTACGGTGCTGCTGTCCAAGCTGCTATCTTATCCGGTGACACTTCTTCTAAGACCCAAGAATTGTTATTGTTGGATGTTGCCCCATTGTCCCTCGGTATTGAAACCGCTGGTGGTGTTATGACCAAGTTGATCCCAAGAAACTCTACTATTCCAACCAAGAAGTCTGAAACCTTCTCTACTTACGCTGATAACCAACCAGGTGTCTTAATTCAAGTGTACGAAGGTGAAAGAGCTAGAACTAAGGACAACAACTTGTTAGGTAAGTTCGAATTGTCTGGTATTCCACCAGCTCCAAGAGGTGTCCCACAAATTGAAGTTACCTTCGATATTGATGCCAATGGTATCTTGAACGTTTCTGCCGTTGAAAAGGGTACTGGTAAGACTCAACAAATCACTATCACCAACGATAAGGGTAGACTTTCTAAGGAAGATATCGAAAGAATGGTCTCTGAAGCTGAAAAGTTCAAGGAGGAAGATGAAAAGGAAGCTAGCAGAATTGCCGCTAAGAACCAATTGGAATCTTACTCTTACAACGTTAAGAACTCTATCTCTGAAAAGGCCTTCGAAGAAAAGGTTGATGCCGCTGAAAGAGAAGAATTATCTAAGGCCTGTGAGGAAACTATTGCTTGGTTAGACGACAACCAAACCGCTACCAAGGAAGAATTCGAAGACCAATTGAAGTCTCTTGAACAAGTTGCTAACCCAATCATGACTAAGTTCTACCAAGCTGGTGGTGCTCCAGGTGGTGCTCCAGGTGCTGGTGCCGCTCCTGGTGGTTTCCCAGGTGCTACCTCCACCGATGAGACCTCTGGTCCAACTGTTGAAGAAGTTGATTAGATTTAATACTCTCCATTATACTTTTTTTAATATATATAATATTGTAAATTTGGTTTTCCTAAAATAGCTTTGCTACCACTAATGTACTACATCTCTACACCTTTTAACAATTCTTTTTTCGCTTAATAGAAACGAACGAAAAAAATCGTTGAAATTGGGTTAGTTTTAGTAATTCATATTAAATTTGTTTAATATTCACTAAAATCTAGTTCTCCCATTTGCAATAGAAGTATACTATCTACATCATAAGGGATAAATCAGATACACAATCTTCTTTTTCTTTTCCCCCCTTTTTTTCCCACTTCTTTTATACACTTGTCTTAAGTTTTTTTCTTAGACAACCAATCATATCACTTGATTACTACCCCCCTCTCTATCCTTTAATACATTATGCCAGAAAGAGGTCCAGACCAATGGTTTGAAGAAATCAAACAATGCAAAGCGTTACCAGAGAACGACATGAAACAACTCTGTGAAAGAGTCAAAGATTTACTCATGGAGGAATCTAACATTCAACCTGTGAAATCGCCCGTCACCGTGTGTGGTGATATTCATGGGCAATTCCACGATTTGTTACATCTTTTCTCTACAGCCGGTGGATTTCCGTCTGCATCCAATCTATCCACTAATTATATCTTCTTGGGTGATTATGTCGATAGAGGTTACTTTTCTCTGGAGACATTCACTTTATTGATGATCTTGAAAGTGAAATTCCCACAACACATCACGCTGGTGCGTGGTAACCACGAATCTAGACAAATCACACAAGTGTATGGGTTCTACGAGGAATGCCTTAACAAGTATGGGTCCACTATGGTGTGGAAGTACTGTTGTCAAGTGTTCGATTTCCTCACGTTGTCTGCCATCATTGATGGAAGAATCTTGTGTATCCATGGTGGTCTATCCCCTGAGATTAGAATGCTGGATCAAATTAGAGTCTTGAGTAGAGCTCAGGAAGTGCCCCACGAAGGTGGATTCTGTGATTTGGTGTGGTCAGATCCAGATAACGTTGATACCTGGGCTATCTCCCCCCGTGGTGCAGGTTGGTTATTCGGTGCCAAGGTGGCTTCTGAATTTAACCACATTAATAACTTACAATTAATCGCTAGAGCACATCAATTGGTGATGGAAGGTTATAGATACCACTTCCCTGATAAGGACGTTGTCACAGTGTGGTCGGCTCCTAACTACTGCTACAGATGTGGTAATGTTGCCAGTGTTATGCAAGTGGACGACAGCTTAAATGTGAAGTTTAACATCTTCAGTGCCGTTCCTGATGACACCTTGAAGGTTAACCCTTCGAAAAACCAAAAAGCAGGTAATGAATATTTCTTATGATTTTTTCCTCTCTCCATCCACCCCCCCTTTTTGTTATGACTTATTCCTAGATCCTTAGACTGTTATGAATGACCCCCCTTACTCCTCTATTCCATTAATTTATTTTCTTTGATCCCATTTTTAATGTTCTCTTTACATATGATTCTTCTCTCTTCTCCTCCATCCTCTCTACCTTTGTTTATTATATAAATTTTGACGTCTCCCTTTTGCTGGGACTCGAGATCCCCCCTTCTACTTTTTCTTATTTTCTTATTTTGTGTTTACTTGTCTTTGTCTTTTTATTTCAATCTCATGCTTCTTGTACAATCCTTTCTACTTGTCCATCTTGATCCTTACCAAAATGTAAGCCGCACGAGACTTTCAAATCTATTTTTTTATGAGCTCATCTTATCTTAGTTAACTAGTTCCGGAGACAGTAAATACAAGCACAGGAGAATACAACGAAATCCGCTTCTTCCGCCTCTAATAACAATACAATGACTACGGATTTACAATATCCAGACTATAGACCACACGATCGGGTCACGTCACCTTTACTGACACCCCTCAAGAGACGTCTAGAGACCCTATCCATGATGTTCCACATCTCATCCTTGGTGATTCTTTCATCGCTCTACTTCTTCCTATGGTGTTTCCCCACATGCTGGCCATTGCTGCTAATATATACTTTCAAATATTACCTGTTCGACAAGACACCATCCAATGGACATGCCCCAAGAAGACGTTTAGAATGGGTCCGTCGGTTGAAGTATTACAAATATGTGGCCAATTATTTCCCTATAACATTGCATCGTAGTGTACCACTGAAACCAACATTCACTAATACTCTTGTTGAAGTAGATGAATACATGGTGCCATGGCTGCTTCGTGCGTGGGCTCCGGAGTTCGTACTAAAATGGCTATCGATTAATAAACATAGAGTGACCCGAGTGCGGTCCACAAGAACAGGTCCTCGGTACCTGTTTGCATACCATCCACATGGAGTCATGGCCCTTGGTGTGGCCTGTGGAGTCGCCAGTGAGGGAGCTCACTTTGCGGAGTTGTTTCCTGGAATCAATTGCTTTGTGACTACATTAATTAATCAGTTCCAATTCCCATTTTACAGAGATTACCTCATGACACTCGGAGTTACCACTGTGACAAAGGGAAACATCAAGGCATTGCTATACCAGAACTGTAGTCCACTTATAGTGATTGGAGGTGCTGCTGAAAGCTTGTTAGCTAAACCTGGGTTGAACTCCATCGTGCTGCTCAAGCGGAAGGGATTCATTAAGACTGCATTGGGGATGTGTGGAAAATCTCAAGATAAAAGGTCCATCGATGGGGACCCAGAGAATGACATAGCCATAGTGCCAGTATATGGATTTGGTGAAAACAATATATTCGGTGTGTACTCCACTGATACGAACATCAATGACAACACTGTGACCCAGCAGGTGAGTCTTGTGAAAAGAATAATAAGAGGAGCACAACTATGGATCAAACAACATCTTGGATTTACCATCCCGATTGTGGTATCCAGAGGGATCTTCAATTACGATTTTGGGATCTTACCCTATAGACGGCCGGTCCATATTGTGTTTGGAACTCCAATTGTAATCTCGAGACTCAATGGACTAACTGCTGATGATCCGGTGACTCAGGAAGAATTGGACCATTATCATGGGTTATACGTGGATCAATTGAAGGAATTATTTAAGGCTAATAAAGCTAAATATTGTACCCAATGGGACAATGATTTGGAAATCGTTATGTGAACTTTACTGTATTATATATGTATCATTACTTATAAAATTGTATCATAAAAGAAACATAGTTTTGTTAAAAATCTGGGCGCTTGAAAAAAAAGAGATGCAATTAGATCGATCGATCCTGTAGATAACTTATATGGGCTTCCTTTTATTTTCCAAACGGTAACATGTCAGAGAGCCATTCCAAGACGACTAAGAAGAGATATCCGTCATATAGACCGAACAATAGAGTGTATATTTCTCCACGTTATACCTCGTTCACCAGAGTCGAACAATTATTTGCAGTGTTTCTTCATTCAAGTAGTATCCTGTTATTACCATGCCTTTACTTCACGCTATGGACCAACCCACTGTTTTGGCCCTTCTTAATATATTACACAGTGTTCATTTATTTTGGGAATAACTCAGTGGCAGATGGTAACATTATCAAGGGAAGATCTGACTGGCTCAGACGATTACCATATCTTAAACATTTCTGTGATTACTTCCCCACAAAACTTCATGTTACCCATGAATTGAAGCCAACATTCAAGACAGAACATGTCGAGGTTAAAGAATACCCTGAATGGACTGACTTATTATCGGTACCACTAGTCTCCTTGCTTGCTGCCTGTGGATTAATCAACAAGCAACTCAGAACAATTGATAAAGACATCAGAGTGGGGCCACGGTACTTGTTTGGGTTCCACCCACATGGAGTGATCTCCTTTGGTGCTACAAGTGTATTATTTTCAGATCTATGCGGGTTTGCTAAGGAGACCCCGGGAATTAAATGCTCATTGTTGACATTGGCGAATCAATTCCAATTACCATTTTTCGGGGACTACCTTCGTGGATTAGGAATTTCTTCTGTGTCAAAACGTAATATGAAAGCATTATTGAACAAGAACTGTAGTCTTGCTGTGGTCATAGGTGGTGCAGCCGAAAGTTTGTTTGCGAAACCGGGGTTGAATTCGATTATCTTGAATAAACGGAAGGGATTCATCAAGGTTGCACTTGAACAATGTGGGTTTAATGAAGCGGGTGATATCACTGAGGATGAGCAAGATATGTTTGTGGTGCCATGTTACAGCTTTGGTGAGAACACAATTTACAATCTGTATCATACTACTAAAGAGAGCAATGCCGATCACTCAGGGGACAGTTATAAGAGAGCTATCATTAGATATTTCCAGCTCACGTTGAAAAAGCATTTTGGATTCACTATGCCTATTTTTTTGGCTAGAGGGTTCTTCAATTACGATTTTGGATTTCTACCATTTAGAAGAAACATCGATGTTGTTGTGGGTGAACCAATATCCATTAAACGGTTTGATGGATTAAAAGCTGGAATTGATGCCGTGACTCAAGAAGAGATCGATTACTACCATAAAAAATACGTTGATGCACTAATAAGACTCTTCAATGAGAACAAGGACAAGTACTTAACCGAATATGACCACGATTTAGTCATAGTGGAGTAAGTTTATAAAAAGAGAGTGATCATTAAAGGAGGGGGGGGTTCTATACTCGTACACAATATATATTTAGATATTGTTTAATTTATCTGAAGGAAGACTGACCAGTCTTCAAACTTAACACAGTTCTAACATCACTGGTGAATCTTAAACTATTCAACAGTGGTAGTAAATTCATTAATTCCATATCATCAGGATCGTTAATCCAACCTTCCACCATTATTCCGTTTTCCTTATGTAAACTATAACTAACGGGGGAATTATCCACAATGACAACCTTGGAGAGATCATTGGTGACGTTTCTGGTTTTAGACCTTGACCTTGACCTAGACCGGGATCTAGGTCTATCGGGGCTTCTAGGGTCTTGTCTTGGTGTGCTTGGAATCAAATCCGGAGACATCGAAGTAGCAGACTGTTGTTGAGAGGCAGGTTGACCCACTAACACTCCCAAGTCCTTGACATAACCCTTACCCTCAATGAAAAGGCACGAATTACGGTAGAACCGTTGAGTGAACAATTTCTGCTTTGCATTACTATCGGTAGATGACTTGTCCTTGGAGAGTACCTCGCCCTCGAGGTAATCCAAGACAGGATCGGCATATTCTCTGATGGATGCCGTGAAGCACACCAAATTGAACCAGTGTTTAACTACGTTTAAGAACTCATCAACGTATGGTCTTTTGTAGATTCTATAAAGAGCCGGAAGGTGATTATTGTTCACCTTAATTTCTAATGTGATTCCCTTGTTTCTAGTCAAAATGGAGGAGTTATGTCTGGATAGTGAGTGGATCAGTGTCTCATCTAAATCCAACACAAGAGTTTTCATGGGAACCAATGGTGGATTATTGATATCAAAATTGAATAACAGTTTTGGGAACACAAACTTCTTGTTACGGGGTTGTTGTTGTGATTGTTGTTGTTGTTGGGTTCCTCCTGATTTCCTAGAATCAGAATTCCCACTGCTTGTCAGTGATGTCACTGAACTATTAGCGAGCGGGTTCCGCAAGGGAGACAACGGAGCCAGTTTATTGAGCCCACTCATGGATAGTCTTGAACTTCTTCGGGAAGAGGATGATGGGGTCATATCTCCTGTTGGGGATTTGATCAAGTCATCAGACTTGTCAGATATCTCAAACTCCAAGTCTTCCTCCACGATGGTAGATATGGGGTTGGTAGTAGTAGGAGGTACCATATGTTGTATTATTGATTGTTGCAGATCTTCTTGTGTGGTATCAGAGGTTACCGTGTCTTGGGCTTCGGATTGTGTAGTGTCTATTAATTTGTTGGATGCCAATTGAGAGGGAGTCTCTGGACCCCCCACCGAGAATAATAATCTGTACATTAGTCTAACGGGGGAAGTCAATATAAATAAGATAAACATTATAGGTTTGTAGATGAGGTTATTTGGTAGGAATAAGATCACTGCAAATAAAAGTCCGAACAGGGAGTAACCGGTGCCATCGGCGAGTTCCCCATAATCAGAATCCTGGTTTAAAGTCTTGTCCAATTCTTGCTGTTGTAGAATTTCCTGTTCATTCTGTCTAGCCACAATCTCCGTATCTTCATCAACTGACTGTTGTTGCTGTTGTTGTTCTGCTTTCTGTGGGATAGCCAATGAGGGAAGCGTACTGGTACCCTGTTTATTAGAATCTGTATTATTATTGTTGTTGAGCAAAGGTTCAAAGGGTTCCTCAGATGGATATCGTACAGCTGTCGTATGTAGGGCCTTATCGACCGTACTTGCTAGAAACTGGAGTGAATTCATGGCACTATTGATTGAAGACAGAGATCTAATACAACAATAATAACAACTATATCTACTTTATCCCTTCCCTTTAATATATGGCATGTGTCAACTGTAAACAAAAAAAAAAGAAAACTTTACAGGGCTGTGCAAAATGAGAGATTGTTGTGTTGTTGGATAGCAGGGGTAGCCAACAAAAAAAAATATTATAGATATTAAATACTGATTTTTGAATATTATATTACGATATAAAAGAATAAGTTATGTGTCATGGATATGTAATTGATGGGGGAAATCAGTCACGGCCACGGTATCCTCTTCCCCTACCGGGACTCCCCCTGACACCGCCTCTACCCCTGGATCTACCCCTAGATGATGACGACGACGATGGCCCACCGTGGGTGGACTTGCGAGGTGTGGAATCACCCATCTTGAATCCATCCATATCCTCGGAACCCTTACCATTGGAATCTCCATTGGATTCACTCAATCTATACTTGAAATCAAATCCTTTAGAATGGGATGCCATTCTGACTTCACCATCTTGCACGTCTAGCGTGATATATCCATATATGAAATCACACAAATTGAAATGCCAAGTGTTTTGGAAAGAGATGTAGTAAAGATCATTTAGTTGTCTAATTATGGTATTCAATTCTCTTTGCTTTGGTTGTAAGTTGAATACCCCAAGATCTTCATTGTTAATCAACGACGGCGTCAATTGTAATGGCAGAATATCTTCGGTAGTCTTAGTAGAAATAGGAATCTTATCAAAAACCTCTAATGCTAATTGAATGCAACTGATCATCATTGGATCATTCAAATTGAAAAGTAATTTCTCAAATTTAGGTTGAATGTTCTTCCAAATAGTGGCAAATTTGTTTCTAGATTCATTAAATTTAATTTTGAAACTTTCAAAACTTGGATTTATAGAAAGTTCATTGTATGACGATGAATATTTGAAATGTAAAGAATTAGAAATGGTGTAATCCATTTTAAAGAAAATTGACAAATGCTCTAGTAAAGGTTCTCTAGCGGGACATTGATGCGTCACAAATATCTTAATGGCTTTATTATAAATATCTGGTTCATTCTCTGCGAATTCTGTTAGAGTGTATATGAGTTTCCCCAATTGTAATACAGTGATCCAAATGTTCCCTGGATCTCCACTGATAGGAATCAATGCATCCGAATTATCCAAATTTTCGAAATCAGTGTTATCCCCAATGATATCCTCTAATGCTAGTGTGGATCCTTGATGGAATAGTTTATGATGTGAGAGTGACCCACCAACACCGGCAAGTAATAAAGTATGCCCTGAGGATGACTTCACAGTGAACACATTACCATCATCTATGATATGTAAATTATCAATATTGTAAACTCCATATCTGAATTTATTGATGACAAGGGAATCTTCACACATTCCATAAATAGTGTACACCGGAATTTTCAATTTCTTTTCACCTCTGATGAATTTCCCCAATTCCGATATTTCATGATGTTTCAATAGTTTTTTCAAATTTTCATTTTCATTAGATAAATGTTCCACGGAGTCACCTGTAACCTTGGATAATTTGGATATTTGTAATATTAATGACTCAGGTAACAACGGTGAAAACTCCACAATATGCCGTAGATATGATTCATGAATTCTGTCTACACTGTCTTCATCTAAGAATCCAAAATTTCCTGTATGTATTATCACATCGGCTCCATGTTCTTCGGCCAATTTATTGAATAAGGAGAGTTCTCCTCTGATGTCTGCAACGGCTAACACCTTGATTCCACTTTTCTCTATTAAAACTGGTTTACTCATTTTTGTAGGTTTTTTTTTATTTTCTGTTATGATTCTATATTGTTGTAGTTCTGTTGTAATTCTGTTATAACTACTTTTTATGTTAACTGTCCGTAGGATTGATGATTGATATAAGTTTGATGTGTGTTTATCTGTGTATATTGACTGAATGACCGTTTTTTTCCCCAGTATATGTTGCTTAGTTATTATGTATGACTGAATTGGGTTTTCATGGAAGAGAAAAAAAAGCAGGGCAGTATTATAGTCAAATAAAGTTCAATTGAAACCCAAGATGTATTCTATAGTTTGGTTTTTGATGTAAATATTAACTATATTTATTACTTATTAAGAACTACAATCCCCCTTCAGTTAAGTACTTAAATGGCATGTTACAGCAAAAAAAATTCAAAATTTTCGTTCCTTCCTAATTAGGAAGTCAAATCCCTACACCGGGTAGCATGAATAATAGTGATAATAAATATATAAAATAGAAATGTATATTGTTAGTGGCTTTTGCAAAGGATGTAAAAGAAAGTAAACACAGTTGTATAACTTATTTTGAAAAGAAATTCAACTCAAAAAAAAATAACTGGAAAAAATAAGTAAACAAATGGCGAATTCAAACTTTTGAATCCAAAAAGAACAATAAAAAAACTAAATAAAGAGAAAAAAGAAAGCTCAAGAAATGGCATAAATAAAGAATATAAATAATAATAAAAGGGAGAGAAAATATGGACAAAAGAGATGAAACTAAAAGAAGTAAAAAAAGATAGAATAAGAATGAGCAGAATAAATAATCGAAAAATAAATAAGATTTATCAACCTTTCTGAAGAAATAAATAGAATTAGTAAAGTAAGAATTTCCTTAAGAGCCAATTTAAACAAATGAAAAAGAGAGCCCATGAGAAGTAGCAAGGGGGGAGTTTCAACTCAAACAAAAACAAACACACATGTTGCAACTTGATGAAGTCGATTTCATTGGCAAAAATGATTGAAAAGGCATTCAAATCAGAAGTGAAATGAAAGAAAAGAAAAACTTGGAGACTAGCAAAAGATAATTTAGAATAAGAGAGTATTCAACAGTCAGAAGGATGGGTAATTAAACCTTTTCAGCTAATTCCTCCAACAACTTATAGTCTCTCTTCTCAATTGAACCATTACCTGGTAATCTGGTGTTACCCATCAAGAACAAATCAACCTCTCTGGCACATTGTCTACCTTCTTGGATACCCCAGACAACCAAGGATTGCCCTCTTCTACAATCACCAGCAGTGAAGATGTTGTCATTAGCATCAACTCTGTAACCGTGGTTCTCGACAGTGGAGATGGTACCTCTCTTGGTTCTGGTAACCTCTAGGTTATCAGCTTCAGGACCGATGAAACCCATGGATAATAAGACAACTTCAGCTGGGAAGAATTCTTCAGAACCTGGAACTTCAGCCATTTGCCAAGCACCGGAATCGGATCTCTTCCATTCAACTCTGACAGTCTTAATACCCTTGACGTTACCTTCTTCATCACCGACAAATTCCTTGGACAAGATACAGTATTCTCTTGGATCTCTACCGTAGTGTTCCTTGACTTCAGCGTGACCGTAATCAACTCTGAAGATTCTTGGCCATTGAGGCCATGGATTGTCCTTGGCTCTGTCATCTGTTGGATGTGGCAACAATTCAAAGTTGGTAACAGACTTGGCACCGTGTCTAGCAGAGGTACCCAAACAATCATTACCGGTATCACCACCACCAATAACAATGACGTTCTTACCTTCAAGAGTTTTTCTGATGGCATCCAAGTTTTCTTCTAACAAAGCTTTTGTGTTAGACTTCAATAATGTCATAGCATAATTGATGTTGTTCAATTCTCTACCTGGAATCTTCAAGTCTCTTGGAATGGTAGAACCAACACATAACACGACGGCATCGTTAGTACTCTTCAGTTCATCAACAGTGATATCCTCACCAATGGTAGTGTTGCAAATGAAGGCAATACCCTCGGCTTCCATCAAATCGGTTCTTCTCTTGACAATACCCTTATCCAACTTCATGTTTGGAATACCATACATCAATAAACCACCTGGTCTGTCAGCTCTTTCATAAACAGTAACGGTGTGGCCAGCCTTGTTCAATTGATCAGCAGCAGCTAAACCGGCAGGACCAGAACCAATGATGGCAATCTTCTTACCACTTCTAACCTTTGGTGGGTTTGGAACAATCCAACCTTGCTTGAACCCATAATCAATGATACCAGCCTCAACAGACTTGATACCAACAGGAGCATTACCGGAAACGTTAACAACACAGGCACCCTCACATGGAGCAGGACAAATCTTGGAAGTGAATTCAGGGAAGTTATTGGTCATCAATAATCTTTGCAAGGCATCGTACCATCTATCCTTGAAAACTAATTCGTTCCACTTTGGAATAACGTTAGAGATTGGACAACCAGTATCTGATTGACAGAATGGAACACCACAATCGATACATCTAGCAGTTTGAACATGCAAGTCTTCCTTGGTTAATCTACTGGATAATTCCTTCCAGTCATGTAATCTGGTCTTAGCTGGTCTGTATGGTTCATTTCTTCTCTTGTACTTGACAAAAGCACCCTTTTCCAACTTGACAGCCTTAGTTTCTTCAGTCTTAACATCAACAATGGTATCTTCCAAATCTAAGATCTTTGGTTCATGACCCTTGGACTTTGGCTTAGAGAATTCACCATTAGTGATATCAGCTTCTGGATCTTCCTTGATAGTAGAGAAAATACTGGAAGCTTCTTTCTTCTTCAATTCAGCCTTCTTCTCGGCTTCCTTTTCTAAGACTCTCTTATACTCGTATGGTAAAACCTTAACAAATCTACCCAAGAATCTGTGGAAGTGAGCTAAGATTCTGTCAGCAATTTCAGAACCAGTGTAGTGCTTGTGGTCTTCTAACAAACCTCTTAAAAAGGCAATTTCAGATGGATCAGTTAAAGTAGACAATTCAACCATTTCCTTGTTAACCTTTTCTTCAAAGTCTTGAGCCATGTCCAAAACGTAAGCGATACCACCAGACATACCAGCGGCGAAGTTACGACCAACACCACCCAAAACGACAACTCTACCACCTGTCATGTATTCACAACCGTGGTCACCAGTACCTTCAACAACGGCAGTGGCACCAGAGTTTCTGACAGCAAATCTTTCAGCAGCAATACCTCTGAAGAAGGCAGTACCAGAAGTGGCACCATACAAACAGGTGTTACCGATAATGATGTTCTCTTCGGCCTTGAACTTGGAGTCCTTTGGTGGGTACACGATCAATCTACCACCAGACAAACCCTTACCGACATAATCGTTACAGTCACCTTCTAATTCCAAAGTGATACCTGGGGCACAGAAGGCACCGAAGGATTGACCAGCGGAACCTCTAATGTTAACATGGACGGTATCGTGAGGCAAGCATTGAGGACCAAACTTCTTGGAACATCTGTAAGACAGAGTAGTACCAATAGCTCTATCAGTGTTGATGGCTTCAGCTTCAATAGTGACAGGTAAACCCTTGTCTAAAGTGATTTCAGATTCATCAATCAACTTGTTATCCAATCTAACATGTAATCTATGATCTTGCTTCTTGATACATCTAGTAGCAACACCTGGTCTGATAGTGTGAGCTGGAGTCAAAATTGGAGACAAATCAATGTTAGCATTCTTGGTGGTTCTTAAGTCATCTCTGACAAACAACTTTTCAGCTCTACCAACCATTTCATCAATAGCTCTGAAACCTAACTTAGCCATGATACCTCTTAATTCGTTAGAAACATAGTAGAAGAAGTTAATAACGTGTTCTGGGGTACCCTTGAATTGATCTCTTAAGACTGGATCTTGGGTGGCAATACCGACTGGACACTTGTTGGTGTGACACTTTCTGTTGTAAACACAACCCATGGCAATCAATGGAGCAGTAGCGAAACCCCATTCTTCAGCACCCAATAAACAAGCGATAGCAATATCTCTACCGGTCTTCAATTGACCATCAGTTTGCACAGTGACTCTACCTCTCAAATCGTTTAAGACTAAAGTTTGGTGAGTTTCAGCTAAACCTAATTCCCATGGTAAACCGGCGTACTTAATACCGGTCCATCTGGCAGCACCAGTACCACCATCGTGACCAGAGATCAAAATGTGGTCAGCCTTAGCCTTGGCAACACCAGAGGCAATGATACCAACACCAACTTCAGAGACTAATTTAACAGAAACTCTAGCTCTTGGGTTAGCACACTTCAAATCGTAAATCAATTGCTTCAAATCTTCAATGGAGTAAATATCATGGTGAGGTGGAGGAGAAATTAAACCAACACCTTCAGTAGAGTGTCTAGTCTTAGCAATGTTACTGGAAACCTTGTAACCTGGCAATTCACCACCTTCACCTGGCTTGGCACCTTGAGCCATCTTAATTTGCAATTCATCGGCATCAGCTAAGTAGTAAGAAGTAACACCGAATCTACCAGAGGCAATTTGCTTAATTGAGGATCTCATGGAGTCACCACTTTCACTTGGCTTAGATCTTTCAACATCCTCACCACCTTCACCGGTGTTAGACTTACCACCTAATCTGTTCATGGCAACAGCTAAAGTAGAGTGAGCTTCCATGGAGATAGAACCGTAAGACATAGCACCAGTACAGAATCTTCTGACAATCTCGGTCCATGGTTCAACTTGATCAATTGGAACAGGAGTGGAATCGGAGAAATCAAAGTCTAACAAACCTCTCAAGGTACAGTTCTTGATAGCATCGTATTCCTTCTTGGAGTAAGTTTCATAAGCTCTCTCATTCTTGTTTCTGACAGCATCTTGAATGTTAGCGACAGCAGATGGTTCATTAACATGAGGATCACCACCATCTCTCCAGTGGTATTCACCTGATTCCGGCAAACCCTTTGGCTTAATAGTGTCTCTAGCTGGGAACCCCTTTTCGTGTAAGGAGAAGGCATCTTGGGAAATGTATTCAAAAGTAATACCCTTAATTCTGGAAGCAGTACCGGCGAAACACTTATCAATGACAGAGTTGTCAACACCCAAGGCTTCAAAAATTTGAGCACCCTTGTAAGAAGCTAAAGTGGAGATACCCATCTTGGACATAACCTTCAAAATACCGTCGTCAATGGCGTGCTTATAGTTGTACAAGATTTCCTTATCAGACAAGTTACCAGCTAACAACTTTTCAGAGTTCAACTTGATCAAAGTATCCATAACTAAGTATGGGTTAACGGCATCAGCACCGTAACCGACTAAACAACAGAAGTGGTGGACTTCTCTAGCTTCAGCAGTTTCCACAATAATGGCAACCTTGGAACGTTGTTTTTGTCTAACCAAGTGGTGGTGCACGGCACCAGTAGCAATCAAGGCAGACACTGGAACATTATCGAAGGAAGTGTTCTTGTCGGACAAGATGATAATTTGGTGGTCATCGACAATGGCTTGAGTAGCTTCTTGACAAATTCTATCAATGGCATCAGTGTAACCGGTTAAACCTTCGGATTTATCAAAGGTGATATCAATGTTAGCGACAGACCATTTAGGGTACACAGTGGAGATGTTAGTCAAAGCAACCAATTCATCGTTACCCAAGATTGGAGAGGACATCAATAATCTATTACATTGAGAGGCATTCATCTCTAACAAGTTACCTTGAGGACCGATGTAACATTCTAAGGACATAACAATCTTCTCTCTGATTGGATCAATTGGAGGGTTAGTCACTTGAGCAAACAATTGTCTGAAGTAATCGTACATCAATCTTGGTTGTTCAGCCAAACAAGCCAAAGCGGTATCATTACCCATGGAACCTAAGGCTTCCTTACCGGTACCAGCCATTGGGGCTAACAAAGTGATAACTTGTTCAAGGGTGTAACCAAAGGCCAACAATTTAGGATCTTCTTGGAATTTCACAGAGAGATCAACCTTGGTGGAGTATTCAACATTCTTGGCATCCAATTTGGAACACAGTTCAGGCATGGTGATCATGTTAGACAAGATCCAAGCCTTGAAGTCAAATCTGGAGGAAACTTGTTTCTTCAATTCTCTGTCATCAACGACTCTACCCTCTTGGGTGTCAACTAACAACATTCTACCTGGTTGCAATCTACCCTTTTCGACAACCTTACTGGATTCAATTGGAATAACACCAACTTCGGAAGCACAAATCATGATATCGTCATCGGTCAAATAGTATCTACATGGTCTCAACCCATTTCTATCCAAGTTAGCACCACAGAAACGACCATCGGCGAAAGTGAATAAGGCAGGACCATCCCATGGTTCCATTAAACAAGCAGCCCATTCATAGAAGGCTCTCTTCTTTGGATCCATGGTGTCATTGTTTTGCCAAGCTTCTGGAACAAGTAACATGACAGCTTCAGGTAATGAAACGATACCGTTAATGACAAGCAATTCTAAAACGTTATCCAAGGCAGCAGAATCTGAACCACCCTCTTCAATGATAGGGTAAAGTTTATCCAAGTCTTCACCGAACAATTTGGATTCCATAACACCTTCTCTGGCTCTCATCCAATTCTTGTTACCTCTCAAAGTGTTAATTTCACCATTGTGGGCAGCCCATCTTAATGGTTGAGCTCTATCCCAAGATGGGAAAGTGTTAGTGGAGAATCTGGAGTGGACCAAGGCAAAGTGACATTCGTAATCGGCGTTGACCAAATCGTGGTAATAGGAGTACACTTGAGCTGGAACTAATTGACCCTTATAGACAATGTTTTGTTTGGATAGGGAACAGATGTAAAACCAGTTGTGTAAACCGATAGTGTGAGTGGATTGCTTTCTCAAGACGTATAATTTCTTATTGAAATCTTTGTTGTACTTGGATTCAAAATCTTCAGCGGAGATTGGCTTTGGGGAGTTACCAGAACCGTAAGCTTCCTCTAGAACCACCAAAGGTTGCAGAATTTTTGGTTCTCTGGATAAGGCAGCAGGACCCAAGATGGAGGAATCCACTGGGACATCTCTCCAACCTAGAACTCTCAATCCTAAGGATGATGCAATGTTTTCAAAGGTTGATTTAGATTTTTGGAAAACCTCTTCATCCTTCTTGAAGAACAAATTACCGACAGCGTATTGACCTAATTCAGGGAGATCGACATCACAGTGGTACTTGAATTCTCTTTCCATGAATTTATGTGGGATAGAAGTCATCACACCGGCACCATCACCATCTCTGGCATCGGAACCGACAGCACCTCTATGGGTCATGTTACAAAGAAGGAATCTAGCATCGGAGATGATCTTGTGGGAAGGCTTACCCTTGACGTGACAAGCGAAACCTAGAAGAAAATAAAAAAAATGTTAGTAAAAGGAGATAGAGAAGAAATAAGGGAGATAGAGATGGATCAGGAGAGTACATACCAACACCACAATTATCCTTTTCATAGGAGGGATCATAAAGACCCTTTGCGACAGGGATAGTGGAAGCCCAAGTCTTGTTTTCTGGAGTTTCATCATATTTGTAAACAGAATATGATTCCACGTTATCACCATTCACTGGTAATTCATTTTCTAGATGTTGATCTGACTTGACAACAACCATTATAGAAATTTATGAAAAGAGTTTGAGTTAAATAGGGGATGAATGTGAAATAGATTTGAATGGAGTAAAAGTAAATGAATGTATTAATGTAGTTTAATATAGTAAAATGGGGGTTTATAAAAGGGAAATGGGAAACACTTTCAATAAAGGGAACAAACACAGTAATAACAAATAATCAAAGAGAGAGTTTTGAGTTTGAGTTGAAACTTTTTGATTAATGAATAATTGTGAAAGAATAAGATTAGTTAAAAGTAGTTTGAGATTCCTCTAGTATAATGGGGGGAGAAGGGAAGTAGAAAAGAAAAATGAAAAAGGGGAAAAAGAGAAAGAGTAATAAAAAAAAAAGAACGTTCAATAATCGATGAACCTTGAATTTGAAAATTTTTTATTAACTTGTTGAAGGGAAACTATATGTCAATCAAAAGTTATCGATGAGTTAAACGCGGGATAACAGTACTGAAAGCGGAGTACCATTAGATAATCAATTTTAACTTAACTAAATAGCCAATCGCGAATCATTCAATGAAAATCAATTTTGCTATTCATCAGTCTTCTAACCCCGCTGTAAACGCCCTTCCTAATCACACACACCTCATTCTTATTGTCCTTCTTATCTATATACTATTCTACATTTAATTAACTATGAGGGGAACCTTTCACTAATACTACACCCTATACTGTACTAAACATAAGCTACTACTAAACTTAGGTCATACCTTTCCTTGTACTCTCTTCCCCCCCATAGACAGCCCTCCCGAGATCGGTCAATATTCCCCCCCTCCTTCTCTCTCTGTACTCCCTCTGTACTCCCTCTGTTAGATAAGCTACTTTCACTCATCTTTAACCAATTAAATTCGCGGATCTTCATCCCACATGGAGAAGTCCGGTCTCATCCCACTCTTTTTTCGGTTAACCGAGTACAATAGAGATTACGTAATTAATTAAGTTATTCTTATTGTCCTCGAGAAGCACCTATTCCTATTTAGTACTATGTTTCTTAATAAAGTTTATTTTAATTTATACTTCATCTATAAAATTATACAATTATTCTTCATCTTCATCTTCGTCGATTTCATCACCTCCATCTTCAGCTTGCATTATACTTTCACCATATCCGGTACCATATTTTCTGGCAATTCTTGATGCTTTACCAGATTCTTTAGCTTCAAATCTAGCTCTTTTTTGTAATTCCGATAATTCACTCTTAAATGAACTCCGCACAGTTCTATTACTAAAGCAATCCCACATCTTGAGACCCTTATCGGATCCACCAACAATTAAATTACCTGCAACTTCAATATCTGGAGCAAAACTTGAACTCAAAACATTACCACATCCAAAATCACGAGATAACACCATAGATGGTTTACCCGCATTGACTCTCCATAATTTAATTTGCTTATCACCCATGGCACCAGTCACAATTAATCCATCTAAGTATTTATTACTCTCTAAACTGGAAATACCAGAATCATGTGCATGTAATGTCCATAATGGTTTACTCTCATCTCTAGCATCGAATGCATAAACATTACCTTGATCCGTACCAGCAAGGAACATCCCCACTTGTGATCCACTCCATTTAACTGATTCAATTTCTTCACCACCTCCAATGGTAAACCGTTTACTCATAGATTTCTCATCACTAATTCTGACATCGGTAACACAACATGTAGCATCATAACCACCAGTCAAAATGATAAACCCATTATCATCACCACCATCTTTAAACCATTCAGATGAAGAAACGTGTCTCCCGGAGTGAATCTTATTCATAGATCTCGCAGCAGTACATGAAGTTAAATCCCAAAGTTTTAATGTAGCATCGGCAGACGTAGATGCTAAAACGTTTCTGAAAGTAGTATTATGAGCTAACGATAACACAGCATCGGTATGATGCGTGGTAACATGACTAGCGGCCTTCTTCTTCTTACCTTTCTTCTTACTCTTCTTTGCACTAAAATCATCAATTTCGGATTCCCCCAAAATAGCATCAGGGAAGGCCTTATCTATACTATCCAAATTCCAAATTTCCACAGTTGGTTCAAATGTCCCCACTGCTGCAAAATTCCCAACATTACTATCATCATTGGCACCACCTGGTCTGAAACTCATCCATTCCACACATAATGGGAATGCAGGTAACATCAAATCATGATGAATGTATAAATTGTTCTCTCTGATTAAACCCTTGGCAACATCTGGATCAAGTTTATCTTCTTCTTCTTCTTCAGCACCCTGTGGGGCACCGGCACCATCATCGTAGACGTACACATCTAAATATGAAACATCGTCTTCAGTTCTAGTAGTCAAAATCATGTTATCCGTAGGATACACTTGTAATTCAGCCTTCTCCTCAACTATATCCTTCTCTGTAGGCAATGTCAAATAATGATCTTCACCTTCTTCACCCTCGTCATCTTCATCATCATCACCACCTCTTGATTTCTTGCTATAGGTAGCACCGGTATTAGTCAAACCAGGAAACATAGTAATTGGCTCCCCATTATCATCAACAGGGTCGTCATCGTAATGCTCTAAATCGTATTCCTTCAAATCTTCATCGATCTCAATTTCATTCTTCAATTGATCAACGGAGACACCTTCTTCATCTTCATCATCCATGGCATCATCTAATTCTGCCTTGGCTTCACCTAAATGTAACTTGGCCATCTCTTCGATTCTAGCCATTTCTTCATCATCTAATTCATATTTCTCTGGAAATTCAGAGGCAAACCCTCTTGGAACCCAACATGTGGCAGAGATCATTGTATATTGTATAGTACTATATATATAGTAGTAAAACTTATTCTATTACAAGAGATGATCCTCTTAACTAGGTTTTTAAAATTTTTCAAAAAAAAATTTTTTTTTAAATAAAAAAAAAAATAATATACAAGAACATCCTTACACCACAGTACTTTCTTGATCCAACGTTGTCCAACGATGGAATTTATTCAAAAGATCCATTATATAGATCTTGTATTAGAGGACCTTTCAAGCAAACTACTTTCTTCATAATCATCAACAACATGTCTCAAAAGCCAGACGCAAAGTCCATCGAGGAGCTTCTCAGAAGATTAGCCATGGGTGAAGAATTAACTGAAACCCAAAGAAAGGAAATGAAAGATTATAAATTCTGGAAAACTCAACCGGTGTCCAAATTCGATGAGGCCATCGATTCAGAGGGTCCAATCGATGCATTGAAAACTCCAGAGGACATTCCAGATACTCCATACCCTATGTTGAAAGATTTTGAATGGGTCACTATGGATCTCTCTCAAACCGAAGAATTATCAGAAGTTCATGAATTTCTTCATGAACATTATGTTGAAGACAGAGATGCTACATTTAGATTTGCATATTCCCCAGAATTCTTCGATTGGGCATTGAAACCACCTGGATGGAAACAAGAATGGCACGTCGGTGTCAGAGTTAAGGCATCAGGGAAATTAGTGGCATTTATTAGTGCCATTCCTGCTACTTTACAAATTAGAGGTAAAACAGTGGAAACAGTTGAAATTAATTTCTTAGTGATCCATAAGAAATTAAGAAATAAAAGATTGGCTCCAGTGTTAATCAAGGAAATCACTAGACGTGTTAATAAATGTAATATCTGGCAAGCTCTTTACACGGCTGGTGTTGTGTTACCTAGTCCTATGTCTTCATGTCGGTACACTCATAGATCTCTTAATTGGGAAAAACTGTATGACGTGGGGTTCTCCTCGTTACCACATAATGCCACAAAATCACAAATGGTGGCTAAGTATGCCTTACCATCTAGTACTAAGACTAAAGGTTTAAGACCAATGACATCTAAGGACTTAGATGAAGTGTTCACCTTATTCAATAAATATCAATCTAGATTTGATATCATTCAAGATTTCTCCAAGGAGGAATTCGAACATTGGGTGTTAGGTAATAAAACTCAACAATCATTACCCGAAAACAAGAAAATTGTGGTGTCATACGTTGTGGAAGATCCTGAATCAAAGAAAATCACTGATTTCTTTTCCTTTTACATTTTACCATTCACGGTTTTAGAGAATGATTTATATAAGGAATTACAAGTGGCATACTTATTCTATTATGCATCTGATGCCGATTTGGAATTGGGTGACAGATTCAGTAAACCTGCAACCGAAGCACTTACCAAGAGATTAAATTCATTAATCGGAGATGCCTTGATCTTAGCTAATAATTTGAAAATGGATGTGTTCAATGCTTTGACCTCTCAAGATAATGTGTTGTTCTTAAATGATTTGAAATTCGGTCCAGGTGATGGTCTCTTGAACTTTTATTTGTTTAATTATAAGGCATTTCCTATCCATGGTGGTGTGGATGATAAAACTCAAGAATACGATATGGAAAACAGAAGTGGTGTTGGTGTCGTTATGTTGTAACTCTCTTTTTTTCTATTCCTCTTTTTCTTTAATCACCATCTTAATAAAACTTACAACATTTGTTACCCAAGAAATGAAATATTTGAAATTAGTATATAAAATAGTAAAAAAAAAATTAATATGTTAAAAAGCAAGGCAAAAATTAAACAAAAAGTTAAGAAGGCCTTTCAATCATATTCTATAGTTGTATTCTTCTTCCTGGTGATTACAGTTTGCACGCACCCCACCGATAACGTCTCTGCACCGTTGGCCAGAGGCGAGATCTGATACGACACCGTGTCTATATAATCACCAATAAACCCAATCCATGGACCATCCATGGAATCAGCCAGCCAGGGATACGTATAACTCTGGAATTCTTCTCTTTCCTCATCGATAGTGCTTCTCCGCTTTCTGACCCTAGGATGATGCAACATGGGAGATTCATCAGGAATAGGAATCACATGATTATTGAGTGACACTGCAGAGTAACTTATAGGTAGTGACGCATTAGAGAAAGATTCAGGAGTTCTCAACACACCAGAGCAACCTCTTTGGTTTAAACTACTATCTGGTAGGAAATGAGAAGTCATATCATCATCTGATTCCACTGATTCACCCGAAGTCTTGATGGAATCCAAGGCTATATAATGTAACAATGGCATATAGTTTCTATCAAAGAACATCAATGCCAGAATAGTAGTAGGGAATAGAGGAACAATCATTGCAGCCAAGATGAACGAATGTTCAAGAACCAATGTACCAAATGTTTGAAGGTGCAGGAAGAACACCCCCACACACACTCTTCTGAAAATGATTGGCCAGGCTTGACCCGTACTGTGATGTGGATGCACCATGGTGTACACAAGTTGATATTTATAAGCATAGTAACCAAGCACAAAGTAGGCCAACCCAGAGGCAAGAATCTTGGTAGACATAACAGAGTAAATCAAGGTAATAATGAAAATTAAGATATGTTGTGGAAGAATCATTCCAACCTCGAATACAGCAGGTTTATAAAACAAGTCTCTGTAATTTCTGGGAGTTTGCGTGGAATGGTTTATTATATATTGCCAGAAAATGAAAAACAAATCTCCAATTTGTAACAATTTGAATGGGAACATGGTTAAACCCTGAAGCAAGATCAAATCAACATAGAACAAAGATAATCCCCTCATGGAACTAGCTAGTAAAGGTGCAATCTTGGTGGTATCCGTGAGTAGGGCCTTGTAACTGGACAACGTACCGAACAACGTGAAAACTAAAAACAAGTTAAAAAAGATGTACAAGAAATTCTTTTTGATGACAGCCATTTCCACCTCACCCTTAGACATTATTCCTTGCTGATTAGAAAGGTAAGAAATCACATACGGCAAGATAACATTGATAATCGTGAACAAATATGTTGGAAGCAAACCAGTGAAGATAGTTCTCATATATTTGTGTTTCATAAGATAATCTCCTAATTCTGGCCACAAGTTTTTGATCGAATTAACATTTAATAGGGAAGAAATATAACTGATCGGAATAACCAAAAGAGCACAGAAAAATAGAATCAAGATTTCGATAATATTCTTCCTGATAAACACAGATTTAGCACTGAGCATTAAATTATCCCAATTCACATCCAGTGGAGCAGGTGCCAATTCAGTGATCAATTGGAAAACATTTGGAGAAAATACAGCCTGGGCAGCCATTTGCGCGTCGGTGACAGAACTCAAAGTGACAAATGCCTGTGACACGGGCGTAAACGCATCCAACGATTTGATGTCCCATATCTTGTTATCTACTTCAATGAGTTGTAGTGCGTAATGCTCGATGATATCCACCTTGGGGCCAAACCATTGAATCCTCTCCATTGGTCTATCAGATGTCCCTAGTACCGATGCTAAATCTTTTAAAAGTGGAGTTCTCTCACCTAAGTCCAAATTGTCATCATCAGATTCGCTTGTAGTATTATTGGTTTTATCTGGCTCACAAATCTTCAAAATGGCAGATGGTGTTACATTCTTTTTTAGCAGATCTATATGTAGTCCGTAGTATTTGGAGTAAACCACCTCCAATTTTCTTATGAGATCACGTCTTTTCAGAAACAATTTGTTTAACTCTGTGTAATCATGAACCAAGGTAACCTTATCTATTGAGCCGACACCTAAAGAAGTGATATGTTGTGTTAATTTATCTTCGGATAACAAATTCTCAGGAATATTACTGATGTAAATGGTTCTATCCGTCAAAGATCTCTGTGACCCAAGACATCTTTGTCTTGTTCTAATAATCTGTGTAGTTTCTTTGAACAAGTAGTAATATGTTATAGCTGTGAACACATATGTGAAGATGGTGCATACAAGCAAGTACCCCAATGGATCTCTCTGTTCATCACTACCGGGTTTCTTTTTCTTATCAGAGAATGAATAGAAAAGAAAAGTCAATACATCATCATCCTTATCAAAATGGCCAGTGAATATATACCTCAATGGACTCAATATGAGCATACCGACTAATGTCAAGGTGAACAAGGTCTTAATGCAGAATCTGAAAAAGCAGAGAAACACATAGGCATCTAAGCCCGCCACCTGTAAGAATTCCTCATTGGTGATAGAATATAACACTTTCATCCAACCAAACATATTATCGGGGAGTTCCTTAATCATTTTGTTTCTATATGGTCTCACTGAATACACTAAGGGAAACTTAAATCTTGTTAAACAAAACACGAAAAATATGAGCAGACCAAGAATTGTACAAAAGTAGAGTTGCACTTTGAACAACGTTTGAGTTTGATTTCTAGGATCAGGCGGAGGCAAATCTGAACTTGCAGAGTCCCATGTGAATGTCATATTGGGTTATTGTTGTTGTAAGTGTGCTTCAAAGTACAAGGCTTGATTTGAAAACTTCTGATAACAAAAAATACACAGAAAAAGAATGTTTCAAGTGGGTTATTATATATATATTATATCAAAACCCAAAGGAAAAACAAGGAAATAACTGGTAATTCACTCTTGTAAACAAAATCAAAATGGAAACTGAAACAGACAAAACACCAATCAATTTAATGGAAAAGAATGTGTATTCTTAAAGAATATCTTTATACAATCGATTTCTTTGTTTGTGTTTTTTTAGCAACGCAGCCTTACCAAAAATTATACTCATCGCAGGCCGAATACGATATTTCATATAAAGAATATATTAAACATTTTTAATTTAAATTTCTATGAAAACAAGTGATATTAAAGAAGGCAAAACATTATAGTAAAAACAGTAGGAAGAGAAAGTGAAGGAATAATAAAAAATAAAGTATAAAAAAAGGAGAATAAGTTAAATAATAAAAAAAGATAAAAAGCAAGAGTCCGTGAGATGACAAGACGTATATATATATAAGTTAAAAAAAAACAAAAAGCACGGAGGAAGCCAGCCATTTGACACATAGATGCAAAGTAAAAAAAAAAGAGAGACATTAAATAAAATGAATGAATAAGTATAAGATATTAAATTAAATGAAAAAAAACACAAAAAAAAGCACCATCACATCACTTAAAGTTGTTCAGCTTTAGAATCACCCAAGTTTAAATTCAAATTCAAAGCAGATCCATTCAAATTAGAAGAAGGATTACCACTGGTGTATAAATTCAAAGGCATACCCTGTTGTTGTTGTTGTTGTTGTTGTTGTTGTTGGGGAGCAGGAGAAAATTGTTGTGGTTGCAATGAATTCAAATTCAAACCACCGATTCTATTAGCTAAATTTTTCAAATCATCCAAACTAGTACTCCCAAAATTTGGAGTGTTAGCTTGGGAAGACATCATTGGTTGAAACAATGGTGTATTGGAAGCAGATGAATTAGAGATCGACACGGTTCTTTGCAAATCCAATGGGTATTGTTGTTGAGTTGATTGTCCGGTAGAAGCAGCAGATTGTTGTTGTTGCTGTTGTTGGTGTTGTTGATACAACTGTTGTGTAGCAGGTGGAGTTGGCAATTGCATTTGTTCACCTGGGGTACCACCTTGAGGTCTAGGACCAGTTTTTTGTTGAGTAGCCACGTTATAGGTTCTTTGGAATTGTTGATTCAAAGATCCATATTGGTCTTGCTGTTGATTCAAGTGACCACCGTGAAGGTCATTACCATGATGATTGTTATATTGGTGATGTTGCTCATGAGGGTGTCCATTCAAGATGGCAGATTGCACTCTTGGAGCACCGCATTTCAAACAACAAATATTCTTAGCAAAGTTATGGTATGCACAACTTTCATTGATACATTTCCAATCACCAGCCCTGAATGGAACGTTAGATGAGTTATTATGACCACCATGGTTTTGCTGTCCCTGTCTATTATTGTTGTAATTACCGTTATTATTATGATGTTGATTGTGGTGGTTGTTTCTGTTATTTTGTTGACCTTGTCTATTGTTATTGTAGTTACCGTTGTTGTAGTAAGACATCTTACCTTGATTGTTATTATTATTATTATTATTGTTGCTGTTGTTATTATTATTATTATTGTTGTTGTTGTTGGTTTGACCATTCTGGTTACCACTATAGATAGACCCTTGAATGGCAGCAGCAGATGCAGCTGGGAATGAACATCTAAAGCATGCAGTTCTTCTTTGGAAGTTGGAGAACCCACAAGAAGGGCAAGTCCAATCACCTGGTCTTGGTCTATTTTTAGAGGATGGGAATGGGGTCAATATTTCCTGGGCCTTATCTAGCACACGCACTGATGATGGTTGCACCTCGATGACTCTATCATTCAAGACTCTACCAGTCATAGCAAGTGAATCAATGGCTTCTTCATGGGTAGCGAAGATGGAGAACCCTGAACAGGTTGGTTTATTGACCTGTGTGTTCATGTTGTTGCTGTTACTACGACTGCTATGAGCGGTACCACCGTTGGAACCGGAATTCATCTCTTGAGCATTATTAGGGTCCTTGATTGTCCAAAACGCTATTGGTCTACCACCAAATTGGGTGAACCAAGATTCCAATTCACTTTGGGTAGTATCCACAGGGAGGTTTGTCATGTAAAGGATTCTAGATTTTTCATTAAAGAATTGATTCAAATCTAGACCCAAATCGTGAGGTCTCTTAAGTAAGGATAAATGGGCTGGAGCAATTTGTACCAATTTAGCAAGACATTTAACCATTATTTGCACATCATCGGCAGCTCTTCTAGTCATACCCATGTTGAAAGTTTCTTGGGAGGTCACAGGGGAGGGAGCAGGTGAAACACTGGCAACTGGTTTAATGTCTGAAATGTTGATATCCAAGGTGGTCACCATCTGGTTGATAGTAACTTGATTTAATGAATTTGAAGTAAAAAATTCTGGATGCACGTATTCTTCCAATTTGACAAATTCCTTTTTCAAATCGAACAGTCTAGCATACTCTAGGTAACGAGGTAGTTCGATAGACTTTTCACGGGATTCCTTAGGTAATTTCATTCTTAGATCCCAAGAATTGAAAGTGACAAATGAAAATGGTTTCTTCTCTGAAGAAATGTGAGTATCTATAGCTTGTTCAAATTTTTCTAGGGCATCCCTGAGAGTGCCCGCATTCTTGACGCTATCCCAAGTGAGTCCCGTAGTTGATGAACACAGCGGAGAGATAGGAGTGTTGATAGGTTTAATCAAACAAGAATCCTTATGTATCTCTGTCAGCGTTGACGCATCAACGAATGACCAAGCCAATTCGATGATCTCAGAGACGTCTCTAGAGACAGACTGAGTTTGATCTTCAGCAGTGGTGGAGATCTGAGCGACAACGTAAACACTGGATAGAGGAGGCGTGGATGGAATAGATGATGGGATGGATGACGAGGTAGTAGTTGGAGTGAGAGCAGCTGTTGTTGTTGTTGCTGTCGACGTCGGTTGCGACTGTTGTTGTGATTGTTGTGTCTGCACTGTCTGCACTTGTGCTGGCACAACAACTGGTTGTGTCTGAGCAAGTGTAGGAGGAGTAGACATGATTTAACGAGAGTAGTTTTTATATTATATATAAAAATATAAATATATATATATATGATTGGCACAAAGATCTATTTATTTTCGTTGAAAAATAAATTTTTCACTCAGCTCGTCCCAAAAGAAAAAAAAATTATTCAACGTACTATTAACAAGCTTAAGTATGCTAGATCTATTCATCGTAGCGCTGGTATGCACTATGAAAAAATTTTCTATAGATTAATTAGAGTCGATTAAAGTCGATAGACTTATAACAAAGGTAGTGTACCAACCAATAATCATTGGCTCTTTTGTTCTCTGTGCTATTTACATTTTATTATCACAAGGGGGATACAAATTTAGGGATTAACTAGTTCCTATACCTTAATTCAACATAAACAACTAAACTATACTCAATGAAATTTACCACATTATTAATCTACATTAGTGGTATCACTCAAGCTAGACGGATTTATGCATCTCATGCACAAGGTCAATCCAATTCAGATTCAATATGCTCTAAATCTAATTATGAAATCAAAAATCAAGCTGAAATGTCAGCTATATCATCATGCTTTAAATTCTCAGGTGATATCACAGTCACCGATTATGATTCATCACTGTTCACTTTAGAGGGAGTCACCGAAATTGAAGGTTCCTTCACTATTGTCAATGCTAGTGGATTACAAGTCATTGAAGCCCCCCAATTACAAACTGTACAGGGCACATTAGGTTTGGATACTTTGACTTCCCTTGGATCTTTATCGTTTCCTAAATTGCAACAGGTGGATACAATCAGATGGAAGGTGTTACCCATCTTGAGTCAAGCTAACTTTGATCAAGGTATCAAAAAAATTAACTCTGTCATTATGCAAGATACCTCATTGACTGGCTTTGTCGGATTCAATGTAGATTCACTTCATACACTAAACATCAACAATAATAGATTTTTAGAAAAAATTGAATCAACAGTGAGAGAAATTGAAGGTGAATTAGCTATTGCAGCTAACTCTAAAGGATTAAAAGTTTCATTACCCAACTTGGTTTCAGTGGATAGCGTTGTCATTAAAGATGTGGATCAATTAAACCTGGCTCAATTACAAAAAGTTGGGTCCACAGGTGAGTTTCTCAATAACAAGTTCACAGATTTGAAGATGCCCAAATTGAAAACTGTTGGCGCATCCTTGAGTATTAGTAAAAATGCAAACTTGAGAAGAGCGGATTTTACCTCATTGACTGACGTGGGTGGTGGGTTAATCGTGATCGATAACATGAACTTGAATAAAATCGATTTCTTCCCACACTTGAAATCAATCGGTGGTGCCATAGAATTCCAGGGGAACATCGAAGATAGCACTATGAAACAATTAAGAGTTGTCAAGGGATCTGCCATTGTGAAATCATCATCACCAAGCTTTGACTGTGGTAAATGGATTAAAGATGAAGTTAGTGATGTCGTTCGTGGTGGTAAAATCGAATGTGGCTCGGGGAATTCCAAATCTACAGAGGTTTACTTAGTGGACGACAATGGAGATATCACAAAGGGTGCTACCGGTGTCAATGAAATGAAGGGTAAACATAATGGTAAATCCAAGTCTACTGAAAGTTTGGAGAATGGTGCTCCGGGGAGTCGGAGCCAATTAATCGGTACCATTATAGCTGGATTAGGGGTTGCTTTTTTTTACTTGTACTTTTAGTATTGATTTATAGATACTTGGCTATGTGGAGTGTTATATTAAATGCCATGGCTCCCACAACAGTTTAAAATACAAAATTTTTTCATATAATACATAATTCCAAAAGCCGTCGGATACGGACCTCAGCGTCTGCGATAAGCTTCCTTCTTCACCCTCAAAAAAAAAAATTATCAACAGCAAAGATATCGTTCTGTACCTTTTCATTAAATTTTTCAGTTACTGTGAAAATATATATCTAGTTTTCCTTATCTCCTCTTCTTTTTCTTTTAATTCTCCTTTGTTTTATTTCTATGACATCGAATAATCCATCTCAGGTACCTCTTACAAAGACTCCCGTGAGTTTTGATTTAAGAAACACAAACAATAACAATACCAATAACAACCCGAAAACTACCCGTTCAGGATCAGGTTCAGTTCTCAGATCAAAGGTAGTCCAGGGACTCCGGAAGGAAAGCTTTGGTGGATACCGTATCAATAGACTCACTACAGAAAATGATTCCTTACTATCAGATTTATTTAAATTGAGTACTGGACTCCCCGTGTTTGATGATCAAAATTCTGACGTTGAAGGTGAAAATTCGACTAACGCTGTCGGATCCCCTGCACCTACAAAATCTTTAAATTCAGAATCGGGTAATCAAAAATATATCAAAAAACCAGATCCAGGAATCCCAGATGGAGATACCATTAAACTAACATCTACATCTAAACGAAGATCCACTGGTGCCACGGAGAAGGTGAAAAAGAAAAGACGGGTGTTTTCTTGTGACAATTGCAGAAAATTGAAAACAAAATGCTCTTTTAAACCAGAAGCTCAAAGTTGTGATAGATGCCATCGGTTACGGTTAGATTGTTCATTAGCTAATTCCTTACATCCTCCTACAGCATCAACACCAAGAGCTCAATCTGTATCAGTGACAATAGAACCTCAACAACATAGATCATCAACACGCAGTTTTGGTGACTACAACAGTGATAGAGCAAACTCTGTTACATCAGATCAATTAGAATCTAGATTGTTCAATATTGAAGACTCTATATCATCATTCAATGATAAATTAGATTCTATAGTGGAATTGGTGAAGGGAACCAAGAATGCACCTACGACAACCGTTCCAACAACTCCGAGTGCTTCTTGGTTTCAACCAGTACTAGATGAGAGATTGATTCTACCTAGACATGATTCATTGGCTCCATTAAATGTGATAGATCAAATAGATTCCAAAATTTTCAAAAGAGTCTCACCAATGGAACCATTCAAGAGATCCTGTGATGAATTTTTATTATTCTACGCTGAACATGAAAAGTTATGCCTTGAATTAGCTGGTTCATTCTTGGAGACATCCCATTTTTGGATTATTCCTGGTGGGATCACCGAAATTAATAGACAATACGTCATTGATCATCCATTTACTACATGCGTGTTTGTTCTTTTAGCAATGTGCTTTGATAAGAATTTTATGTATGTGGAAGAACAAAAGCAATTATATTCATTGACTACAAAGATTCTTGGTATCGCATTTCTATCACAACCGTTAACTGATCATGACATTGAGGGGATCTTATACCTTTGTCTATACAATTTTGCTAGAAAACCAAAGCAACCAGTTATTGATAAATGGATGTTATCCAGTGTGGGACTCAAACATTTAATTATCTCAATTGATTTGAAGAACATTTTAAAACATGTTGTACGTAGTGAATTCAATGCTGATGATCTTTTCCATTTAAGAATTTTCAATGCTATGTGTGCTTGCCATTTACAACAATGTATTGGGTATGGAAGACCTCCTGTGATTAATAGAGAATACTTAGAACTGGATAGTATCATGATTAAGTTCCCCAATGCTACACTGGGGGATGCCGTTAAGGTGGCTGAGATAGAACTTTATAAAGCTCTCACGGTGGATATGACTCATGAAGGTATTCAAGCATTGGATTGCGATTTTGATACAAATCTATTGTCATCAAAGAATATTCGTTTATGGAAATTAAAATGGGAGAAAATTATGACGAAGGATGTCTCACAGGTACTCACGTTTGCATATTTCTTTTCTCATCTTATGTTTTCTAGAAAGTTTATCCAATTAAATAAGGATCCAAGAAGTGGATACTTACCATCTGCGTATAGAACATCGTGCCATTACTCTTTTGAAATCCTCAATACTATGTCACTGTTATCCTCACAATTTGTCAAGGGTGCTCCATCTTTCCAATTAAATCAAATTGTTTATGCATGCGTCACTCTTTTCGATTTCCTAGGATATATGACTCCGGAAGACAAAAAACGGTCATTAAGCTTAATCACTAAATGTTACTGGCACTTGAATCAGATCGGAGAAAAGATGAATGATGCGACGGAAACCATTTCGGGGATCATTCGTAAACTGGTTGATATGGCGAACTCTAATCAAGTGATGGAATACGAACAGAAGGCTGGCTCCATTGGACAGGGTTCCATTACCGAGGCATTCAATAAGAATTTGAAAAAATCATCTAATAGTGATTTATTGATGAGTCAACAACAACAGAAATTATCTCCTGAAGATTTACCATTTGAGAGTAGATCCACGGGATCATCACCTGCCGAGATCAATCGGTCTCATTCATCATCATCTCATCCCTTCATCAAACAAATCGCTGTGGCCAATAACAATGGACAACCATCTCCATCTTCAGAGTTGTTGGAGAAGGATAGTAGTTTTGGTTCTCTAAGAGGTCCAGGATCGTTGGCATCACCTGGTAGAATTAGACGTGGTCCGGAAGCAGTGACACCCACGCTAAGCGCTTTACGTGAATCGATGTCACCGATCAATCCTCATTTACAAACACAATCTCCTAATACTGAGAAGAATTACAACACATTTAATAATTTACCTGATACAGCCAACTTTGAGACTTTTGAGGATTTCTTTAAGGACATGTTTAAGTATTCAAATCTTGATTTCCCAGGACTTGATGGCTGATTTTTTTTTTTGTTCTTCTTCTTATATTTAATGTATGACTTTTAATGACCCGCTTAAATTACAAATATTGGCACCCACAACTACCAAGAACTCAGTAGGTTAAACACAAGAATACTGAGAAAAAAAAGAAAAAAAGATTGCAAGGGGTACCACCTTTACATGCATATACACAAGCAAAATGATAATGATGTTCCTGAATTAAACTACCCCCATTTGTACGGGAACCGAAATGCGCCCGACACGTAAAGGAGACGGGTTAAAAAATAAGCCATTTTCAGCATCATTTTTTTTTTTCATTTTGAGTAAAAATTTTCATGAGCTTGTATATATATTATAATAATTACAAATATTGTAGTTGTAGAGGGACACCCGTTGATATGGTATGAGATCACCCTAGTGAAGTGAGCAATATGAAATTAGTAGCTGATCATACATTAATATCTGATACAATGCAGGGAATAAATCATAGCCTGGATGATCAGGGGGACCCGACAGACGCCATACTTATATTTGGTATATTGTAAAAATTTACAGTTTTCAAGCTATGATTTCATGCTATTTTTACGTGTTTGTTCTCTTTTCTTTGTTGCCTAAGGGAGAAGTGATGTGTTGGGTTCTTTTTTTTTTCATTTTAGCTTGGATAATCCAGGTACGATCTTGTAAGTTGGACGATCCCCCTTTTTTACTCTCAGCAAACAATATATAAATGTGAAACGGAAAATTAAATGAAGATGAAGGGGGGATGTAAATGTATGATGCTTATTTTACTTGGCCCTTGAGATACCCTGTAACTGGTAATAAGAATAGCCTTCAAAAGATGCCATCTTTTACCTTTTAATATCACATCATTTTATTCAAAAAAAAAAAATTAATTAAACTTCAAAGTGGTACCTGGACTCTTCCGCCTTTCATTGGATATATAGACACCCCTGTCATCCGATGTCATAATCACGATTCCCATACCCCCCTCAGCTTTGCTACTCCTTCCCCTTACTTCAAAAAAGTCCAAAAATTGATCTAAAAAAAGAATAACCCTGGACACGAAATTAGATATAATATAACGCGTAATATAATATTATATTCTTAATTTAATTTTAAAATCCCGTCTTTTTGTCGACTAAAGATTGATTTCATATTGCAATTAGAATTATACGTCAGTTCGCATTCGTTTGCGGCGTTAAGTTAATCATATTGCACTAACTAGTACCTATTTTGGTCGTGTTGCATGAAATGGATTAGGAAACAAAGGTAATGAGTGTTCCAGTTACGATACGATTAATATATGCTTCCAGCGGAGTAAATCTAAAACTTCACGTGTAAAGAAATTAATTTTCTAGTGTAATATAGAAAGATCTATCCATGTACAAATGATCTGCACAATAATAACCCATAATAGTATCCCCCCTAGACTAGTCCAAATGGAGCTTTAAGAGCTTGGAAAGTTTGAGTTTTGGAGGAATAAAGTATTGATATAATAAATATTTTTTTTTTTAGTAAAACACTCACAGAAGTTTAAAAAAACTGTGGATTTGTTTTTTCGGACTGTCCTTGAATCCCAGTTTTACGAACATAATAAGAGTCAATCAATCAATAGCAGTGTTTATTTTGTTAAATTGAACCATCGGCTCCACCCAATAACTACTATATATTTATCCTTGAAAGATTTACTAAATTTTATATTTAATACACTTTGTTTCGGGTTTCTTTTTTAGTGTATTTAAACAAGTCTAATTGCGAACTAGCTAGTTACATATATGTTGCAAACACACGTTGAATAACAAGATTAATATAATCTATATGTAATATTTCATGTCAACTGGGTTATATTTATGGGATGAAAATAGATATGATATACAACTTTCTTTTTGAAATCAGTTACCTCCCCCACATTTAGTAACCAGATTTAAAACTGTAGATTACACATAATTAAACAAGTGAAAAAACAAAGCTAATCATGACCCAGTGAAATAACAAATTTACTCCTCATGTATATATCCCAGTACAAGGTACTTGCAGCATATGTTACATTCATTTAATTTGGTGTAGATGTGCACACACCAATATCCATGTGTGTATGTGTATGTTTTAGCTTGACCGTGTGGATAAACCAGTTAGCTTGCAGATTTTGGAAAATACAAGATTCGGGTAGAGAGAGATCCCTAGATAATAGAGATGTTCAACTTCATTTTTGTATGCGATTCAAGATAGTGTACGTATTATTTTCTATCTTGAGGTGAAAAAGAAAAGGACAATAAGTATTGGTCTCAAAGGGAAAACATAGAGTTTATATATAGATACGCATACAACAAACAACAACAATACGAAAACAAAAATATATCAAAGAGAACCAACCGCTCTGCCGGACGGCCACTACATGTATTTTTCTTTTTATGGTAAGATTAGTTTTTTTTACCAATTTCAGTATATGTCGATGTGTGTATATATATATAACCGACTTGCCTTGATATTTACAATTTGTGAAACTTAAAAAAGCAAGACAACACATAAGGAAAAGAATCAATCAAATATCATGCATGATATGTGTGTATGACGAAAATAACTAAAAACAATAGAAAATTTGAAGTTGTTGACCATGTGGGGAGTAGGTAAGACAAGACAAGGTCATGACGACATTTCTTTGTCATTTGGTGATTGTTTAAGTGGTTATCTGACTTATTAGTTGTATTGTCATATGATGAATTCTGGGTGGGGGAGGAAGAGTGGATAAAAGTAAAAACCAACAAAAAAAAAGATATTATAGTTAAATGATTTTGAAATTATTGAAATTCGTACAGTCAGTATTCAAAAGACGGATTTGCAAAGTATCAGGGGATAACATAGTGTGAGGCTTGAGTCCCTTTTGGTTCTTTCTTTTTTTTTTGTTTTGCCATCAGGCCAACCATAATTAGTTAAGTTTGCTGCTAACTAGGTATCCGACCAACTATTCTTTTGATTTTTCAGTACACGGTCAAAATTTTAATTACAGACGGGCCGATATTGTGTTGTAATTTAATATCAAAGGTTGTTTAATAACTATTTATACTACCACGGAAGGAAGTTTTAGTAGGTCGTGTGCTCTTTTTTGATCACGTGTAACCAGGCTGAGCTATATATAGAGGTAAATGAAATTTGTTAATACATATGTTTACTTAAGCTTGTATTTATATATAACTCTTACTCTTCTTACTCTTATGTATTATAATATAGACCGGTGATTTTTTCTTTTTATTTTTCTTTTTGCTTTGTTTTGGTTATTAAAATTTCATAATAAGATTTGTATTCTCACCTGGGCACCAAACAGGGGGATGGATATCAATAGAAGAAGAAGAAGTAATCTTTTACGCCACCAGCAAGGGGAAACTCAGGGGTACCAGGGGTAAGAGAATAAAAAAAATGTTTCTGGGTAAGACACACCGGGAGGTGGGCCCGGTGTGCCTGGTGTGCGTGGTGAGCGTGCCAGGGAGTTCCCCTGAATAATTGCGTTGAATAATCTAATGTTGACGTTCTTACTGTGTTACACGTATATACTTTACTTGAGGCCCAGTTCTTAGGGGATACGAAAAAGTTCAAAATTTTAGAGTAGTGATTTCCAAACTACTACTATTTCACCTGCTAATTTTAATCCACCTTATTACTTCGAATTCAAGATCCTAGTAATAATGGAAAACATGAGCTAATTTAAAAACTTTAAAAATACAGAGAGAAAGAGTGATTTTATTTTAAAGATCGATTTCAGTAGTTCCTTTAAGTATTCTTGATCTTTTACTGTTTTTTGTTCCTAATTATAAACTCACCTCTTGATGCCATTTATAAACATGCCCACTTCAATTTGAGTACCTTACACATGGAAAGAAAGACAAAAAAAAAAATCCAATATGGATAAAGCGGTTACAGGACCTGTATATTGAATTTTCATTTTTCTTTTCTTTATTTCCTTAAAAAGCAAGGCAAAGAGTAAAACCTTAAAAAATCGATTTAATGAGTCAACACTATGGTACCAATTCAGCTGTGAAATCAAATCCTATTATTAGAGCTTGTGCACAATATAGTTTTAATCTGTTCTCGGTAAAACACTAATACGGACGACGCATTTAAGTAAATAACTATTAACAATGGTCGACAAACATTTAATTTCGTATTAAAAATACAGTACAGTACTATACTGTGTATGTACCTACATACAATAACAAAAAACCCCCCGCTTAATCTTATTGAATTACTTTAATAAGAGGCACAATACTCGGCTCATGGAAATAATAAAATTAGGATTGTGAAACTTGATCAATTCGAGTTTGGCAATATTTACACAATTAAGGAGGTGTGCTTCGTTTCCTTTCGGATTCAATCTTTCTCTCTTGTACTTTAACCGTATCGTTCTTCTGTTTCTTTTTCTCTTGTTCCCTTTTCTTTTTCTTCTTCTTCTTCTGCTGTTACTGAACTCCTAACTCCAAGTTATTATTCGTTCTCTTCCATTTTTATATAAATAACTTTTCATCTGTCCATCTAGTTTATGGGAAGAAAAAAAAATCTATCAACACCTAACGATCCCAGAATACTTCTCCCTATATAATAATAAGATTTATTTTTGTCAACACACATACACGGAATAGGTTTTATCAACTCATCTTTACTTGTTCACCACCGTTGTCTTTCTCTTTTCACCCCAACCCGTGTTCAATAATTCACCATCCACCATTAGTCATTCCTTGAATATATATATCCGAATTTCCACTACATTAGAAGGCCACAACACAACATTAACCCCCTCCAACTTGCTCTCCTACCCCCACCCCCCACATACACGAATACAGAGACAATGGATCCACCGGAACAGCAAGACCAGAATTCAAATCTAAATTTGCCTAACCGTGATCAATTTGAGGTCGTCTACGCCGCATCTTCAAATCAGAATGAAAATGAGTCTATGCAAAATTTACCACAAACGTTTCCTACATCGAATACACATCCTCAGAATCAACCATTGTTATACAACAATTATATGATCCCCATGTCTGATCATGATTATTCAACCCATATCCAACAACCACAAGCAATTCCACAACAATTACCGTATCAACAGTTACTCAACTCTGCGGAACCAATAAATATGCTCAACCAAGATATGCTATTGCATATGAGACCTCAACAACAACTTCCGCAACCGTTTTACACAACTTTAAATGATCAAGCTACTTACCAACAATATGCACAACACTATCAACAGCAACAACCATCAAATTTATTGCCTCTATCAAATGTTCTATCATCACAATTTAAACATGCAGAACCTGCTTCCAAGCAAGAATCAAAATTACCTAGAGCCACCTTAGAACAAAAACTTGAAGTATTGGACTGGTTCCATGCTTCTACTGATAGAAACCAACAAGATACAGTTAACCACTTTAGACACATGGGATTGTTCTCAATAACGAAATCAACCTTAAATAGATGGGTATTGAGCGAGCCTCAACTTCGAGAGGATTACAAAACTTTTTCTTTAAATTTCACAAAGACTTACAAGACTAGACCTAAATTTAAAGACCCAGAGATTACTAGATGTTTAGAAATCTTATATGAACAATCGTGTAATGAAAATAATCCTATGCCTGAAAAAATGTTAATAAATGAATGGTCCAAATTATCAAAGAGTTTCCATAATTTGCCTCCAAATTCCACTGAGGGTGATCAAACTAAATCAAATGGATGGCTGCATCATTTCAAAAAACGTCATTCAGTACAAAAGGCCCTGGCCCAGAATATATATGGTAACCAAGAACTCAATGAAACTAGATCAATGCTTGACGAACTTAATAGATTGAGACATTTTATTAGGGGTTATAAAGAATCAAATATCTTCCAATTAGATGAAATTTCCTTCAATGCTAGACCAACTTTTTGGAAAAACAATGATGATCCAGTCACTAAACAAAATAGATTAAGTATGACTGATCCTGGAAATTTGATCACCGTGTCATTTATGGCAAATGGAGATGGCTCCATATTGGTTGACCCGATGATTGTCTCCAATGATCCATCATTGAAAAATTTGGATTCTCACAATTTACATTATAATAGAAATGGATTATTGACATCCGATTTGTTCTATAGATATTTGAAATATGTCGATAATAATGTGTTAAAAGAAAAAAGTATCGTGTTTTTGAATACTCTACATGCACACACTGTTCCTTTAGACGATTTTAATAATTTACAAATTGTTTATTTATCACCTCATATAATTAACAATGAAATTGGGAAATATCCATTAGATTATGGTTTTAAGAGAATTATCAAATCACTAGTGAAGTTGGCTGCATTACAAAAATTAAAAAATTCTTTGGATGCAATGACTGAATACCCCAATCAAATGGAATTAGAGAAAAAAGGATTGGTTCAATACATTATTGGTGCTTTCCAATCATTACAATCAAAGAATTCGCAACCATATATTGCATATGGTTTTTATAAATCTGGGTTGCTACCAGGACTCTTTGAAGATATTACTTCACTGGATGAAGAGTATTTCACTAGAGATAAAGTCACAGAGGAACAAATTCAAATATTATTACAAGATTTGAAGTCTAAAGGTTTATTGAATGACCATTTTTTGAGTAATGAAAGTTTACACAATTTTTTGTTTCCTGAAGATGAAGTGATTGAAAACTGCCATATAACCGATGAAGACGTGATAATATTGGTTAGACGTGAAAATGGATTAGAGACTCCCTATGAAATAACTGTGATTCCAATGGGGGTTGATTCTAATTATGCTACCTCTGCAGCTAACACCAGCAACAATGATAGTTATTTGGGGCAACCACAATCACGAGAAATCCAATTTGGGACAACACCTACTACATCCACTTCTTCTTCAATGGGGTTACAATATCAACCATCATTGCTACCATCACAACAATTACAGCAACCTCAATTAAATTTCAAGTCTATAGATGAATTAAAATTATTTTTTGCCAACCCTGATAACATCAATAGATATCCTGATCTCTATTACAGGTATTTCCCCAATGTTCTCTCATCTACTAAGAATGATCAAATTTCTTCTTTAACTCAACCACGAGAGCAATACACTTTCAATGATGCTACCACCAATTTAACATTGGGAACCACTAACCCCACATCCACCAATTCTACCACCGACAATCCACCTCCTGGTGACAATTATCAAGTTGAGGAATTTGATAATCGGAAGAGAAGAAAGGTTTCTCAGCATTCCAGTGAGGAGGATTACCAATGATATTGGTTCTTGCCTTGTGTATTCTAATTTCATCTAGTATTCAGTTTTTATACAGGTTTTTTTTTTGATTTACTGAAACGTTCATTTAGTTTTTCCCATCCTATACGACCAACTCTCTTCCTGAGTAGTCTTTCCTCTATGGTCTATATATATTGTAATACTACACTGTTTTTTATTAGATTTTTTGTTTGTTTTTTTACTTAATTATGCTTGTGTTTTTGTCTTTATTGCCTTTTTTTTGGATTTTGTTTTGTACTTTGTTTTGTTTTTGAAATTTCAACTTTCTGTATTTTAGTCCTTTTTATCTTTTTTTGCTTGTTTCATCTTGTTATCTTCTTCTGTAGTATCATTCATCACTTCTATATTTGTATTTTTATGTGTTTATAGATTATTTATTAGGTTCTAATAAAAAATTAATTACGGTTCTTAAAACAATTTAAAAGGTAATGACTTGTAGTTATATTTTGGATTTCAAGATGGGGAAAGGATGCTCATGGCATTTGTAAGCTCACCACCCATCTGGTAAAGTATTGGTTGCATGCTACGCTTTCAAATAAATTAGGAGACATTGGGAAGTTAATAGATTTGTAATAATTGAGGTTTCCAATAATGTTAAACATTGGAGGCAAGACAAATGGCAGACGTTTAACTTAGTGAAGAAGTACTCATGATTACTTAGTTGAGGTATTAGTAGTCCTTATGTGGTGGGATCTGTTGGGTCTGGCTTTTTTATGTTGAAATGGAAAGGGTTGTTGTTCTATTTCATGTTGTTGGGTTTGGCTACCGCAGTGCATTTGAACAAAATTGGTAGCCGGGGATGGACTGAGGCAATAGCATGTACCATAGTGTATTTTTAGTGTCTCCTGAGTTGAGACAGTTAGTGAATGATATGATTTAGTTGTGGTTAATCCAAAGCAACAGATATAAAGAAAAAATAACAAAGCAAAATAATTTGCAGCTACCTAATTTTTAAATAGTGGTAGGTGCCTTCACCTAGTCATATATTTCTCTTACCTATAACATGGTGAATTGGATTAGTTGTGGATTCCCAAATGTCTAAGATAACCATGGATATGAGAGACTTATGGAGAACACTATTTACACAGGTTCTTTAGTTCACCAACCAGTGGTATCCTTGTGAAAATGGGAAGAATAAAACTACACAGACAAGGCAGACAAAGCCTACCGGGTGAAACCTCCCCCCTCCCCTGCGAGACAGCTGAGCTACATTTTGCGCGTCCACGCGCTAATCGGAACGACAGCGGTCCTGGCGAGGTTATTATTAACTTTCTTCCCCCCGTAGCACTGCAGAAGTGTTAAGTATTCTCTCTCTTTATTTGTATATACATCATACATAAACAAGGAATGACGTTTGAATAGCTGGTCATTAGGCATACATGTAAACGGGTACACAGGTACACAGGTACACACAGCTATATAGGTATCGAGATGAGTTATTTTCGACAACAACGTATATGTATTATATTTTTACGAGATATCTTAGTCGACTATCAAGGTGGAGGAAAATATTAATATTAGTACTTATAAAAATCGGGGTTACCTACTCTGCAGATCGACATACTAACCAGGATTTCAACTTGTATGGTGATTTCCCCCAAGTTCAGTCCAGGGAAATGTACACACATCATACACTAGAAAATTTAAAACCGTTCGTTATATATATATTATGAATTATATATTATAATACCCGACTTCCTTAACTGAAGAATATGATCCACGTTTTACGACCTAAAAAAGTCAAAAAAAATTCTGTGTTAATGTGTCCGACGTATATGATATATATGTACCAAGAGAAATGAAATCTTGTTTTATATATTTGCTGTTACAACGACGACGTACGAATATCGGTATTCACGATGGTGATAATCATTGATATCCATATTTTGATAGATATTTCCTTATTGTCTTCTTATCATTTTCATTGATCCTGTCTTTTAAGAAATAATTGAACAATTGACCGAATTGATTCCGAATTAAATTAATCATCGATTAATTTGTCCAATGATATGACAACGGCTTATATGTAACTTCGTACCATGCGATATCTGACATATACTGGCAAAGACCTTTCGACTCTTCGTCCCTGTAGTTAATTATGAAAATTTTTCGTTTTACTCCTCCCCACCCACCTCTGCCTTGATCTGTGGATCATCTCTAGGTTTATTGAAACTGCTGATCTTCAACAATACCAGTTCCGAGAACGTTTATATTGATAAGAAGTTAAAAGAGTTTTAAATGTTAGAAGTTTATTCCGTATCTATTACAATAATAATCTATCTCCTAATATCCCCATTATCCTGCATAATTATTCTTTGTATTCATACATCCTTAACCTATCAATTCATTTTATAATACATATTCATAATAATTTTTTGATCACACCTGTTTTTCGAGATCCATTTTTTTCTCTACCCCATATATAATATTTGATTTTGTTCCCCCTTCCTTCCCATCCCTATTAACAGATCAAACCTGCTCATATTCTATTATATATAATATATATGACAACATTGCATACTTCGGCAAGTGCAAACTCTACAACGGGTGCCCCTGCCAGTAATGTAAAAGGGACTTCAAATTCCTCGGCACAGCTTTCATATATAGTCGATTCTAATAATAACACCACCAATACTAATATTAATACTACCACAAATACCACCACAACTGCTTCTCCCATTTACCCTAACCAACAACTTAAACAACAACAGCAACAGCAGACAAATGCATTGCCTCCATTTGGTTACTATCAGTCATCTCAACTTCCGGATTTGAATGGGAAACCTCAAGTGACATTGCCGAATCTGTCGAATACCATTGGCCAACCACAAACCACCAATAACTCCGGAGAATACATCAATAACTATTCACAACAGAACCATCCACCACCTCCTCCTCCACCATTACTTCACCAGGCACCACCTCCTCCATTTCAGACTCCTCTAATACATAACAACGAGAATGTTCAAACTCTGCGCCCCCTGATTCACCAGCGCACTGATTCCAACAATTCGATGGCTATCTTCAATTATCCAAATAACAATAATACCCAGACTCCAATCCAACAGATCACCAATAATGGCCAACAGCACATTTATTCACAGTTCTCTGGATCTACCATGTCACCACGTTATACCCCTAACTCCCCTCAATTTTTAGAAAGTAATAAAAGAAAGGCCCCCTTTTTCCCATTTCCCTACCATTCTCGTTCTCAATCTGAATCACTCACCTCCATAGATTCTAGTGAATGGAGTAGTAATGCCTCTCTCATAGGAGGTCAAAAGAGATCCAGAAGAATCTATGACGTTACAGATATTGAATTACTCGACTTGGCTAGAAAAAGTGTGGACACTCCATTGGATGATTTGGCACTCCCTGTGACAATGGCCGAGAAAAAAGTCAATGAAATAGGAGTAAATAGTTCTAAACATTCAAGAGAGATTAGAATAGCTGAATCAGATAAAAAGAAACAACATCAAATATTCGCCATGGTGATACTAATGAGATCTGTGGAAGCCAACGAGAATGCCGTGTGTCCTCGTAATAGAATATTTGGTAAATATGTCTCCCTATGTAAGGAGAACGGAGTTATTCCATTGTGTAATGCATCTTTTGGTAAATTGGTTAAACTGGTTTTCCCTAACCTTACTACAAGACGGTTGGGTACCCGTGGTTATTCCAGATACCACTACTGTGGGATCCGATTGATTGATGATCACGATTATGAAGATCAACTCGATGATTACCAAAGCCCTTCTTCATCATCCACTGCTGCTGTTTCTTCAACTAGCCAGGGGAATCTTTTGGATACCTCTAATATCACAATCACAGATTCTGCTCAACAACAACAACAGGAACCAACTCAATCCGGTATCCTCTGGGCTACCGCGTTGGAGGAATACCTCTCTCCTTTATTGAGAGAACAATCTCATCAATTTATCCCTCCATCTATCGAGGAAGTTGTCCATTTAATACCACAGCAGGATCAATACTTAGCCAAGGAACTAGCAGCCACCTACTCTGGATTCTGTAGTGACACTTTCTATTGTATTAGATACATGAAAATGAGAAGCCTATTGGAAGGGTTATCCAGATTCAAATTCAATGATTCTTCTTCGGAAGTTGTCAGAGTTCTACAACAACATCCATTACAGTCATGGATCGCTAAATGTGATACCCTAATGTACAAGGCATGCATCAAGTTATTGACCAAGGTGGCATTCCAACCTGTTCCCGAGGCAGTTGTGTATCAAATATGCAATTTCGTTAATAGACTCATGGATACTATCAGGGAAATGCAAGTCCCAGAGGGTGTCAGGGTCGCTAAACTTAAAGTTGCCGAATCATTTGTCAATGTTGGCAAAAGGCTAGTTAGAGTGATGACCTTATCGTCCAGATTGACTCAAAATATGGGTAATCCCCTACTAAGAGTGAGAATGCTTGAGGTTTGGAACAAAATTGATCATTATAATGTTATCGAAAGAAACTTGATTTTACCTGATCAAGCTAAGAATATCTCATTGAATGTATTAACTAAGGATATTCCCCTAATGTTCCACAATCTACAAGGTGCCACCAATGACACAATTATCAACATGCTCACTAATTGCTTGTCTAGTATTCCATCTAACTACGTCAAAATAACCGCTAAGGATTTCTTGAATTATATCTTACATTTGTTCAATGAATGTATGCAAGAATTGTTTACCACTGGTAGTCCCGAATTTAATAATTGGTATGGATTAACTTGCTGGATCTCTGAATTTTATAATTACTTAATTCAATTGTTTGAATATCTAGGAACAGATGATAGTATGATTTAGGATACTCTCGTTACTTTCATGTCCCCCCTCCTCCCCTCTGAATTTTCTATTTTGTCATTTATTCCGCTGCATTTTTTTAAGTCATTATCTATTAAGATTAATGAAGGATCACAAAAAACAAGGATCTATACATACCTACCAACACACACGCATTAAATTTTTATTCCCATTTTATTGCATTTTGGTACCATTTATTTGTATCGTCATTTTTTAACCGCATTTTTACATCTCTGACTTCACATATATGAGTTTTGTCCATTTTTCACATCATTCAAGACCCCATTCGCCCACTTTATTTTTCTTATTTAATTTTTGATTTCTTATTTTAATTCTTGGTTTTTTCTCTCCCCGACTACTCACATTCGTTAAGCTCTTGATGCAATTTATTTACTATACCAATTATTGTTTGGCATTCAAAAAAAATTGGTTGTTCTAATATTGTGTTGTTACTACATATGCATATGCTTCTATTTTTCTCCTACCTTATAGATTCACCGCTCTTTATATAGAATAGTTTTTAAGAAGCGGAAATTCAAAAAAAAGTTATATATATTTATATACCCCACCGTTCACAAAAAATAAAATTGTTTGGTTTGATCAAGACTTGTACAGAATGTATGCACGCTCTTCTCTACTTATATGGAATTTGGTTCAATATGCCAGGTTCTAGATGACCGAAGAATGCCGGGTTTTAAAAAAAAGGTACCGGTAATTCTACAGCTTATAGTGCGACTAGTTTGCACAGAAGAGCGAGAAAGCACTTTAGTTACAAGGCGTAATCTCATTTTTTAGGGGGATAGATAGGTGGAGGTTCACTTTTCTAAAGACGAGAGTGGTTGTGGATTCAGAATAGTAGAGAATATAGTATCGAACTCTAGCGTTTCTATACCTTTCTTCCTTTCTATCTGTCTATCTATCTATTTATAGAATCTAGTATTAGCCATGTGGTAATAAACTGTGCTATAATTGTGGTTGGAGTGATGAACCCATAACTAGTACAGAATTTAGGGTGTACACTAATAAGTAGTATGAAAATCCTAGTTGAGGTAATCTTCAAATAGATGTACGCTTTGTTGGACACATCCTAAAATGGAAGCCGTTTTCACAAATTTAAGAAACCAAGGCGACTAAAAAAAATTTTTTTTTAGAGAGGCGCCCAGATCTTGCGCTGAATTAGTTAGTAAGGATACACTAATTAGGAAGGTGTCAGACTAGGTTTGGAAAATCATTAAAGAGATTAACAATTTGGGTTAGACTGAGTTTTGTGTTTGTTTGTTTGTTTGTTTGTTTTGTTTTGTGGTGTCACTAGACTGTGTATACATAATGGGATTTGCTGAACTAATGGTTATAGCACCATTTTGTAAACTGGTTTATACATAAAATTATGCTAGGTGTGAATATCTCAAGAACTTGTTAGTTAGGTATCATATACTATTTAATAGTAAATGAAAAGAACGAAGGGATGAGGGTGGGGACTTCTCTATATAAAAGCGGACAAACACAAGCTCCGACGTTATGTAAGGGGAGCAGATGAGGCGAACCAATTTTTTTTTTAAAAAGCCATTAATTTAGCAATCAAATTTATCTATATGAGTTCTGGATTTCCTTGATAAATATATCCAATATTGATGAGGCCCTACTGTATTCCACCTCAGACTAATAAGTTATTCTGGAACTTTGAAAAAGTGCCGTTCAATTCTAGTTGGAAAAAAATGTTTTTTTTTTTTTTTGTTTWTATTTTTTTTAATTCAATGGAATGTTAAAAACACGGTAACAGAATTTACATCTACTCATAAAAATCACTGTATACCTTACTCTGTATGAAGCTATTGATTAATACAGTAAACGATGGTGTGTATATGGAAGTAGTTTAGAGATATAATTCCGTGTGAATCTCAATTATCTTCATAAATTGTACATGAATAAACTGTATACAATACACATAAAGAACAACGAACAAATGAAAATCCTTCCCTTCTAAGCGATTTGAGTACATTAATCAAGCAAGTTTTATACCATTAGGTGGATTTTGGTTGAGATTTTCTTTGTACTAGTTTTAGAGGAAACTGAGATTGGGGGCCAAAACTATTTTTGAATAAAAAGTTTCTTCAATAACTCCCTCAATCCATTGTATCTAATACCCAATGTTCGATGAAGTGTACCATTTTCATTCACTAGAACATTAAGATAACTCCATTTAGCTGTGTTGTATTGTAGTAGGAAATATAGCATCTGCTAGGTGAACGGACAATGAATCCAGAACCAGGTCCGTCCAAGAAAAAAAGGAGAAAGCAAGCCGCACAGTTACTAGATTAGTCCAGACTTGACTCAAAAAATGGTTTTTCAGTGCAACATGCTGCAGTTATAGAAACTTTAAAGTTCCGACTAAACAAGTTTAGACTGTAATTCACATAGATTCTAGAGATATATGGAAGAAAACACAGACATAAAGCATGATGGTACAATTTGACAAAAATAAGAAAAACAACAGCAGATTATAGAAAAAGGAAAAAAAGTAAAAACAACAAGAAAAAACATTCACCTTTCTTCTGTTCTGTTCTCTTCTTTTCCTTCAAGTTTGACAGTGATACCAACTTGATAAACAATAAAACAATAAAACAAGACTCTCTCTAAGTCTATCAGAATACAACTTCAATCTCACTCAAGAAACTCTCCATCCGTTTTGACAAAGAGAACAGTTTAATTCAACAAGCAACACACGCAGAGAGAATACCCCCTTGCCCTATTGCTAAGAGCCCAACTTTAAAACCAAAACACCAGAGTACTTATACCACTTATACATTTATTCCCAGATACCCACTCTGTCTTTCGTCAAACATTCACCTGACTCATTATGACAACCACTGATGGAACAGCTTCTAGCTCATCTAGTGAGCTAAGTAGCAGTTCATCTGAGATTGCAACATCTAGTTCACTCTCATCGTCGGTTGAAACTTCGACTACACTCACAAGTTCTACAGAAGTGCCAACTTCTTCTTCTACTACAACTGAGTCATCTACAACTTCAACACCAACCACGACGTCAACACCAACTACCACGTCAACAACGTCGACGCCAACTACAAGTTCCGCTACTCCAACAACTACCAGCAGCACAGAGCAAACCATCAGTAGTACTTCGGACCTTTCAGTCTCATCACAGGCTAATGCCGTCGCTTCAACAACAATTTCTCCTTCCTCTTTAACATCTTCGGATACTCCCTCAACTACTTCATCAACTACAAGTACTTCTGACATTTCAACTTCGCAAGCCAATGCTGCCACTTTTACAACATCATCGTCTACTACTTCAAGCTCTTCAGATACAACAACTAGCACACCAGAAACAACAACAACTTCGGATACCTCTTCTAGTTCACAAGCTAATGCTGTTTCCATAACATCATCATCAGACACCAGTTCAAGTTCCACAGATACGACATCTACTTCAGAACCAACCACATCGGAGACATCCTTGTCAACAGAGGCCGAAGCTTTTGGACTAACAACCACGGCTCCATCTTCTACCACAAGTCCAGACACTACTTTATCAGAAGCAGAAAGTACATCGGATGCTGTCCCTGTTGCCTTAACAACAGCTTCCCCAACAGAAACGTCTGTTCCTCCTGTTACACCAGTTGAAACATCCTCAATTGCCCCAGATACCACTTCAGATCCTGCTGTTGCTCTAACTACTGCTACCCCAATGGATACCACACCAGCTGTTGTATCTACTCCAGTTGCAGAGACTACCCCAGATGCTGTTGTTGCTGCCATCACGACTAGTTCAGTTGCTACCACCCCAGTCGAGTCTACTCCAGTAGCTGAAACCACCAGTTCTGTCATCACAGATACAACTCCTGTTGCTGCTGTTGTCCCTTCTGTTCCTACCACTGAAACTACAGCTACTACACCAGTTGCAGAGGTTACCCCTGTTACAGAGTCAACTACCGAGACCACACCAATTGTTGCATCTGCTACTCCAACTGCTGAAACTTCTGAAGATACTCCTGTTGTCGCTGCTGTCACCACTGCCGCTAATACTACTGAAGAAGCAACCTCAGCTGCAGCCATCGAGGCACCAGCTCCAGCTACCTCCAACACCGGTGAGGAGACCTCAGTTGCAACCACAGAAACTCCAGCCGCGGTTGCACCAGCTGAGACTACCACAACTTCTGCTGTTACATCTGCTGAAACCACTGAAACCACAACTCAGGATACATCGCCCGTTGTTCAAGAGACATCACAAGCTGTTGAGTCCAATGCTGTGCCAGTGGCTTCCAGTTCCATTCCTAAGGTGACAGCAGCTGTTGCAACCGGGACAACAACCGATGCCGGTAATGCTGTCACTGCCACCACTGCTGCTGCCGCTACTATTACATCGACTCCAAAGACTATCGCTTCCACGACTGTTGATGCTTACCGTGGTTCGGATGGTGATTCTTCCACATTAACAACATCCAAGACCTATGCCGTGTCTACCTTTGATTTCACTCAGGTAGTTGTTGTTACTGGTAAGGGTAAGGTCTTCACCACCACCATTGAGGTCCACTCCGGTGTCACTTACGGTAATCCATCAACTGTGAGTTTCCCAGCAACTATCACTACAGATATCCCAGGTTTGGAAAGACTTTCTAACCATAAGTACAGCGTGCATTACAAGAAGGTCAGTAATGGTGGGATAGCTGGAATTGTTGTTGGTTGTGTAGCTGCAGCCCTTTTAGGTTTGTTCTTCTTATTATTTTGGAGAAAGAGAAAAAACAGTAAGAAACACAGCGAAGAAATATTTGCTGTGCAATCCATTTCTTCAGATGTTGAGAAAAACCAAGATCCATTTCATGATAATGCTAGTGACTCTGCATCTGAATTTGGTGCTGGACTTGGATTAGAGAAGGGTTTCGTTCCTTCTAGTGGTCAAAATACTGGTTTGAATAGCAATTTCTTTGGTTCCTCTGGTACTATTGTTCCAATTCCACTACCACCACCAGCAAGAAAGACATCTAAAGCTGCAAGACCACCATCTCAGGATCTGCTTTCTAATGATGCGATATACCATCCAGCTACACTCGATCCATTCTACAATTCCACTCCGATGGCCGCTACTGCCGCTGCAACTGCAGCTTACAAGGATGATGTTGCTCCAGTGACTCCAAAAATGGATAACAACGGTTCATTCCCTACACAGCAAATGGCTATCCGCAATATGACTCCAACTATTGCATTGGTTGATTCTCCACCACCTGTTCCAAGACCAAGAAAGAACTCTCCACCTGCACTCACTTCACCAACATCACCAACCACGGCATATTCCACTCCACAACTGCCTCAGGAGGGGTACTCTCCCGATTTTGGTACGGTCACTGATGTTGCCTTCACGCAAGGTACATTCAATAGATCACCAGCTAGACACAGTATGTCTGCTGCTAAAAGATCACCAACTAAGAGTTTATTCGGATTCAGCCACAGCCGGTCCTCTAGTAAGGTTAATCCTGTTGGATGGTTTGTGAAGAGTCCAGTCAGATCATCATTTATCACTAATGATGATAGTGAGAGTGTAAACACTAGTGATTTATTTAGTTCTTCAAGTGAAAAGTGATACTCCCCTCCCACCTATTTTTTTTATTCTTGTTTCCAAACATTATTTTCAGTTCTTTCCGTCCGTTAGTTACTCCATTCCTTTAATAAAATAAACCACTTCATACAAAGGGTTAATATAACCTTTTTTTTTGCCTACATTCATACTTTTTTATCCTCTTTCCATCATTTAATATACAAAATGCATATATATTTTTTTCTCCTTTTTTTATTATCCTTGGTTCTTTTTTTTATTTCCCTTTTTATTACATTTTACATTACAAATTTTAATAATATATAAGTTAAAACCATATGAAATTATATTATAGCCAAAATATATGAGATAGGTATAAAAGAAAGTAAGTAAGGGGGATCAGTGCAAAAGAATATAAAGATGAGATGAACACACACACAAAAAAAGGTATAACCATAAATGACCCCCATGAAACAATAAATAAAACGATAGAGTACTCAAGTTTGACTAAGGAAATGAAACCAAAGAGCCTATAATGAAGCTGTATAAGAGTATGCAAAAGAAAAAAAAATAAACGCCCTAAAAAAAGAAAGAATAAAATGAAAAGAAGAAAACCAAATAAAAGAAACCAAATAAAATGAAGAACCCGAATAAAAATAAATAGAAATGAATTAATGAAAGATGATATTGCAATATGCTAGATTTAGAATCAACGGTCTGCCTCTTCAAGTGATCTAGTCTCAATGACGAATTTCCCCTCCTTGTATTTTTCATGATGACATTCACTGTATAGGTATTTCCAACCCATTTCATTGTTGCATTGCTTACATGAAATTGCCTTAACATCGTAGAATCCTGTTTTGAATTTCTTTGTAGTCTTAACTGAATTGAATTTACAATTAATAACGTCACCGACAAACAATGCTGGGCCTTTATTACCATAAAAATTATCTGAGATGACCAAACTACTTAAGCAAATGTGGGTATGACAGTTTTGACATCTTAGCACTTTACTGTTAGTACATTCCTCTGGGTATTCCTCCTCAATGGCATACTGGTTATGAAATTTGGAGTAAGAGGGGGAGGCAGTCATAGCCGATGATGGCGATGAGAAGAATGAGTTAGATGAGTAAAGCGATGACACCACCGATGAACGAGTAGTTGATGAGTCTGATTTAGATCTTGGAGTTCTTGTAGCTGGGAAATGAATGTTGTAATTCTCAGAGAAGGAAGATCTAGGAGTGGATACAACTGAATTGGATCCAATACTTGATGATGAATTAGTAATAGCATAGCTAGTTTCAGGTTCAGTTCTGAAATGGTCAGTGTACATGAGACCCATTTTTTGAATTTATTTTGGAGTTATTGCAATGATTTGGGAACAAGTCTTATCTACCTAGTAAGAGTTTTGTAGGTAGATAAAAAGATAGGAAGGGTTAAACCGTTTTATGAAAGTGGGATGTCTAAGGTAAAGTTTAAAATATAGACACTCCAAAATGACACAGTATAGATGATGAATTTATTTAAATAACAGAACTTCAGTTCAAGGTTTAGTTAATATATAATGAGATTAATATATGATGGCAAATAAGTGAATAATGTGAAACATAGGTGGGTATTACTTGAAAGCAATATTTTTTTCTAATATAAGTAACGGGATATCGATATCCATTTTTAGAATCCTTACACACCCTTTTCTGGAGTTGTTTTAAATCTCTCATTGGCTATTTACATAATAACTGATTATTAATTACATTCATTATATTAGATGTGGGTTCAGGTGTGGGTGTGGGTGTGGGCGTCGGTGTGGATATGAGTTCTAGTCAATCACTGGAGAGCCATTCAAAAGAAGACAAGATGAATACATGAGACATCGATGAGTCACATGGGATATAGGTATAGACATATGACATAATAGATTAACCCCTCTTTACAAATTAACATTTAATATTCAATAGATAGAGTGGTTGCATGATTGTTAAATGAGTAATACAAATGGGTTGTATAATAAATGTAATATATATTCCGTTACCGATATGGTTAATTCCGGGGTAGGCAGAGTAGAACTTTTTTATAATGTGGCTATTCATTCATTCATTAATCCACTTTACTTGACTTCATCATTTGCGATCTGTGATATTCTCTTCACATCACCATCATATAACTACACTCTTATTCCTGCTTCACAACTAATCAATATCCATTGTTATATCTAGTAATTCTGTTATCATAAGTTAATTAATAAAAACCACGGCAGTGCTAAATAAAGAGAGATAAATTAATATAATAATGTCCCAATTGAGTATACAATACACGTCTCTATTAATTGACAGTTATTGTTTATCTTTTGCACGACCTTTTTCGTTCAATTTTTTTTTTTCCAAATTTTTCAAAAATGGACAAATATTGGGAGTGAGTTTTGAAAACAACTGATATTTTGGAAGAACACTATTATAACCAATCAATCATGTTCACTGCTAGATCTCTCAGGAGCTGCCTAGGGTTGATGTCTACTCCTGTTGGAATTCCAACAACAAGAAGATTCATCTCCACCACTGGTTATCTTTTAAACAAGAATTCATCAACATCTTCTTTATTTGGTGAACTTTCACCTTCATTGTCTGCTGAACAAGCTAAAAAGGAACAAACATTGACTAAGAAAGAGGATAAATCCGATGATGATATTTTAAATGCGGAATTACCTTCAGATTCTACTAAAATTGATTATATCGAACCAAAGGATGATCTTAAATTACAAGAATATTTGAATCCAAAACCATATAAAACCGTGCATTCTTTATTATCTCCATTGAAGAGAGAATTGTATTTACAAAATGTTAAGGAAAATGGATTCTACAAGAACAATCAAATAATTTCATTACCAGATCAAACCGATGCATCTTATAAACTTTCATTGACTAGACTAGAGATTGAAGCTCTTGAACCATCTATTTATTTAAGATCATGGAGAATTAAATCATCAGTTAAGAAAACTAATATTGTGTTAAGAGCTATTAAGAATTTACCATTAAAGAAGGCTATCACTCAATTACAATTTATGAATAAAAAAGTTGCTAGAGAATTAACGGAAATGTTAGAGAAGGCCCTAGATGATGCTAAAACTATGAATTTGTCACCAGATTCTTTATACATTTCTGAAAGTTGGGTGCACACTGATGGTCATTGGGGGAGAAGATTAGAATGTAAGGGTAGAGGTAGAGTTGGTATAATCACTCATAGATACGTCAGTGTCAGAATTTTACTTAAATCCAATGAAACTTTGAACAGATTGAAGTATGAAGCCCAATTAAAGAAAGATAACAGAAAGATCATCTCCAAGCTTGATCAACAAAAGATCAGAGGGATCTCTCCAGGTTACTACAAGTGGTAAAAAAAGCAAAAGAGAAAATAACATCATTTATATAGTTTTCTTTGCTTTTTTTTTTGTAAATAGTCATTACTTCATATAGTGTATTAAAATAACACAATATCATATATCGTACAATCTTTTATAAAAAAGGTAGAAATGTGTAAGTGGTTTTTTTGTATTGAAAACTATATCAATAAAATAAATAGAATTAGGCCATTTTTCTATATAAAAAGCCCAGAAATAAATATAACGATTATAAAACTTGTTTATTGTTGTTGTTGTTGTGTACATGCATTGTTTGTAATATTTGTTGGTGATGGGTATATCTAATCTTCAAAACCAACAACCTCCTTCTTAGCCTTTGGAATTGGGTACCCACCTAATGGTAAAGCAGGTAAATCTTCATATAAGAATTTCTTTCTCAATGGAGTCACAACGAATAAAAACACTGGACCAAGGAATGCAATAGACCCACTGAAAAACAAATGTGGATTATTATGAGCATGGTAACGTAGCCACTATGATAAATAGAGTAGAATCATGTTAGTATATCAGAATGGGGGGGGGGGGTAAAAAAAAACTGAAGATAACTTTCATACACTCAAAGTGTAACTCTGTATTATAGAAATTGAACATACTCTTATTGGCTCCTTGAAGTAAACTGGATATGCAGACATTATCGTGATATAACTAGTTTAAACAAATAAAAAAAGACTCGTTGTAGAGATATACCATCCCCATTCATCACTATTTTATTTCTGTGTGTGTTCCCCTCATTTTTTCTATTCTGAGGAACTGTCAAATTTACAATACGTGCGAATAACTTTTTTTTGGTAGCTGTTCTATTAATTAAATATTAGGATAATTTATCTGTTCCCTTCATTTTACTTGAGCCAACTTCCATCTTAGCACTCTTTGCTCCAAATTGGATGGCCCGTTTAGTTTCATTGGCAACCCAATCCATGCCGAGTCGTTTAGCTAATAATCGTAACCCTCGCTTTCTTATTAATTCACCAGTTTGCAAATCTATATGCATTTTGTATTCATTTACTGACAATTGCTTGATCACAAATTCAATGAAATGGTGATCCAAGAAGGGGTATCGTAATTCTTTCGACCAACAAGAGATTACCTTATCATCTCTTGAAAGGTTCCTGATATACAAATTATTAAGATCTGTTTGTAGTTCTTCTATTATCTTAGGTTTCAAATCAGTGTTGTAAAATTGTAAATCACCATGAGGGATCTCCTCACGTTTGATTTGATTAGAGTATTGGGTCAAGATACGTTCATGTCTGGTGTACCCACCAAATAGTTCATCTGCACCTAGTCCACTCAGCAAAACCTCAACATCACTATGGTATGCCACTCTTTGTAAATCGGCTAGTTCATCAATAGTCTTGTTAGAGTTAAACACAACACGATTACCGCGTCCTCTAGAAGCAAAATAAAATGCTATAGCAATAGATAAATCCATTTCTGTATCATTAGGATAAATTAAATTAATCACACGAGACTTATGTTGAAGATATTCTTCATATGGAACGTCAACTTCGACAAATTGAAAATTCACAGTTGGATGTCGTTGGCTAAGATGAAACCAATTACGTAACCCAAGTTTCCTGTCCGGAGTCTTAGCAGGAATCATCTTAGTACGTGGGTTATAGAATGATACATTTAGTAAATCAATTGTTGTCCCCGGAGGACACAAATCTGCAGCCATTGAGGCTAATAATGTACAATCTATACCACCACTGAATAATAATGCGAATTTAGCCTTAGATGGGTGAACTGGATGAATAGTTTGAATCCGAGATTTAATAGATTCCGATAATTGATCATGAATTGCATCAACTGTGGGATCCTCCGGTGTCAGCATTGCATCAGAGAGAACATATCTATCGGGGAGTCTAGAATCATCATTGAAATCTAGTTCGGTAAGCTTGTTTGTAATCGAATCATAAGTGTATATCACTCCATTGAGACATTCTTTAAAATCGTATTTATCTTTAGTTGATGGAGTGCAACTGCTGATCATGATATCATCGTTTGATAACTTATAGCAAAGTGATTTCTTACCTAGTGGGTCCTTACCGAAGTACACCTTCGATTGCACAGTGTCTATGATGGAGTAGGCAAATTCTCCCTCTATATAGCCTATAGTTTTCACTATATCATATTGGAAATCCACTAGTTTAGAATGCAAGAAGTGAACGTCATTGACGTTATCGTGGTGAATCAAATCTCCATTGTAAAGTTCACCATTGAATTGAATGATGAATCGATCATCCAGTTGTAAAGGTTGTTGCGTGAGTGGAGAACGTAATGATAACACAGACGAGAACAGTTTATATGATGAACCTGTATTAGGCAGTTGTCCTACTTTGTGAGAGCAATAATCAGAACCTCTAGCTAATATCTTTGGGACTAATCCATCGAATAGATCTGAAGAAGGTTTACCACATTGTAATTCTCTTTGTAAGTCTTCTTCTATAGTGGTTTCAATGTCAACCACTGGTTTCACCTCTGCATCGGTAAACACTTGGGAATTAGATACATGAAGTAGAATACCACACATTAGTTATTCTACAAGGATTTCAATGTAACATTAGAGATACATGATTGACTAAAACTGAAAAACTTCTAGTTAAACTGAGGTCGATTAAAGAAAACTTTAAACGTCGATAGTCGCTCTATAAATACATCCTTACATTACCTCCTCTTTTTTGTCTTTCTCAGAACTCCGGTATTACGTAATCATCGGTGTAGTATGGATTATTATGATCCGTTTTCTTTATGGAGAGAGCTGTTGTAAAAAAAAATATCTACGTTTTAACCACAGGTGGTTTATTTGATAATTATATTTGTTTTTCTACCAGATTCTGTTTTACTCAATTGGGTTAATACTATACAGTGCTACATATTAATATACAATTACAGACAATGTTGGCATCCAGATTATCTAAGTCATTAAGATTCAACCACTCAATAAAACCTCAAGTGGTTGCTAATTCATTCAAAAGTTTCCAACCAGTTAGAGCTGCCTCCACTCAAATTACAGTGAGAGATGCTCTGAACAAGGCAATGGAAGAAGAATTAGATAGAGACCCAGATGTTTTCTTGATCGGTGAAGAAGTTGCCCAATATAATGGTGCATACAAAATCTCTAGAGGTTTATTAGATAAATTCGGACCAAAGAGAATTGTTGATACTCCAATCACTGAAATGGGGTTCACCGGGTTATCCGTCGGTGCTGCTCTATCTGGTTTAAAACCAATTGTTGAATTTATGACTTTCAACTTTGCCATGCAATCAATTGACCACATTATTAACTCTGCCGCTAAGACTTTTTACATGTCCGGTGGTAAGCAACCTTGTAATATCACATTCAGAGGTCCTAACGGTGCCGCCGCTGGTGTCGCCGCTCAACACTCTCAAGATTACTCTGCTTGGTATGGTTCCATTCCAGGTTTGAAAGTGGTTTCTCCATTCTCAGCTGAGGATTACAAAGGTTTATTGAAGTCAGCCGTGAGAGATCCAAATCCTGTTATCTTTTTAGAAAATGAATTATTATACGGTGAAACTTTCGAAATCTCAGAGGAAGCTTTATCCGCTGACTACACTGTGCCAATTGGTAAGGCTAAAATCGAATTAGAAGGTTCTGACGTTTCCGTGATCTCCCACTCTAGAAACTTGTTGTTCTGTTTGGAAGCTGCTAAGATTGTCAAGGAAAAACATGGTGTCTCCGTTGAAGTTCTTAACTTGAGATCCATTAAACCATTGGACTTGGATGCCATTTTTGCTACCATCAAGAAGACTAACCACGCTATCACCGTTGAGGCCGGTTTCCCAGCGTTCGGTGTTGGGTCCGAAATTTGTGCTCAAGTGATGGAATCCGAAGCTTTTGATTACTTAGATGCCCCAATTGAAAGAGTCACCGGTTGTGAAGTGCCAACTCCCTACGCTAAGACTTTGGAAGATTTTGCCTTCCCAGATACTCCAACTGTGGTTAGAGGTATTGAAAAGGTTTTGTCATTGGGTGAATTTGCTTAAAGTTTTTTTTCTCTCTCTCTGACACATACAAAAGTTCTTATTAATGTTATAACTCTTACCTTTTAATCTTTTATGCCTCCATCCCCCCTCATTTTTGTTACTATTTCGATTGTAGAATCAAATTGTTGTTCCATATAAACGTCTACAGTAAAAAATTGATAAATAAGTAATTCAAAATACACAACAATAGGGTCTATAAAATATACAAAATTGAAAACAAAAAAGAGAAATTCAATTAAAACTTCTTACTCCTTTTACTTTTCTTCTCCTTCTTGGATTCCTCTAATTCACGATACTTCTCATATCTAGCTTGCACTCTTTCTAAACTCATCTTGATGTCATCCTTTTGGAAATGAGATAAATTATAGTAAGCAGGAGCCAATTCGATTAACCACTCTGGTTTAATAGAAGTCACAGTTCTAATGTAATTCTTAGAAGTCAACACAAATTCATTGTAAATGACCCATTCATTTTGTTGTCCCAACACAGTGGATGGATGGATTAACACTTCTTGACTGTCCTTCACAGTGGTGTAACCCTTACTGGTACTCTTTCTCTTAGCAACTTGCATGAAGAATCCGGAAGTCAATGCCTTTCTGATGTTAACGTAATAATCTGGATCTTCGAAATCCATGGAGTTCAATTCTAAATCGTAACGTTCCATCATTCTATACAATTGCCATCTAACATTATCAGCAGACTTTAATGATCTATATGATAAATAATTGTCCTTACACCATTTGTGTAATCCAAATTCGTGGGCTTCATCAGACTTGAATGCATGATACACATTTAACAAAGTTAAATGATCACCATCTGGGTGTGCAAACAATTGTTTCTTCTCATCAGCCAATTTCTTAGCACCGGCACCTGATGGTCTCACAAAAACGTTAGGCACAGATAACATGGCCACAATAGATAAAATCTCCTCTGAACATGTGAATTCTGGAGAACCTATCACTAACACAGCCAACATTGGATCTAGTGGGAATTGTGATGCGAGTCTACCCAATGCGGTCAATTCACCCTCATCATCTAAACATGCGAGATAATTCAACTCCTCAAGGGCTCTCATCATGGTTTCTGGGGCAGGTGGATCCATGAAATCAAAATGAACTAAATCATTGATTCCCAACTTCTTCAATTCTAACACTGTGGAGGCCAAGTTAGATCTCAAAATTTCTGGATAACTTTGTTCAATTAATTCCTTCTTGAAGGCCTCCTCTGTGTATAATCGGAAACACTTACCAGGTCTGGTACGACCAGCTCTACCTGCTCTTTGTTGAGCAGAAGCCTTGGAGATCGGAGACACTAATAATGATTCAACTCTGATTCTTGGATTGTACACTTTTTGTTTAGAGAACCCTGGATCAACCACATAAACAATACCATCAATGGTCAAAGAGGTTTCAGCAATGTTGGTGGACACAATGACTTTTCTACCTGGTCTACCGTTAGGTGTGAATGCCTCTGGAGCAGGGTCAAAAATTCTTTGTTGTTGATGTGGTGGCAAGGAACCATACAATGGGTACACTTTCAATGGACCGCATCCTTCTTCTCTGATCATTTGGTCACCCTCTAATGAAATCTTTCTACAGGCATCCTCAATTTCCTCTTCACCAGTCAAGAATAACAAAATATCACCCTTTTCCTCAGTGGCATGGATTTGTAATACAGTTCGGATGGCGGCATCCAGGTAATCCCTTTGGAATTCTGGTGTGTAGTAAATCTCCACTGGGTAAGTACGACCGGGCACAGCCAACAATGGAGCATCGTTGAAGTAGGCCTGGAACTTCTCTGCATCTAAGGTAGCAGACATGATAATCATTTTTAAGTCTGGTCTTCTGGTGGTCACTTGTTTCAACAACCCCATTAAGATATCTGTAGCTAAAGTACGCTCGTGGGCTTCATCCAAGATGATACAGGAATACTTTGATAAATTGTGGTCATCCATAGCTTCTCTTAATAGCATACCATCAGTCATGTACTTCAAAATGGTCTTATTGGACGTCTTGTTTTCGAATCTGATACTGTAACCAACTTCTTCACCTAATTCGACGTCCAACTCATCGGCCACTCTTGCTGCCACAGACATGGCAGCAACTCTTCTTGGTTGTGTACAAGCAACTTGAGTACCTTTCAAATGAGGCATATCATCATATAACACGAATTGCGGGATCTGTGTAGTCTTACCGGAACCAGTTTCACCGACAAACACCATGATTTGAGTAGAATGGAAAATCTTTAAAAATTCATCTCTTTGAGCATGAACTGGTAAATCACGCCTCACCTTAAGGATATCAACATATTTCTGGGTGAAATCCCTACCAGTAAATGGATTGGTAGCACCAGTTTCCAATTTCTCTGCATATTCAGTGGTGGTCTTATGTCTTAAATTAATGTTAAACTCTCCGCCATCGTGGAATTGTAGTTCAGTTGATGGGAATGGATGTGGATGCACTAGCAATTCCTTTTCAGCCTTTTCAGCTGCATGCTCTGGAACAGAAGATTCCACAGTCTTAGATTTCTTCTTTGGTCTTTCCAATTCTGACATTAATACCTTGTTCTTTTTAGTTTCAATTGAATTAATGAAATGAATGAAAGGAAATAGTTTAGTTAAGTAGGAGTTTTATAAAAAAAATAAAAATTTTTTTTTAAGTACCGAAAAGTCGTGGGTTAACCGAATGGATATTGCGTAGAATAGGATACTGATCTATAGTGTTATCCTTGTAAACCACAGTATGATCATCTAAATTACAGGAACAATGGATATCATTAATTCTATCAAGGTTACACCATTATCTGAGGTAAGTGGTAACCAAAGGAAATACTAATTACTAATTTCTACCCAATAATATACTAACAGAGTTAATTCTCTCTACAGGTTGTCACGTACTCAGGCTCGGAGATGGTGATCCCCAGTCTTGACAATTACAAATCATTGAAACGTATAAATGATAATACTACAACAGATCTCAATAGTGTTATCCAAATTCAAGTGGCAAACCAACAGGAATGGACTAGCTTTCTTAGGTGTCTATTAATGGACTACTACCATCGGGGGACCAAGGATTCTCTGATAGTGATCATAGACTGTTCATACCAGTTAGGCAATAAAGATCTAGAAAACAGTTTCATGAACTCTGTTTATAAGGATATAAGGCAATTATCAAATATAACTGTTGCAAATAAATTCTTTGATCAGGTCCTTATACTCCGAGATTTCAATTCTCTGCCACAACTGAATTCCCAATTGGAGAATTTCATCGATACTATTCCAAATAAATATAAAGACATGGCGTTGGATACAGTAATTCTGTCTAACGTGTCTATTTTCTTTTGGGAGTTGAGACAACAAGGTGACTCGAAGTCCATTAAGACATTCCAAAGCCATTGCTCAAGGTTGTCCAAGGCCTTCCACTGTAATGTTATATCTTCAAGAGTTACCTGAATACACTGCTATCTGTCAGTTCTTTGCTACACAAATGAATAATATACTACTTCTAAAAAGTATTAATCTAATCATTATCGATTATCACGTGTAACACGTGACCGTTTCGATGTCTTTTTTTTTGAAATTTTTTTTTTTTGAAAATTTTTTTTGTTTAAAATTTCTAGATCCAAAAACTGGTATCTAGATCTTTGTAAGACTTTTGAAGTATTCATAAGTGAAAACACACACATATATATATAAAGAGAATGTCCGAAGAAGACCAAAAATCCAAGATCTTAACCCAAGTTGAATTCTACTTCTCCGATTCAAACTTGTTGAACGACAGATTCTTGTTCACTACTCAACAAGCTAATGAGGGATGGGTTCCAATTTCAGTGATCTCTCAATTCGAAAGAATGAAGAAATACAGACCAATAGAAACCATTGTGGACGCCTTGAGAGAATCTGAGGACTTATTGGAAGTTTCCGAAGATGGCGAATTAGTCAGAAGAAAGACTCCATTACCAACAAACCAAAATGAGATTCAAGTTGCCATTAACAAGAGATCTGTGTTTGTTGAACACTTCCCAGAAGATTCTACCTTGGATGACTTGATCTCTTTCTTCAAGAAGTTTTCCCCAATTAACCAAGTGAGAATGAAGAAGAGAAACAAGGAATTTGTTGGTTCCGTCATTGTTGAATTCAAGAAGGAAGAAGATGCCCAAAAATTTGTTGAACAAGAAGAAAAGCCAAAATATGGTGACAAGGAATTGAATGCCATCAGTAAGATCTCCTACGATGAATCTAAGGCTCAGAAATTTGGTGAAAGAAGAGGTGGCAAGGGTAGAAAGTTCCAAAACAGAAGAGGTGGACGTGATTTCAAGAGAGATGGCAGTGATAGAAAGAGAGAAGAATCTCCAAAGAGATCCGAGGAACCAAAGGAGGAAAGAGAAAGCAGAACTGAAGAGAAGGACCAGGAATAGAATAGACGGCTTGTCCCCCAATATTGATTTTTAAAAAAAAAACTAACCAACTAACAACTTTATCTGTATTTTGCGTTTCGGAAATAAAAGACATTCTTTTCTTGTTTTTAACTCAGTTAATTGAGTTAAGTGTATATATCACCTTGTAAATTGATAACTTAATAAAATTTTCTATCTTTTAATATCTAATTCTATGCTTCCATATATAATTCCACAGCCCTGGAATTTGAACGCGTTTTCAAAATTTCGTAAAAGTACTTATTCGGAAAAGTAACGCGTAGGATTATTGGGGTGCCCTGTATTCACACTCTTTTTGTTTGCATATATTGATCAATCCAATACCCTCTAAATGACAACATCATCAACTAAGACCCAAGTGGTTTCCAAGTTTGGGAGTGCCGCAGACAAACCTGATGTCTTAAAGAAATGTGAGGACTTGATGTCCTTGTTTGGCTTATCCGCTGAAGATTTATTCTTGAAATGGGAATCATATGTTTACAACACATCCACTGCAGATGGAGATTTACCGTTGGACTTAAATAACTTGGATAAACTCCAGGAATTGATTCAAAAGCAATTAACTAGAAAAAATCAAAGAACTCCATCTACCAATCACACCAAGACTCCCGTGATCAGAACCTCTGGGATGGGGTTAGGTCCCTCTACACCTCTATCTTCAAACAAGAAGAGAAGACTTGAGACCCCTAAATCTAGCAGACTCGCCCATTCTTCTCCTTTGTCAAATCGTGATACCCCATCTGGACCATCCAAGGCTGCCGATTCAGGTAAAGTGTTAGAGACATTAAATCCAGATATCAAAGATTCCGAAACTCAATCCCAATCAAAACCAAGGTTGATAGCCAATTTTAACCCTACGAAATACAAGTTCAGAACTATGAACCAGAAATTATTGGAAGTCGCAGATTACTTGGATGACCAAATCGATACCGTGGCTAAGATTATCCTTGAACATTATAAATTTGATATCAATGAATTCGGTAATCCTAACTTACAATCACAAACTGAGATTCTTACTGTTGGTAGAATTGTGCCAGATTCTCCATTGACTGAGTTTGATGCCGACTTGAATGCCAACTCCTTGGTGTTAGAGACTTCCAGATCTGGTGGTATTGGGCAGAGAGTTCCATTGAATGTCTCTGCATTGGCTGATTACTCCTTCTTCCCAGGTCAAATCGTGTGTTTCAGAGGTATGAACTCCAACGGCGATTTCTTCAAAGTAACCAAACAATATGAAATCCCATACTTAGGTGCACCAGTGTCATCATTGACGGATTTGAATGGTTACAAGGAAGACCTCGGTGGTGAAAACATGAAAGTTGTCGTGACCTGTGGTCCATATACCGCTAATAAGGAGTTACAATTCGGTGAACTAATCAAGTTTGTCGATAGAATGAACAATGAAGTGAAACCAAATGCGATTATCATGCTTGGTCCATTCTTAGATGTGAATCACCCTAGTATAGCTGATGGTAGTTTGAAGTTCCCCGAATTAGAAAAGCAACCGAGAACATTGGATGAGGTGTTCAAATACGTGATCACTCCTATATTGAAGAACTTAACTTGTCAGGTGATATTGGTGCCATCCACTAGAGATGGTACCTCCAAGCACGCTGCATACCCACAAGACTCATTTGATAGACAAACTTTGGGGCTACCTAAGAACTTCAAATGTTTCCCAAATCCATCCACCTTCCAATTAAATGAAGTCTTGATTGGGTGCTCCAACAATGATGCACTAAAGGACTTGAAGGATGTCAACCATGGGTCTAAATTGGCTGAGACCAGATTTGAGAGAATCACGAAACATATATTAGAACAAAGACGGTACTATCCTTCATTCCCTGGGTCTATAAAGCGTCAAAGGAAATTATTGGGTAATGAGGATGCATCAAGTCTTGATGATAATCACATCTCGGGTTCTGATCTCCATTTATCATATATGGGGTTGTCAGAGTTCACAGATTCCATTCCTGATGTGTTAGTGGTGCCTTCTGAACTTAAGCATTTTGCTAAGATCATCAAGAATGTGCTTATCATTAACCCAGGTAGTTTTATGAAGATGAATTTCAATGGGTCATACGCTGTGATCAGTGTCAAGGCTCCACATGTAGACGATTTAGATAAAGTGGATGACAATGATGACGTGTATTTACATAATATATGGAAACGAGCTAGAGTGGACATCGTCAGAACTTGAAAATCCATCCATTGTACTTTATTTATTTCATATTTTTGTCGGTTCTTGTGCTTTTCATGTTTGTATTTTTTTTATTTCCATTTAATATATTGTAACAATTTAAATAATACGGGATATGTGTCTTGATTTCATTGTATAAATGTATAATACAGTCGATGGGATAAAAAAAAAGAACTTAACAAATAAGGATAGTAAAAAAACAAAAAAGGCAGCAAGTACGCCAGTTATAATAATAGTAATCGAGTTAAATAAAATGAACTATCAGGAATATGTATGAATTTATTCTGACTTCTTAGTTGAAGTCTTTTCAGTTTCCTCCTTCACAGCAAAAGCAGCAGTGAAACCACCAGCAGTTTGAATGACAGAGTCGACATCGTTAACTGATTTGGTATCTCTCTTGGTAGCATCAACGAATTGCTTGGTGACAATCTTAGATGATGCATACTTAGAAGTTTGATCATTAAAGAATTCATTGATGATGACTTCACCAAAATAAACAACAATTTGAACAGAGATCGTGGATAATGCAGCGAATGGCACAATGAAGAACCAGTCGTACTTAACACTACTTTGGGAGGAAGATGAAACAATATCACCACCGGTGTACATCAAAGCGATAGCAGTAGAACTGAATGAACCAATGAGTAATAACACCTTTAAGAATAAAGGCCATGGATAAGAAGATTCGGATCTATCTGGAATTGGAATTCTCACCATCTTTAATAACTTGAAGTAATCACCCTTAATTTGAATAATATCAATTATAAGAGACACAACAGGACCGAGAGCCCAGACAGGACCAAACATGATCATGAAACCAAATTGAATAACTAATTGTCTGTAATCGTCATCAACAGAGTATGCTGGCTTGGCAAAGATTTCTCTGACTTGTGTTAACAACTCTTCTTCACTGGAATCATCCTTCACGACAGTCTTGACCGATTCCTTGGCACCCATCAACTTGGCAATGGCTGGAATAGCAAAGATCTTGGTTAAAACGGTTGGTAATACATATTCCAATAAAAGGGCAACAATTTGGTTAGTCAAGATGAAGTACTGGTATTGATTGTTCAATCTCAACTTGTTAACTTCGTAAGCGTGCTGCTTCATAGCAAACTTTGGAAGGTAGTAGGTCTTTTCACTGAAGGTATCAGCATAACTCTTAACATGTGGTAAGTATGGGTTCAATTTGTAACCAAGAGGTAAGTAAATGAAGGAAGTGATGAACAAAGCGACATAACTCGATAAGAAGTTAAAGACAAACAACTTGATAAGGAAGGAAGTAGAGTGGGATGAGTTAGTTGGGTTGTTCTCAAACACTAAGTAACCATTGACCAAGGCAGTGTAAATGGCGGTAGCCACTGGCACAATAACGGAGATCAAGATTGTTGGAACCAATCCAATGACGGCCTGGTAAGGACCATCATAAAGTTCAGTTAATGTGATTTCAATCAAGAAACACACAAATTGGTAGAAGATCAAAGTCAAACCACTACTCAAAGCAAGAGGTAAGAACAAAAACTTCTTAGTTAACACCTTCCATGGCTTGTCCCTAACTTCCACTCTTGACACTTCAACCTTAGCAACATTTTGCAACTTCCAGTCCTTAGCTAGCTTCTTTTGGTTGTAATACACAAACAAATAGAAAATGGTACCCACAGACAAGTTGATAATGGCAAAAACTCTGGAATATCTACCATATAAGTAATTGGAAGCGATACCTAACACAGCTAATAGAGTAATGTAAATTAAGTATGTGTAAGAGAATTTGAGGTAGAATGCATATTTAGGACCAAAAGTGTTCAATAAGAATGCAGTTTGCTCCTTTTCATAAGTGGAATTGAACAATTTGCCAAGGTTACTAGTAACCGTGGCACCTTCCTTAACGACAGCAGGGAGAATGGAGACAGGTAGAATGCTGGTCACAAAAGTCCAATTACCTAAACCTGGCGTGATCTCAGCGCCACCCTCACTCTTCAAACCGGTTAATTTAGCGTGAACTAATCTGATTCTATCAGATGGAGTCAATTCATCTGGAACTTGGACACCATAGATCTGATCAATTTCAGTTGCTTCCTTGAATAATTCTTGGAATGCTGATTCCTCTAATTTAATAAAGACTAATAAATAATTAGAATTGGAATCAGGTCTAACTTCCACGATGAATTTATTGAGATCTAAGGTTTTAATCAATTTTTTCAATGATACACTAGACTCATCGGTCAATTTGAGACTCTTCGTGTCAACAGGTAACTCCGCCTTTAACACAAGATCAAAACCTGACAAGGCACTAGATGATAATGAGGATTTCGATTCCGCTGAGGGACCACGTTGTTTCAATGTTGATTCAGACATCTTCACAGGTGAAAATTGAGTCAATTGAGTTTATAGATAAAATACAATTGAGATGAAATTATCAAATAAGCTGAAATGGCCTGAAATTGCAGAAGACGAATATTTTTGTTGTTGTCATCATAATAAAATGCGCGCACGGTAGCAAACATTGGCAGCTTGTATAAGGGAGGTTATATTATACATTGGTATTGTTATACAAAAGGGATATATTATACAGAAGTGATTCTTTTAAATCTGAATAGGCGGTTTACTGAATTTAGAGATCATCTTGAGAGCCTCGTCATCTAGAGGAACAGCCTTCATCACCGGTTGTTTCTTGCGAGGGGAACCTTCCTGCTTAATCCTACGCTTGCGAGAAGATTTCCCAAGGGGTTCTGCAGAGGATTCTGCCATCATAGCACGATTCACTTCAATCTCATCAGCTGTAGGGGGTTTTGAAAACATGGCCACAATTGATTGCAGCTTGTCATCAACTGGAGGATAAACCTTGCCATCCGTTGGAGGATACATCCTCTGCACCCGACGTTTCCTTTTCTTAACAACCTGCTCAACAACCTTTTTCTCCTCGAACTCGTGTCTATCAGTGTCGAGAGACTCTTGCGCCTCATGGTACTCGACTTCTGAATCACTATCAGAATCACCCAAATCAAATACACCAGGAATGTCGGGCTGAGTAAGGGGAGCCATGTCATTTTCGACCCCTTCAACATCACTATCACTTCCATTAGGCACAAGAAATTTAACATGGTGGTTTTCTTTATTAGTGATGATGTCTATTTCTTGAGATGAGTTCTGTCCATCTTCATATTCATCGCTTGAGTCCACGTAGATAGATTCATGTGCTTCAATTGCATCATCCTCATTGTCAGCCAATGCAACCACATGCATACCCTGTGTATTATCCGGAGTAGGAACAATTTTTTTCTTATTACCGATACTAGTCTCAATATCATCAAGGTCAAAAAGATTCGTGCTTATTGTAACTTTAGCTCTAGTTCTAGCGGCCGCCGTTATTTCGGTACTAGTTGGCAGAGGACTGCTTGCCTTTGTAGTTGGTTTCTTAACATTAGTAGTACTTGAAGGCTGCTTCTTTTTGGGAATTGTGGGATTCTTTTGTTTAGACGTATTCTTTTTACCCTTATTAGAACTGGTGATCATCTGATTCTTTCTTTGAACCGGTGGTAAGACTATTGATTGCGCTTTCTTTCTGTTGTTCATTTTATCGTATAGGATTTTCTTCAAGTCATCCCCAATTTGGCGGAGTGATGACTGAGATTGAGGTTTTCTTGATCTTTCTGTCTGAGGTGGTGGTTTAGGTGATGGATTTTTGTTGTGCCTTGTTGCCTCTCTTGATGTCATGTGTTGAGTAGATGGGGGGTTTTTCATAGTAACAAGTTGTCGACTTTCATTCAATTTCACAAATGAAGTATCCAATAATTCTATATTATCTCTGGTAATGATATATCGTATGATGTGCAAATTCGAATAAAAAAACTAGTTTAAATTGAATAAACAACAAAAACAAAAACAACAAAAATTAATTAAAAAAAATGAGAATCAGGAATCAAGGCGGTGTTGAGTAGTTATTCCATGGATCTGAATATTAACAGCCAGAATTTACACTTCTGATGGCTGGTGAAGAGATCACAGATACCAATTAAACTTCAGGAGCAGGTTCAAAGGTAACCAAAATCGATGTTGTAATATCCAGTACTTTAGGAAATAACATGCTCGTGCATGTCCCTGATGCATGGGGTTTATTTATATCTCATAGTAAATTAACAGTCTATAAAAGTATCTATAATCCAAGAAATTTCCGGAAATCTTCATTAGTTTTAGGTTTGTTGTTACCAGCTGATAAAGAAATAGCACTTGAGGCTATCTTAACCTTGTGTGGTTGATTGATAATTTTGTGGTGATATTTATTTTGTCTTATCAATGCATCAAGGCTCTGTCTGTTACCAACTCTCACAGGGCTATTTCCAATAATGTACTTGTCAAATTTAATCTCGGCCTTTCCACAATCGCTCGCAGTTTCAAATTCCACAAGAGCAGCATTTAAGTCGGTCTTAAGCTCCAACTTGTGAACAGGTCCCACAGTGGTCATCAATGACATCAACTGTGCAGTATTAACAGTGTTGTCCAGGTCAAAGAGAGCCAAAGTCTTAAAGTTTATCTCATCTCTAGACTTATAGGTAGCATTACCCATTTTAGCCTTCTCTGTTGCACCTTCCATTACAGCTACCTTCTGTGACCTAACTTTTGCTATTGAAACAACTATGTCTCTTCCAAACAAATTATAACCATTGAATTTATTGACTGCATCTTCAGCTGACTGTTTGTTAACATATGAAACAAAGGCATATCCATTATTAACACGAGACATACCCTCATTTTTCTTATTTAATGGAACATTGATTGACTCTATCTCTCCACACTGAGAGAACAATTCGGCAATTTCAGTCCGTGTAACTTTATAAAAATCTAATTTGCTTACATGAACTTGTCTCCCCTCTTCAAGAGGCCCTAGTCTTTTTACCTTGTGGTCTGTGTCTGATATTTTTACAACCAGCTTATACGGTTTTCCATCCACATCGGAGACTATTTCTTTGCCATCAAATTCCGTAATGGCATTTAAAGCATCCATATCTGATAAGTACTCAACATAACAGAACCTCCGTCTAGTATTATTTTTGAGAGATGGCAATCTGATTGACAATGAATTGGTGAATATCTGTTTTAATTTGGAAGAGTCATATTCAGGAGGGAAGTTAGTCACAAAAGTGATATTGTTTTCTAATTTGGTAACCCTGATTTCATTTCCTTTTAGGGTTTTATGGTCCCTTGTCAATGCAGCAAGTAAATCATCCTCGGAGGCCATCTCAACGACTGCCTTGTCGGAATTCCTGATGATGTCTCTAATGGCTCCACAGTCGCTAAAAACCTTTTCAATATCTTTGCTGTTAACATCTATTGGCAAGTTGGACACCAAGATTGAAAGTTTTTCTCTGTTTCTCGTAGGTTCTTTGTAGGTATCTGTGATTTTTGGTTTTTTTGTGCTGAAATTGGAAGAAGTATCTTCTTCTTCCGCTTCTCTAGAACGCTTTCTGGCTTCCCGGGTATCATGTACCACTTCGTCTATGGCTGCTTTTTCTTGTACTTGATTCTCTATGTCAGGTTCGTCATATCTGTATGAATTTTCATCTATAGTCTCAGCACACAGAGAATTGTAAACCTTCCAATCTTTAGGTGAACCACTTAGCCACAATAACCGTTTCCATCCCTCCTTTAACCTTTCTACGTCATCGAGTCCCGCAGAGTATGCAGATTGAAAGGTGTTTTGAACACTCACACTATCGCCATGTCTTTTTTCAAATTCAACAGCAAATAGCCAAAAGTCAGTAGAGTGACTAAGTGTTAAGGCAGTTTCCAATAATGCTTTAGCATCCGATATGCTGTCAAGGGCTTCATATATTTGTACACCAAGTTTTTCTAACGTGTATGTATTAAAATGTTCTGGTTTTTCATAAGTAAGCAATCCACAAAGCTTCTCTATGTCCAAAAATAGGTATTCCAAAATAGTTTCTGTGTGCATCTCCAAGAATCCATATTCTTTGCTTAATAAAACACAGGCGTGTTCAACAAAATCTTCGTATTTTCCAATTTTTTCAGGAAATTGATCTCTAATATATTGTAAAGTAGCAAAATCATTTGAACAATTGAGGTATGCAATCCAGAATCTATGGTTATTCTTGAAATGCAACAAGTATGGTTCTGTGTTAAGCAATTGTTGGAATCCTATGCCTGATGTCAGGGAAAGATATGTTTCACAAATAGGAACCCATTTATCCAGAGAATTATGTTCAGGTATATTCTTGTTGATATCCGCAAATGCTTCCAATGCTCTAAAAAATGTTGCCTGTAAGAGTGACTGTTTCATTGAAAATGGAATCATCTTTGGTTTAGCTCTGTTTATGGTATTCATGTATTTCACCCAGAAACCGGCCCGGTCTCCATATTCCATTGCTTCAAACTCCAATGGTTCCAACTTTTCCACAATAGTTTTTGTACGCTTTTGGATTGCGGCAGCAGCCTTCATTTCATTGACATAGTTTTCATTTAAGTACTTAGAGACAAATGAGGAATACTCATTAAAGGTGTTTTCGAGATCATTGTGGGGAACATGTAATCTGTCAATCCACAACCGCTTGGCTTCTTCTATGTTGGATTTCTCTGTTAAATCCTTGTCTTTGATGACGTTGTTGTAATAGTGGTTCCATGTGATGTGGCTATGGGCCAAATCGAACATCGTTAGAAGAGACCCTCTGGCGATGGTATCGGTGGTGTAGGATGGGTCACCAGTGGACTGTAAATAATCAAAATATTTGCCCCATCTTTGTCCAGAATGGGGTAGATCCTGTATATCTTTTTTAAGGATCTGTGACTCGTTCATTGTTAGTTTCTTGGAGTATACAAACAGATATGAAGAAAAGAATATTTACTATTCCGAAATGCATGTTTTCAAAAATAAAAAAATAAAATTTGAGTATGAGCGGCGCTACCCCATCTATGGTAGCTATTGTTCAAATGGCGAGTTTAATGCAATATATTTCTATAACTAACTAATATACAGATAAATAAATGGGATTAAAAGAGTAACAGAACGGTTATTTCTTACTCTTCTTTTTCTTTCTACCACTGTCAGAAGAAGGTGACTTTCTTTTCTTAGATGACTTATCTTCTTTGGCTTTTCTTCTAGCCTTTTTATCCTTCTTATCCTTCTTCTTCTGATATGCACCATCTTTGCTTTTAGATTTAGATTTCTTACTCTTAGATGATTTTGATTTCTTGTCCTTTGTTTTTTTCTTAGATTTCTTTTCGTCTTCATCTTCATCTTCACTCTCGGAATCTGAAGACAAATCGAAAAACATCAGTTGTTCATCATCCCCCGTATCAATTTCACTTACTGGAGTGATGGTAGATACCACTGGTGCCTTAGTTGCGTCAGAATTCTGACCAATGGTCCCAGCTAGACCTTCTCCTCTCACAAACATTCTATACAAGGGAGACAATGCCTTGGACACTCCACTAGCGACAACCTCTCCCTGTTTGAAACTGATATCAGAGTTTTTTCCACTCTCGCTGTTACTGGCACTCACATTCAGTGACTTCAATTGTCCATCAAACACTCTTTCCCACCAGGCTTCGGCTTCATTTGATCCATGGCCTATACCCTTGGTATCGTTCTTGTGTTTCACCAAAATTGGTTTTCTCAATCCACCCTTTCGAAGTGCTTCTCCTTCCTTCCAACCATAGCTTTTCAAGTATCCTCTAGAATCCATTATTGTGTATATTGTATGTATATATTCTGCTGAAACAAGGAGTAAGATAACCATATACAATATATTAATTGACCAAAAAAAATTTTTTTTGAAAAAAACATTTTAAGGCGGTGAACATATCCTTATATTATACAATACGCAGATCTACTTATCATTACTTACTATAATGTTGAAGCTTAAAAATATAAATTCATGTGAATATAAACTGTATTTAATCTAAGACCAAAGCAACTTGATGATTTTCCATCCTCTAAGTTTTTCTAATGGCGGTTCGGGATATTTCTTGACATCGGCAAATAGTGCTGCTAGATTGACTTCATTGGGTCTCAAATATCTTGTACCCTTGAAGAACTTCCAGAAGAAGTATAAACCAGTTGCAAGTGGGAAAATGAAATATGCACTGAAAAAATTACTAATCAAGAAATGACCTTTAATGAAGTTAGTGAAACCACCAGTTAATAAGAACAATAAGAGGAAGAAAAGAGATATCCAGGCTGCTGCTGGAGCAAATTTCAAAGTGTGTGGTAAGTCTGATCTGGAGTAACCTTGGGCTTTCATGGCTCTTGACATGTGGATATGATTGACTGAAACTAGAATCCAACCAAATAATAGATTTGCAGAAGTCAAATTTTGGAACCAGTTGAAAACATTGGACCCACCCTCAGAACAGTTCATGTATGCTAATGGCATGAAGATAGCCACAAATAAGAAACCGTAGATTGGAATACCTCTCTTCGAAGTTTTCAAGAAGATCTTTGGTGCTTGACCTTTGGCAGCTAGGGCAAACAAGTTTCTAGAACCACCCACAATGGATAAGTTTGCTGCAGAGAAAGCGGAAGTAAGAACTGCAGCATTGATTATATCTGGAAGGACGGATATCCCCGCATTTTGAATACCAATCACAAATGGTGATGATGTGGCGTTACCAGATCCAGAAGCGATAGTTGGATCATCAGCTGAAACAAGAAGAGTTATAGCGAGCACAGCTAGCATCATTAAAAGACACACTCTGTAGATGATTCTCTTACATGCAGTGAAGATAGTTCTTCTTGGATTTTCAACTTCTGCTGCTAAAGTACTTGCAGCACTGACACCACCATAGGAATACACAACACCAGAAATGCACTTCCAAAATCCAACAAATTTACCCTTATTCCCTGTGAAAATGTATTCCTGGAAAGGACCTGGGTCTCTCCAGTATCTGAAACCTGTAGTTTGATGATTAGGTCCACCACCTGCAGTGATCACAATGGCTGTGATAATCAATCCAGTTAGTAACGAAAGCTTAATCAATGCAAAGCCGAATTCAATCTCACCATATAGTCTAACTGAATAGGCATTCGAAGCTAAAATAATGACAATAATTATACTAATCCAAACAGCAGAATTTAAGCTGGACCAATAAGAAATAATAACAGCTGCTGCTGATATTTCACCGGGCATTATATTACCCCACACCGAAATCCAACCGTAAGCAAATCCTAGAGCATCATCCACAAAGAACTCTGAGTGTCTGATAATAGCACCGGCAGATGGCACAAGAGCACAAGTTTCAGCCAAGGCCATTTGATTAAGCCCCACAACTATACCTATAATGAGGTATGCTAGGAACATCCCACAAGGACCTGTCAAAGCTAGCACCTAATAAATCAATGTCTATGTTAGTAAAAGTTTATTGTATTGTGGCTGTAGAAAGTTACACTTACAGATCCTGAGGACAAGAAAATACCTGTACCGAAGACTCCCACAATGGCGAACATTTGGATGTGTCTCTGCTTCAATGCTTGTTTCAAATTAGCTCTGTCATGGCCAAAGACTGAGTCCTCCTCGATTTCAACGACAACCTCATTGATGGACCCAGTTTTTTCCAGTGTTCCCTTCTCCAAATTCACTGGGGTTCCAATTTCATGTTCTGTAGTAGTTGATGATATGCCATTTTCAGAAAAGCTTGTGCTTTTTGATCTAAAATTGAATCCCATCGTTAATCAAAGAGTGAATGGAAGCCAACCAAGAATCAAAAAATACTACCTCGAAGTAAACCGGATATCCTTAGCATAATATACCCAACAACATTCTTGTGCCTCAATTAATCAATATCGAAGTGATATATTAATACCACAGCGTCGAGCAGTGGCTTTATTGATGTTCTCAGTATCAAATGATTAAAGTAGAGAAATGCGACTTGAAAGAGAAAGAATAATATAAAAAATTTAGAGCCACTGCTTCTGCCACTGATGTGGCTCCCGTGGTTCAATCTGTTTAATACTAAGCGGAGATCTAATGTTGATCAAACAGGTTTTGATAAAGCAGGATTCTAAGCAATTAGAGTCCACAATTGGCAAATCCAAAGAAAAGGTACATATTAATTGTCATTCTTGACCTCTTGGTTTTGGACCTTTGAAAGCTTCTTTGGGGAAATACTACAGCTTCACGGGAAATCATTTTATTCACATTAATATGGAAAGATTGCGATTGAGAAATATTATTAAACAACTATGTTATTTAATAGTAGAAAAACTAAGGAATGGTAGCAGTTTGAATTCAAGATAGAAAATTGAGATGCCGAGCCGGTGGTTGCAAAATCTTCTATAAAGAAATGAAATTCAGTTTTTCCCCTGTTTAGGCTTGAAAGTTACTGTGGAACGAACTGGCTGTAGTTCTCAATAACATATAATTACTTATCGATATCAAATACTATTTTAAAATGGTGCCTCGTAAAAAAAAGMAAACCCGCCAATGCAAGAGGCAATGCAAAGATAGATCGCCGTTTTATGTCCTAGTTAGGTTGTTTAATAAGTCTCCCGATATTAATAAACAGTTTTTTACATACTTGATAAAATCGTGATAAGGTATGGATACTGATAATAGGTAGTTTAATATAATCTCAGTTACAATGAAAACTGTTTTATGTGCCACCACCACCACAACTAACAACAAAAAAAAAGCATGTTCTGTTAAGGGTTATTCTTTATAATGAGTAATTTTTTATTCAAAAATAATTGAAAATTGAATTGTATAAAGGATGAATAGATAACTAAAAAAATAGTGGCGGTATACATTCGAATAATTTGGTATGAAGCAAAGAAAGTAATAAACAAAGGAATAAAACAAAATGACAAAGACAAGAAGCAAAGAAAAACCAAAAAAATGATGCAAAGGCGATTGATCGGATATAAATAAAATAAAGCAAAATAACAACATAAAACACATAAATAAAACTATTTTTCATTTCTTTCTTGGTAAAGTGTATTAACAGATGAAAGTTTATATGTATTCATTTAATCCATTTCATTATCTTCGTCCAGGGTTTCAATACGATCTTCTGGGTCTAAAAGATCAGAAATTTCTGGAGCCCCGAAATCTAGAATCTCCACACATGTTCTATCATTTTTCTGAACGGCACTGATACATCTTCTATAATCAAACTTGACTTGCCAGACGCCACCGTCGACATCTAGTAACAAGTTTCTGATCAATTTACCGGTTCTTGTATCCCACAGTTTCAGCATACCAATGGATCCAGACACCACCAAGTCATCAGTGTGTTGCACACAGGTTATGGCAGCAGTATGACCTCTCAACACAAACTTTGGGTCCCCCGTACTTGGATCCCAAATACGAACAGTAGAATCAGCAGCAGCAGAGACAAGTGCATGATCTGAGAGTGTCACCAGACCAACTAGCATTTGGTGACCCTCTAATATGGCTATAGTTTCACCTGTTGATAAATCCCAGATTCTCACTGTATTATCCATAGATCCCGTGATACACCGATTTCTTTTGATGTCTAGTACACAGCTGTATATTCTGTCAGTATGTCCTGATAGTAGCCAAATGCATTCACCTGTAAGTAGATCCCAAACTCTAGCATTGGAATCGTAACTACCACTAACCAATATATTCGCGTGACCGCAAACGGCACGCACAGAGTTACTGTGACCTCTTAAAACTCTCACTAAGTATGGATTGTTGTTTTCTTCCAAATCAATTGGTTGATCAGGACATTCACTATCTTCTTCAGCCATTGGTAGTTTCCATACACACAATGTGTGATCTCTGGACCCAGTAATCAATAAAGTCTCTTCAGGGTACATGATAGGTCTCCCCAAATCATCTGTGCCGATCTTTTGTGGTTCCAAGATTTCCATACATCTCACTGTGGAGATGTGACCTCTGAATATATGCGTACACTTACCCTTTTTGATATTCCAAATACGCACAGATCTATCAGTGGAACCAGAAGCCAATGTATTACCAGTGTACTTCAAGGCCCAAACACCACCACTGTGGCCCAGCAACAACGAGCGCATGTTACCGGTATCGGTACCATAAATTGAAATGGTAGAATCCTCTGAACCAGCGACAATTTTATCCTCATCAAATTGTAAGCAAGTTATCACACTGGTTCCCTGACCTGGAAGCGAGATTCTGCGAGGGGTGAAGTCAGGGTCTCTCCATCTTTCAGCTATAATCTTACGTCTCTTGTACATAAGCTTAGTCACTGTGGAGTTAGTGGCATTCACTGGAAGGTTTGCCTTGGCCCAGGCAAATTCTTTTGTGAATTCAGACTCAGAGCTCATTAATCCATCTCTCAGTAAGAGGTTCTTCCAGAAATCATAATTTTGTGTATAAATATTGTTCCAGGACTTGCAAACTTCTTCAGAAATTAACAACGATTTGTAATCCAGGTGTCCAAAGATTTGCATAACTATTTCTGTAGGCAAAAGGGATATAATATCTGTTCTTAAAGATGATCTCATCACTTCTTGCAAGGATGACAAAGTTGGTCTATCAGAATTTTGAAGCAAGTTCCATAATAAATATTTTGATTCCGGAGAATCCCTAGGTAACAGGTTCATTAAGTTTTCTATTAGATGCATTAGCTCTGATCTACCCTTACCTGGTAACAACAGTTGGAGTAATGCATTCGTGGTTGAGTCACTGTTAACAAGCTCCCCGGGCGTTGGAGGTGGAACCACTAGTTCGTCATCCTCATCATCCTCATTATCATCATCCTCATTTTCATTAGCACTTGAATTAACTGTGACATTACCTGAATGGATAGGAGACGCACTAGGAGATGGTAATGGTAATTGTTGAGCGTCCTCGGAGAATGACAGAGTGACGACATTATGGCTTGAACTGGATGGAGTCAAAATTCTTGGCAAATCCGAGTTAACAATGACATTAGTTGGTGACGATATAGACAGGTTTGTCGTAGTGTTCGTGTGGTTGCTGTTGTGGGTGTTACAAGTAGTTTTGATTTCAGAGTCCCTTTCTAGGAGCCTTCTCTTTGGAGGCGGTGATTGAGTGGACAGTCTAGATGGCGTGCCCTCCTCTGTGGTAAGTGTTGTATTCTCAGTGGTTGGTGTGTGGGTATTATTCACGTTGTGTGAGGTGTTACCAATAGCGCTAGCCATCGTGATATCACCAGAGGTGGTTTCCGTGTCGGAAATGTCATGTCTTGTTGTGTTATTATCGATACTGAGACGTTTGCGGGATGGTTTAGAGAATCCAGAAAGTGGACCTCTAGAGGCAGGTGAAAACCCATCATAGAGCTGTGCTTGTTTCTTATTGGTAAGCACTCTCATCATGTTGTTTTCAACGTCGGGAGGGGTTTGCTCGTTGTCCATTTGTCTAAGAAATTTCCCAAGTTGCGGTAACGCAGCGGTCATAGAGAGCCCCCTCAGTGGGAACTTCCTGTCGGTCCTCTCCGTCGTGGTGTGATGTGAAGTGTTACTCATTTGATATACACTAGGTAACAGTTGAGAGTAAAGAAACAGTAGTATAAAAATTAATATATACAAAACAGTTAAATTAGTACAACAACAACTTATCTTTATAAGGTGCCCCAAAGAACCCTAAAATTCAAAACAAAAAATTATTGAAAAATCATAGCGACGCGTCGATCGGGTTGTAGATGGTGTAGAGGTTGTTTATGAATCTGATCAATTTTTCAATTTTTCGTGTCACCTAAGTAGGTAAACACGGTTTAAATACAGGGGGAAGAAGAATTAGGTTAAGTAGAAGAAGGGTATTACCGTTTATATATACCAAGTGAATACAAAAATACACCTATGGTTAGTGGTGACTCTGATAAAAGTCAATCCAATAGGACACAGGCGACGCAGCCCACTCAGCCCAACGGTCATGATATGAACAATTTGGATTATCTATCAAATAGTCTTCTGAACTCCGGTGTGATTTGCAGATTGATCAACACTACAGATGATGGAGCATACATTGATGTGAAACTACAAGATGACACTGACTCCAATGGTGAACCCAAGACACGCCAGGAATGGATCTTTGGACGACGCATCGAAGTTTGTGATTACCATATCAAGACTAAGAGTAATAGAATTAGTAATAAACATTTCAAATTATGGATGAATACAAAGGATAAAGCTGAACCAAATTTAATGATCCAAGATACATCTACAAATGGAACTTACTTAAATGGATCAAAATTGATCAAGGGAACAAACTACATACTCACACAGGGTGATGAGATCAGCATCGGATGTGGTGTCATAGAAGACACCATCAGATGGGTCGTTCATTTCCCTAAAAAACCTAGCACTTATGAAGACAGTGGTGTCGATTCGAATGGTAATGGGTTCACTAAGAGGTCAGGAAATGGTAATAATAATAATACTGGTACCAACATTCCAGAGGGGATCCATAGGGATTTCATTGTGAGAGATGAGATTGTCGGATCAGGTGCATTTGCCACTGTGCAGAAAGCCATAGAGAGAACCAGTGGAGAAACATTTGCAGTGAAGATAATATCAAAGAAGAAAGCCCTCACAGGTGGTCTCGATGGGGTCACCAGAGAATTGAAAATACTTCGAAGATTGGATCACCCTGGGATAGTCAGATTGAAGGCATACTACGAGGACAATGATTACTACTACCTGGTGATGGAATTCGTTCCAGGTGGTGATTTGATGGATTTTGTCGCTTCATACGGATCTGTTGGTGAAGCTGCCGGTCGTGAAATCGCTAGACAGATATTGAAAGCAATGGAGTACGTCCACTCTAAAGGTATCTCACATAGGGACCTGAAACCGGATAATATATTGATTGCACAGGACGATCCAGTCACCGTGAAAATTACCGATTTCGGGTTGGCCAAGGGTAGGGACAATGCTAGTGTGATGAAAACCTTCTGTGGTACGCTGGCATATTTGGCTCCAGAGGTGATCAGCGGTAAGTACGGTACTACGAGCACTAGAAAGCGGTACCTCGGTAATGGAAGAACTCTGGAAGATGCATACTCCAACAAGGTGGATATGTGGTCCATTGGGTGTCTCGTATTTGTGATCTTAACGGCACATTTACCATTCAGTGGATCAACTCAACAAGCACTCTTCAAAAATATTATGGCTGATAACTTCCATGAAAAATTACTCAAGGACAATGACGTCTCAGTGGAGGGCCGTGATTTCATAAGTAGATTATTAGAGATTGATGTTACTCTTCGACTAAATGCAACAGAAGCCCTGAACCACCCATGGATCAGAGAAATGTCCACTATAGATTCACAAGTTAGTTTATCACAGAGCCAGTCATACCAGGAAAGACTCTCACAGATCCACTCTCAAAGACAATACCAACAGCAAATACTGAAACCTTCTCAACCTGTTGATCCATTCAAAGTTCCTCAGGTTCCTAAATCATCTCAGAAGCTACACCCACTGCAATACAGTCAAGGCAAACAACAACAACCAGCTGCCGGTGCTTCCAATGGCACTAACACCCCTTCAATTTATGATAGTACAGTGGATAAGACTAACTTGTTAACTACATCTTCATTAGTGGAACCAATGGAGAAAGTGCAAATGGCTAACAATAAGGAGGAGGAAGATGATAACGATGATGTTCCACCGGGCACGTTTCTCACATTTAAATTGTTACCGGAATCGAAAACCCTTAAGAAGACTCACCTTAAGGCCAATATCTTCATTAGACAGGGGAGTCCACAATTCTACATTGGTAGACTGGATACTTCCGATTTCACGATCTCTGATGAACGGATCTCGAAATTACATTGTGTTGTCACCAAGAAACGGCATCCTATTCAAACTGCATCTATTTTCGAATCACCAGCTATGGGATTAGAAGATGTGTGGTTATTGGATTTCAGTACTAATGGATGTTACATCAATGGCAAGAAGATCACTAAAGGTCGTAAAACCAAGATCTTTGATGGGGATGAGATCCATTTATTTATAGATAAACAACAAAAAGAGAGATTAGGTTACAAAGTGGTTATCAATGATGGTACGGGTCTGTTCAAGAGTGGTCATCGTGAAGGTGAAGACTTGGAAATAGGTAATTTGATTGAGCCTCAAGATAAATTGGATGCCAAATTTTCATTGAATAATCAATTACTATCTAATGATGTTGGTACTAATAATTCTAGCTTTGCTCCGGATGATAACAGAACCAAACGGAAATTGGATGGTGATCTTTTACTTTCATCATCACAATTGGATCCAAAGTATAAGAAGGTGAAAAGAATCAACTTGAGCAACTTTAGTCAATGATTCTTTTATATGTTTACGTTTGTACTTTTATTTACTAAATTAATACCATTTTATAAGGCAACAAAACGATGTAGAAATTTAAGTAGAGATATAGAGAAAGAGAAGAAAAAAACGATATTGTTAACAAAAAGATTTAAATTATATAAAAAAGCGGTTTTTGTTTTATGTTTTTTTTTTGTGGTGTGTTTTGTAATTGGGAGTGGAGGTAAAACTTGTTGCAAATAAAGAAAGTGTAATGACTGATGTTAAATAAGACACGTCAAGAATAGGATAACCAAAACCTATAGCAATGCGTATTGAATGTGTAACATAGAAGTGGTGAATAAGCCAATAGGAAAAAAAAAGAAAAATAAACTAAAAAAAACTATCCACCAAAAATCCCAAGTGATATTAAACGACAAATTAAAGAAGAAAACGAGAAAAACCAAAGTAGAGGAGAACCATAATGAGTACAAATAAGCTAAGCGAATGGATAGGTATCTGGAGTGCAAATAATGTTAGAGAAAAGAGGTAATTTAAACGGCAGCAGCTAATCCAACAGCATCCTTGCCCAAGTCATAGACAGAGTAGTACTTTCTCAAGAAAGCATCACCGATGATAGCCATTGGACCAATTGGGGCTGGCAAGTCCATTGGGGTGAAGGCGGATATACAAGAACCGGACACTTCCAAGGTGTAATCGTAAGCAGAGATGGTGAAGTTGTAACCATTAAAGTTGAAGGTCAAATCTGGTAAGGTATCTCTCTTAGCACAGTCAATGGTGTATTGACCTGACCATGACTTTTCAGCGCCAATTTCAGAGTTCAAGATTTCAGCCAATTGAGATGGCAAAGCAATCAAAGAGGTACCAGTGTCAATGGCGGCACCGTAGTTCACCAATGGAGCGTATTCATCACCCAAGGCGATACCATCAAACTTCACTTCCCAGTAAGCCTTTCTTCTCACTGGTAACCAAGTGAGCTTACCGGTGTACTTGGTTTCATCAACGCCACCGAAAGTGGCAACACCGCCATCTTCTTCAGAGGTGGCAGCATCGCCCAAGTAGAAAGCGAATTGAGGCTTATCTAATAATCCTTGCTTGATAGCATTGTAAATAGGTGGAACAACCTTGTCCACAGAGATGGTATCGTAAGCTAACCCAAGAATACCGTCAAACTTACCGAAGGCAAAGGCTAAACCTGGTTCACTAGTGGCTTCAGCAAAGTCTTGTTCAGGGATAACCAAATCACCCAAGGTTAAAGTATCTTGAGAGATGTAACCCTCTAAGGACCCGGAACCATATCTGATGGCAAACTCAGTACCGTTAGCCTTGTAAGATGATGATGACTCATGGTCATACTTGGTGTGCAAGTAACAAGCGAGAGAGGCACAATCGGTACCTGGCACCCACAAGTTAGAGGACCCAGTATCTAAGATAACCTTGAAAGCTTGAGCTGGAGTACCTAATTCGATTTCAGTGAAGTATTGAGCGTTCATGTAGTTAGTCAATGGGGTGTCATGGCCAACTTCTATCTCAATTGGTTCTTCGGACAATTCAGCGGCGGTTTCCAAGAATGGCACAAAGGCACCTTGTTGACCAGAGGTTCTGAGAGAATCTCTGTGCTTGTTGAAGGTGTTAATGTATTTGTTCTTAAGAGATTCGACGTACTCTGGGAAGGTCGCATCCTTGTAAGTATCTGAAATTGGGTGCTTCTTTAATTTAGCGGAGTGCACTTTTGCCTCCGATAAGGATGGCGCAGAGGACACTAACAAAAGAGCCAAGGTAGTTAGAGTTGAAAGAGAAAATTGCATTGCAATGGGTTAATAAGAGAAAAAAAGAGAGTTAGGATTGATATTTTATCTTTGTTTCCTTTTGAAAAAGAGAGAGATAGGAAATAAATAAAACAAAGGAAAAGTAGGAAAACTAATAAAAAGGAATTCAAAAAGCAGCTCAAAAAAAATTAAATTTTAAGTGAACCCAGCCATCGGGAAATTACGAGCACTGGCGTTTTGTGGAGAGATAGACTAAAAGAATTAGATACAAAGATTTAGAATTAGCAAAGATATGTAGTTTATATATATAGATAGAGTTAGTTAGTTAATGGCACCGTATGACTTTGAAGAAGATGAATTAGATTTACGGTTGACAGGATCACTGGAGAAGGGAGGTTCATGGGAGCTCACACTACCATGATTGTTGCTGGTCATTGAGGGTCTCTCCTGGCGTTTACCATGTTCTGGTTCCTCATCGATGATTTCATCAATAGTGAAGTCTTGATGATGGAGCAGATTTTCCTTGGAACTACCCATCTTAGAGGTCATCTTCAATAATGACGTCAGATTCGTAGGAGACGGTCCGGGGCCGCCTAAATTGTTGAGATTTGAACTAGACCCTTGCTTGAATGATGATGAACTTGATCTGAGTTGATGTGGATAATGATGCACAGGTCCATGGTAGTTACCCTTAACTGGGAGATGTTGCTGTTGATGTTGTGGTAGTGATGGCGGTTGTGATGCACCCTGTTGTTGATTTTGTTGTGGAGTGAGATTTGGAGAATTATTATAAGAGTGAGCAGTAGACATGTAATCATCTAGTAAGAAATCCATAGGAGATAAAGGTGTATGAGCGGAAAGCTTTCTTGCATGCACTGGGGAAAGAGAGTTCTTGAAATTAATAGGAGATGATGATGAATGAAGAAGAGAATTTTTCCCCAAACGTTGATTCATGTTAGCCACCGCTGGGTCTTCATAATGGGTCTCATATTTGCTGCTTCCAGTACCACTACCATGTCCACCATTCAGGATCTTTGATTTGTGATGTTTCCCGTGTTTATGGTCGTAATGGAACCATTGCATGATCACACATAAGTCAAACGTCACCGTTCCTAAAGCACCAATGAGGTAACTCAGTTCAGCATTCCAGAATCCCTTTGTAGTTTTACCTCCCTTTAATGCGCTGGGGCAAGTCAAAAGAGATAAGGAGTAGAAGAAATTTCCTGTTAGTGCACAAATGATTAATTTGAGGGAAACACCCCTTGTAGTTTTCAAATGATAATTTTTGATGATCTGAGGCACTCTAGAAACTAAGTACAACAAAGTACATGACCATGCCAGAATTTGTCCAAACTTGTATGAGTTCATACAATAAAGCCAACGCAAAATTTGGTATAAGACAGAGTTGTTGGCTTTTTTAGTTGAATGTTCTGAATTTGCTGTTGTTGCAACCAGGATGGGCACACCTTGAACTTTATTGAACCCCATAACAAATGAACTACTCAAAAGTCTACCCACACTACTATTTTGTAGTCTAAATAGATTCCGGCTCCGGCCTGTACCTCCTGTGCCGTTGTTGTTATTATTAGTGCTGTTGTTGTTATTAGGAGTGCTAGATCTCGATGAATTCGAGGACGACCGCGTACCACCTCCAACACCGGTGATGCTTCCTCCCTTGATAGAGTTTCTATGATGATATATTGGGATGGGTTTGGAGATGTGCTCTGCAGGCACCATGGCGATCCCATCGGCATCGGCATCTATTTCATTTATGGAGTGATACCGTTTCAGTAATTCATCATCTTTCACGAGAGACTCCCTCAGTGCTGATCTGGGACTGAATGGATGTTGTTGATTGCCTTGACCATGGTATGGCCGTAGCCTTTGGGTTCTCTTCTTATTGTAGAATCTCGAATGAGGGTTGTGATACATCTGAGAGTAATAATAATATTGTGCTGCCAATATGAGATCCACTATGCAGTAGTATAGAGAAAGAAGCACCTGGAATGCCATGGCATCTGTAAGTAAGCAACTGATAAAGTTCAACAAGTCACCGGCGAACCAGCAAAGTAGAAACTCCAAAGAGAGACCCTCCACCGATTTCTGGGAATAATTTTGGATGATCTGCGGCAGTTGAGCAAACAGCCATGCTGTAATGGAGAGGTATCCAGACCATTGAGAGACTGGACGTAGGTGTTTAATGAGGTCCTTCCTATTGAAATGGAGCCTACAATCACCTGATAAGTAGTATAATATCTTCACAAAGAAATCCAAAGAATCACAATACTCGTCGTCTAGAGGGGGTAACCGCTCAGAAGTCGAAGGAAACAGATACGCCATTGAGGTCGATACCAGCGTCCTGCTTGAGTTCATATTTTGTGTATACCGTTAATGGATATGAACGGAATGGTAGGATTGAATATTATTTTGGTTTTTAATTGAAAGTCAAAGCAAGGAATCTTTGGTTTGTTGCTTCTTTTTTTTTTTTGGTGGTCAATTTTTTTCTTTACCTATAATAGAAATGAATGAAATTTGATAAGATAGGGGAGGAAGTGATTCGTGTTACCGCTGATTATGTGTACCTCTGTACAGCACATATGTTTAATGGAAGGAGCAAGAGAAGATACAGGGAGCAGTAATTAAAAAAAGAAACAAATTTACAATACAATTTACATTGTTTATTGTCTTTTTCAGAAAGATAATCTCCAATTGGTAGTTCTCCAAAGAACATCAGATCAGCCCAGACGATGTCTAAAAAAAAAATTTTTTTGGTGGATGTATTAAAATGGAAATATAACTTTATTTAAGTTATATCATCCGGTGGAGGAGGTTTATAATTAGTGAATTCGGACCCCCAGAAGCATAGTAATCCCTTTAGGGCACCTCCAACGTATACTCTAGTGATTCGAACTTTAGCTGTTGTACCAAATAGTTCACTAGTAGTTTGAGATATTTGATCAATACAACTATTGCGAGGCAAAAACAATACAATAGTATCTGTATACCTCATGAAACTCTCCAGTAATGGTCTCAAAGGTAGTGGCATTAATAAATCGAGATCAAATACGTCCTTCCGGGTGTAATCCGGACCACCCCACGGTGGTGATGCAAATATTATATCAACCCCTTGTAACTCGGGGACTTCGACATCGACATCTGTGTCGTCCCAGTATTCCCATTCACGTCTAACAGATGTTAATCTCTCATTGACGGTATCTGCACCTAAGTATACCACCGCGTTATTAACTGTGCAAGCTAAATGAACCCCGTTGTTGTCCAAGCAGACAACCTCATCGAACCTCTTCAAGAACTGGATCGTGTTACCACCACCACCACAGAAAACGTCTGCTATTTTCTTAGCATCAGGGTAGCAGTGTCGTATAAATTTAGCTGTGTAAATGGCTAACACTTCCGGTGTCACACTAAACCATAACTCTCTAGTCAATTTGATGCCCTCATCAAACTTATCAAATAGTCTATACCGTGAATGCCAATATTTTCGTAACTCCTTGGGTAACAATTTTCCTTTTATGAGTATTTCATCTTCTCCTTCATCGGTCATAACTTCCTATCAATTGTATGGATAAACAGTATGTATGTATGTGTATGTATGTAAGTATTATATGTATGGATCAAAAAAATTTAAAAAAAATTTTTTGTTGTTTTTCCGGTATACTAGTAATATTACTGTTATTTACTTAAAATAAATATATATACAACATATACGGGGAAACCATGTCCAGGGTAAGAACGCGATATACCAGGGGACCCATATGTGGAGTGGACAATTGTACCTCTAACTTGTGGACAAGAATAAATGGTCAAAATGTATGCCAATTTGGTCACATCAATGAATACGATATAGAGATAGATGACGAAGATGATGCATTTGGAGGTGGTGATGGTGGTCGATCCCAGAAAAGAACACTCACCAATGTTGCAGGGTTAACTAAGTCAAGAAGCAGCAAACTGGCTCACCTCAAACAGTCACAACACATTGAAAAATTGTTTGGTGATGAAGCCAAGAGGGTCTACTTCAGAGCTGGACAGATCATTCTAGCAAAACAATGTAAATTGCTCGCTCAGAGGTATTCCATACATCATCCTACGTTAAAGAGATACGTGAAGGTGTACTGGGCTCTTTTTCTGCAGCATAGAGGTGATAAACTATTCAACGTGAATGACCTCCTAGCAATTCAATACCTTGCTTTAATCAGATGTAAGGCTCAAGTATACGTGATGGATTTGTTTACTCTTGCAAGAGCAGAGGAAATTCCTTACTCTAGAGCAGAAGTTCATCTTCCTGTGCAAATCAGGTTTGGATTGAACCGAACACTGATCAATAGGCTCACAGCTATGGCAAATCCGTATCATCATATCATCAACGTCATTGAACAATTACAAGTCATGGAGGAATTCCAACAACAACAATTAAATTATTACCCTATACTAGTACGTCTATGTCTCCAGTTATACCTCCCATTGGAAATCATCATCATGACACACAACTTAATAGACCTTTGGGGTGGAACATTAACAGTGTATCCGGTATCCCCAAGAGAAGCTAGGTCAAGAATATGGACGAATGGATTGCCGCACCCAGAGATAAAACTATGGGGGTTCTTGATTATAGCAACAAAATTATATTTTGGTGAAAACCCAAGCAGATTATGCTCTTGGGTGACCCTTCACAAGAAATACAAGGGAGACAGTATTAATTTTGACAAGTCTGTAAATTTATCGGGATCACTATCATTATTGATCAATGAAACAAGTTTCAATTCTTTATTACAATGGGATGATGGTAAAACTAACGAATTTCTAAAACTTTTCAGTGAAAATGTGTTACCTTTACAAGATTACGATCATGCCATGACCATGGACCACCAGAAAAACAAAATGATGAAATTACTCAATAATAAAATCCAAGATATCTTTGAAATAGATGATGATGAACCAACTCGGAGTTTTGAACAATCGTTGAATGTTTGGAAATCACATTTGGTAGAGGTATACTCCATACTTTACGCTATGGGTGTGAGGTCTGTCGTTGGCTCCACTGAGAAGGCCTATTTGATCGATACCTTAGTAGAGAAATTCAGAACTATGACTGGATTTAATTTCGAACACATTGAGAGAATCATTAAATGGGGGGAATCCATTATTCATGTACAAGAACATAACTTGATAAACCACGCCGATGAATGATCAACTTTTTTTACTAAGCATGTATACTAAATTGTTTTAAATAAATTAATATTAAAATTAATAAATATATTTCATTATAAAATACTAAGAAGAAATAAAAGAAACTGTTAAAAACGGGTGATGGAAAAGAAAGAAAAGCAAAGAAGTGAAAAGACCATCTTTTTTTTTGTAGAAAAGTTGGGAAGGAAGGAAGAGTAAAGGGTATCTTTAGAAAACATAACCAATAGTGTGGTCGTACCACCAGACAGCATCCTTCTTACCGTTACTGGCAGCCTTTCTGTTCTCAAGTTCAATCAAATATTGCTCTTCTTCAGCATCAATGACATCCTTGTAAGTAACTAAATCTGCCTCTTCTGGCTTGACGGTCTTGGTCTTCTTGATAATCTTCCAAGCAAACAAACAGATCAAGTACACTGGGATACCAATGTAACCAGTGATAAAAGTTTCATAATCGAATCCATTGATGAACACAGTGAAGTTCTTGATGATAGCAATCAAGATACAAAGAGACAAACAAATGTAAGTACCGTATGGTTGGAAAGGAGCGTAGTAAACAAAATCGGTTTTTCTGTTGTAACCTTGAGCCTTGACGGCCCTCAAGAAGTACAAGTAAGTCACAAGAATGGAAATCCAAGTTAATAACCCGAAAATAGACACAACATTAACAAAGTAGTTGAACACCTTCTTAGAATTAGAGGAACACACCATGAATGCCAAACAACAGAAACAGGAAGCAAGAATTAAAGCATACACTGGAACACCGTTCTTGTTAGTTCTAGAGAACACTCTTGGGAACATACCATTGGCAGACAATGCATATACATTTCTGGTTGCGATATATAAATCGGAGTTGGTAGCAGAGAAGATAAAGATAAGGATACAAGCATTAATCAAGTGAGGAAGGCCACTAATTTTGGCGTTCTTAATGGCAACAACGAATGGGGAAGCAGCAGCACCAGTGGAAGCCGACTTAGCAGCTAACAATTCTGGGTCATTGTAAGCGACACAACAACCAATCAAAATGACAGAGAAGATGTAAAAGATCACAATACGGTAGAAAGTCAACTTGATTGCCTTTTTAATAGTGTGTCTTGGGTTTTGAGCTTCACCAAAGGTGATACCAACCAATTCGGTTCCCAAGTAAGCGAAAACAGCAGTGACCATGACAGACCAGAAGGCAACAAACTTGGCCTTTGAGTCAGAGTCGATACCAGAGTAAGGAGCAAATGCACCAGGGTTGTTCCAGTATCTGAACCCAATTCTGTCACCGGATGGAGACCCACCTAACATGATACAGAATAATAAAACAATTAATCCAAGCACGGTAATCACTTTCAAACAAGAAAGCCAGAATTCAAATTCACCAAAGAATTTGACACCAAAGTAGTTAATAACCACAACAATCACAAGCATTATAGCGACCCAAACACCAGGATTGACATCATCTTTTGAGACCCAGAATTGCATCACTAAAGAACCAGCAACCAATTGGTTGGGAGCGACAATCAAATATTTACAAAGATAAGCAACCCCGACGGCAAACCCCAAGGCTTCATCACAATATCTCTTAGCATAACCAGCAAAACCTTCAGGCAATGGGATAAATGAAGCCATCTCACCTAATGCACACATGACTAAATAAACAATTAAACCAACCAAACTGTAAGCGATGAAGATACTACCTGGACCTGCAGCTGCTAGGGCACTAGTGGTACCAATCAAAAGACCTGTACCTAAGGCACCACCAATGGCAATCATGGTAATGTGACGAGACTTTAAGTCTTTCTTTAATTGATGACCATCTTCTAATGCAACTGGGACTTCTTCAGCATGTGGGTATGGGTTGGATTTTTGAATTTCCACAGCGTATTCATGGGTGTGCACAGACAATTGTGAAATTTGGGACCCTTGTCTGACGAATGCGGGTTTCTTTTCCATATCATCGGATGATGAATCTGAGTTGTGTTTGAATAACATAATTAAAGTAATGGATATGTTAAAAAGATATATATGAAATCACTTGTACGGGTAATGACAAAAAAAACAAACTCTGAGGAAGAGGAGTTAGGTCAGTATTTATTTTCATATATACATTGTTTGTGAATCTAAGGGATATAGATAAGAGGGTTATTGGAACAAATTGATTTTCCCTTACAGAATTGTCCGTAATTAAACAATGTCTAAAAGAAAATATGCTTCACCTGAAACACGAACAGCGCTAGTCTGATACGGAACACAGTGGAAATATTTAAGTATACAATGTCACTGTTATTGTTTGACCCATATTCGGACTGTATACTAATTACAGAATCTCATGGTGGCTACCTAGTCACACGTAAGGGAATAGACATGAAAGGAAAAATGCAAAAATGCCCTGAGAATCAGAAATTCTTTAGGCTTAGCTACCAACTCCGTCGATAAAAAGAATTAGTTTCTTTTTTGATGTGTTATATTTGTTTATCTTTTTCCTTTCTGTTATGACATTAATATTGATTGAAATTTAAATATTAATGGATTACTGGAGGTTCTATTCTGGGTTCCTACTACTATAAAACTGAAATGTAATTTTTATGAGTCTGAATTGAATTGATATCAAATAGGAGATTTCATCTATTTTTCAACGTAAATGTTGTAAGTTAAAGGGAAAGCATGGTAAACCTCCACCCCAGTCGACAAACTGTAAAATGCAAAAAGGTGGAGAACAGAGAAATACAACATATGGCCTATAGATATACCAAAATAGTTAATTTAATTGGGCGGGTAAAACCCTTTAGCAATACAAAAACATCTCTATCATTTAAGGAATCCGCCAAGAATAGAATTCTATGTATTAAAATAACTGTGGAAGGTGATCATATGGTATGCCAGAAAAAAAAAACTCCTACTATACGGCACTTCTTATTGTGTTCAGTTCTTATCAATGAGATATGCATAGCACTAACACACGCTAATATAATTTATAGAGGTCGATGAGATTGGATTATGTAATTTCTATATATCTATAATTAGTGATGGAATCCAATAATCTTTGTTAGTTTAGCATTCCTATGGTTTAATAAAGATAATGCTAAACTACCAAAAGTTAGATAAGAAATTTATTAAAGTGACGTCTATAGCCATGTGAAAAAAACAGGGGCTCACCGGAGAAAAGAAAAAAAATTACAGGGTAGCACCCTATTGCACGGCTTTGCTTCTTTTTTCTCATTCTCGACAAGATAGTTGATAAACAGCTTCATGGAATTTATTTTACTACTTGGCACCCTAGTTCAAAAATGATACGGCATTTTGTTAGGCTCCTTAATTATAAAAAAACGTCTTACCGGGTCTAGACAATCCATACCCCTCTTAACACTTTGATAAGTGTTTCTCCGCAGTGTTACACTATCTATAACATTCGGATTAACTTATTAAAGTAAAATATACATTGAAAACAACAAAATAAAAAAAAAGACATACGATTTATATCATAAATTTCTATCAACTTCATCTAATCTTTGTTGTAATTCTTGACTTTGAATATTTCTTTGAGTCAAAAATGAATCTAATTCATTTCTGACATCATTTAAATTCTTCAAGAAATCATTATAAAATTCTAATCCTTGTCTAAGGTTACCATTAATTTCAAAATACCCCTGATAAGTTTCCTCTAATACTCTTAGCGCTTCTTCTCTTTGAGATCCATCACGAATTCTATTTTTACTACTTTGGAACTCCACATTTAATTTATTTATCTCCATCTTGATATCATTTTGTAATTTTTTAGCCTCAGATAAATATTTAGTCTCTTTATTAAATTTATCTATTTCTTCAATTAACAAGCATTCAAAATCTGATTCTTGTAATTCGGCATTCTTTTTGTTTTTAGATATCACTTTAAATTTATCCATAATTTTACGTAAAATATTCACGTTAGCCATTTCATTATTAATCTTATCCAAAAATTGTAATCTTTTTTCAGATTCTTGTTTTAACAATGAAATTTGGTTATTCAAATTGAATATCACTGTTTTCAATTCAGGATTCAATTCTAACACTTCCGAAGATGGTAGAAAATCCATTATACTTTGTGGATCTTCATATATCTTTAAGAATGGAGTCAATTGTTGAATTTGAAGATATATAGTGTTATCACCTGAATTAGATTGGATGAGGTATGTTTCTAATTGTTCCAATTTTTGGTGAATTAAACTGGAAGACTCTATAAATGAGGGTAGAACCCATCTGCGTTGTCCATAGAGTGCCACTAAATTGTCTTCATTCTTCAGTGCTTGATTTAATTTATTTATCACATCATCCATCTCCGATCTAGCTTCTGTTCTTTTATTATTGAGTTCATTGGCTAATTTATTGATTGCGGAAAGTCCATTCAAGTTTTGTAATCGTTCATAATGTTCCATGATATTAGGTGGGATAGATTGTGGTTTTAATAAGGCATCAATTTGATAAGTAATCTTAGAATCATTTATGAATTTAATATCTTCGGCATTCAATTGTTCTAATGGATCTTTAAAATTGACTTTATAAAATTTCTCTAATCTTTCTTTAAACGATGCACCAAATTGGATAACCACGTAAGGTATCAAATCTTCAAATAAAGGTGCCCCATAAAGTTCTGTATCCTTAGCGGCAGTCAATGGATCATCCAACTCCTTAGGAATTAAGGGATCCACTTGTACAGCCGCTGAAAGCTTGGGTAATTCATCAAACGTTGGAACCAATTGTAAATAAATTAAATCATTTTCTCTTTCAGATTTCTGTAGAGTGTCTTCTATAGTGTTTGCCAAATGATGGAAATCATCTAATGCTGATGTATTTGACACTTTTAATTTATTTATAGAATGAGCCAATTCTGAAGCCTTTCGAAGAAATGCTATTTCTTCACCATATTTTTCATTTTGTGAGCAAGGTATTGATTGTCTATAATAAGAGGCAGCTTCAAAGTGGGCCGACTTGAGTGATAAATAATTTATCCAGTCCTTTGTAAAGCTGGCAGTTTTTTTAGCAAAGATTAAAGAATCGTGGAATGAAGTGGACACCTGTAGTGACAGTCTAGCCACTATGGTATCTTTCATATTACCCTTAACAGATTTAAACCAATACATTTCTCTAACTTGAGCCATCATCAAATGAGACAAGGACATCAAAGTATCTGAACTTAATTCTAATGGGACCGATGGTAACTGTGGTATCATTCGAGTTTCTAATTCTTTAAAGCACCCCGCTGCGAATTGGAAATATATGCCTGCCTTTTTCAATCCATCATCGGTGAATCTATTCTGTGAAATGGCTAATTGTGAATAAATGGCACCTATATTGAATAATACATTACATTTCTCATATAAAAATGATCTCCCCTTGAGGGGGCCATCAACTCTTACACCTAGAGTACCATACCAGGGGAATTCAATTGAATCAGTGGGGAATTTTGTTTCTATTGAAGTTAGTTGTACAAAATATCGTTTATAATGAGCTAACAAATCTAATGTAACCGTATTTGTTATAACTAAATGGTTTCTTAAATCATGAATTTCTGTTAAACTTTTTTCGAATGTCGTAGGAGATTGGAAGAATTGATCATTGATTATTGACCGAAGACCTCCAGCCAAATCAATAGAATCTGTTTTCTTTAGAGGAATAGATATTAAGTTATTATTCTCCATGTGAGTTGAGGAGATAACTCATTCATCAAAATAATGCAAAAAGGAATTACTTTATGTTTTGATTTCGAATTGTAGATCCATCATACCTCGCGTAGTATTACGCGTCGATTTGTGTCTATTTAATCGACTTATCGACCCCTTTTCCCCCCCTAAAAAATTATAATTACCGCGGCGTGCGGCGTATCTGTTCCAGCGTAGCAATTAGTAAATTATAGTTAGAGCCATGCATCTTTGATGCTATTTATATATTATATATATATATTAATTCTTATTAACTACATGGTACAGTCAAAAGTTACAGTAAGTGCTGTAATAAAATTTTATTTTTTAAAGTTTTATAAATTATATGGAAACCAATATCATAGTGATAAAAAGTCTGGGTTGGTTCATTTCGGTATTACGGGGGAATACAAGATGGCATCAAATCTGGAGTGTGGATGATGTGTACCTTTAAAAGCAGTTACTTGTTCGCCTTTCCCCCCCTCCCCCTGACACTGTCTATTCACTCACACGATAATTTAACTAGTTATTTGGACGTATACATACACTTATTGACAAACATTTAAACCATCATCTGCTATTAGTATTTCTTTCCTCCAGATAAGAAAAAAAAATTTTACTTCTATACATAGAAAAAAAGTTTAAAATGGTGAATCAAGGACAACGACGAACCCTTTCGGTTTTAAGAATTATATATATATATATATATATATACAATTCATTTACATAGGTTTCTGTAATTAACTTTTACATGAATTTAAATTGACATCCTCTAAATGGAGTTTGTTTTAATCATAGAAATTATAGAAGAAAAGCAAAATAAAAACTTAAATATATATCATCATCGTAATTTATCAACTACTTGACGAAATATAATTTATAGTATTTATATAATACACAAACTAATATAATGTACCCCCAATAGAGGAAATGCAATTATTATCAGATCTCGTCAATATTTTTTGGAGGAGATTAGTTTATTGTACAATTATGCATATATACCTATGAATATTTTCATTTTTATCTCTATGCAAAAACTAGTTTAAACTAAAAACTAAAACTAAAATCTAAAAAAAAAACACATATTGATGATGGAGACATAGAATATTAAGAATATAATAATACCCAATTTGGTTAAACAATTGGAAGATATATTCTCTACAAACTATACTGAATTGTACATTAGTTACAGCTTAATACATTTAATTCTATACATAAATTAGTATGTATCGATAGATTGCTTTTTTCAAAATTTAGTAATTGTGAATATGTCTTTTGCTAAATAGTGATGGATTTCTTTTATGCCACATTTCGTCTTTTTTTTGGGGGGGGGGAACAATGTGAAATGTGATATATCTTCTATTTAAAGCAACAAATGTATAATATATCGGAAAAGCTTGTTTCTTTAGACGAACTTTGAATTAATAAAAAAAAAAAGATGGGCATTACCAATTATTACAACATCTTTTATTGAATTATAATAGATAACCTTCTCATTTATCTCTTAATTATCTCCAATAAACAAAGATTTGAACTCATTTTAAGTTACTCAGTATAAATAAAAATAGAACGAGATACATATATCAGGAAAAATATGATCTAAAATACCAAGATTCAACTTTAGCAATTAATATATGCAAATCAAAAATTACACATTACGCAATAAGACAGAAAGATAAATGAAAGAGTAAAGAATAGACAGATACATAATATAATTCTAATTTAGACCCTAGTAGATCGTATACTTACAGCAGTTATCAAATTTTTATGCACAATCATAAATTAAATAACTAATTCTTGATGATCTTTTACTAGTGTGGCCTCGGTAGAGAGATATCTTACTTTATGACTCCATATAAGGTAACCATAACTTACTTATTTGGAGTTCAAAAAATGATTAAAAGATAAAGAAAAAAAGAACTATGTAATTATAATTTACTAAATACATTCAGCCATTAATCAGTTTCGTCATCATCAATTTTAGAAAAAGAGATTTTCGACTAACTACAGTAGACATATTTAATTATTAAACAATTAAGATGTGTCAATATGAAAAACTTCAAATTCAAAGGGAGTGCATTGTTTAAATATTAGTAATCTAACATACATATATATTTATAAATAACTTATATCTTAGCTTTATTGGTTTATATGATGATGGTTATTTTTGGGATATGATACACAGCAAGCACACTCGTGTATCCATCACCAATGGGTTACATACATTCAATGGCTTCCCCAATTTTAAGTGTATTTAGCACTCAAAATAGTACATATGTTATGCACCTAATTTACTTTCTTTAATTGTTAAATGAAAAGGAAGTCGTGAATAGTCTGTATAAAAAGCACCAAAATTAAAGAAAAAGAAAAAACAAATTTCTTTTATTGTACAAAATGTTCTCTTCTATCTCTGTTATTGTCTTTATGAGTTTGAATCAAGCATTCATTTTTTTTTAAATTCAATGGTTTATCTGTGTAGTCTATAACTAAATAAACAAACAAGGAAATTTTAGAATTCTTAAAAAGAAGCATATCGAAAATTACGTGTTTTATGAATAATATAAATTATTAGTGTATAATAGTGAATATAAAGTGTATGTGTATATATATATAAGTGTAAAGATTAAAAGTAATATAAAAGATCCGAATGAAATATAAAAAAAAAAGAGTTAACATGAAGTATATAAAGGTAAATAAAAGATCAACAAAAAAAAAAAACACAATATACAAATATAAAAAAATAGACCAAAAGAAAAAAAAAACCCCAGATGATGAAAAAACCGTGAAATAAACAATTAAAAAGACATATAATGAATAATAAAGAATTAAAAAAAAAAAATAGCAGCAAAATGGAAGGAATGTGTATAGATTGAAACCAGATATTTTTATTATAATTCAGAGACAGGAATCTTAGCATAATAACTTTGTAATGCTCTTCTTAAAGCAGATTCTAATTTATCCCATTCTAAAATTCTAACTTCTTTATCAAAACCTCTTGGCTTTCTAGTTTCATAACTCATAATTCTTTGAGCTAATTCATTTCTTAAATCTGAATTAGTTTTACCATTTAATGGAGTTGAAGAAGTTGAAATTTTCTTTGAACTAATTGGTTTTCTTGACCAAAATGGAACCAAATTTGATCTAATTCTACCTCTTTCCTTCCGTTTTTCACGTGGATCAGCACTTGAAGAACCTATAAGTAATTCAACAATTTTAATAACTTCAACACTAGTAATATAATATTTTCTATCTAATTGAGATTCACTAGATTTAGAATCAGCCACAATTATATTTTCATCATCATCAGCATAATTATTGTTGGATATACTTTCTAAACATGAAACTTCAACAACGTCAACACCCATTGGTGGTTTACGTGTTGCCTGTTCAGATTCATTAGCATTCAATATAGTGAATGATGCAATAATTTCATTTTTATGTTGTCTTCTCTCTATTCTAATGATTCTTCTTCTTTCAATTTGTTCTTCTTTAGACCAATGTGGTAAACAAACTGAACTATAATCGGCATCAAGCATATTTAATTTACATTTGATGAATTCAAAACCAGGTGAACATTTAGATGATTGTGGAGGTCTACTTATAGCACCACCAGCACTTGTACCTCTTATTAATTCATAACATTTAGATTGAAATGAATCTAATGAAATTTTTGGTTTATTAGATTGTTCAGTTGTAGAATTATTATTAATCGTTGATTCAAATATTTCAACTGGTGAATATTCAGTTTCGGAATCCAAATTTTGACTAAAATCTGAAGAATATTCTTCAAAAACTTCTTGTAATGTGGTATCCAAAGATGGTTCAAGAACAGATGAAGTCAATGTATTTTGATGATAATGGTGACCTTGGAATGCATTGACTAATGAACTTCTATGAATTTCCACGTTATTATCACTATATGGAGTAACATTCAATGATGAACTTTTATAATCGGAATCACTCTCTGTGCTTTGTCTTCTAGTAGCCATTAGACTTCTAGTAGTTGGAGGAGGACTGCAAGCTGAGGCAGGTGGGAACATACCAGATGTTGGAGTGTGCACTTGAACTTGAGTGTTATTCATATTAAATTGTTGAGTGATATCTGAAGGATGAATCATATGCATTGGATCAATAACACGTTGAGTGAAATTATCCATGTCATTAGAGTATGACATAGTCAATGGAGTAGCAGTAGTAGTAGATGGAGTGTTATAATAATTGTATGTGGAATCCAAGTTAGATAAATGTTGATGATATGAAGAAGTTGAATTATTAGTTGTCATTGTAGTTGGCATAACGGTGGCACCAGCAGCCAAATAGAGATCACCTAATTCATCATCGAATATAGTATCAACTGTATGAACAGCTTGATTTAAGACACTTAAATCTTCTGTAACGTGGAAAGTGGAATCTGTAAATCCTGACATTAGCATTTTATTTAGTATAATTTAAATTGATCCGATGCTATTTAGTAAGGTGTGAGGGGAGACAGATAGAATAGAGACGAGTAAGGGGGGGGGGGTAAGGTGTGGGGAATTGAAGATAGTCTTGGGTATAAGATTTGAATAGGATGAGAATGGGTATATATAGGAATGAATATTGAACACGGTTTTTAAAAAATATAAAAGAGCATTCCCCAAAAGTCAATAAATGGAAGAGTTATATCGATATATATATATATATTAAAAAAAAAAAGTTAATGTTATAATAATATGCGAGAGAATGTTAAGTGTACAAAATTCAAAATTTGTAATAAGGACATGCAGACTACACAGCATACATCCATCTCGTTTCTTTTTAAATTGGCTATGGGGGTAGTGGAGAATAGCAGGGAGCCGCAATTAAAGGTAGTTGCAGTCATGCATGCCCAAAATGAAAAGTAAATGTTTAAATCGGATTCGCTAATTAATAAATTGTATGCTTACGTAAGCATATATATGTGGAAAATCCTATTTATTATAACATAAATCGGAATCAATCCTAAAATTGGGTTTTTTTTATTTTTAATTATGCATGAGCGTATTTAGTAAAAGTGAGCTGTGTCAATTGAATACAGCAAGCCTCATAAGCTTAGTTATTAAAAGCTTCTCCTCTTAATTATTATTTAACTTTTGGTTTTCCGGTTTTTATTCATTATACGAAAAAACCTTCATTTGCATCATCACTTTCCTTCGCTTCATATTCAAGGTTTTATGCATTACATGCGTATATGCATAATAATGAAAAATTTCCGGTTTCTCATCACAGCTCATTTTTGTGAAAGATGCTATGTTTATCTATCTATAATCATTAGTGGTAAAATGAAAGAAACAAAAAGGTTATTACAAATTACTGATTCAAATTTACTATTACCCACTCACCTCTTATAATACAGTATCGATAGTTTACTCATGGTAATCATTAATAATCATGTTTTATGGGGACACCAAAGTTTTTCAATTCTCTTTGAATTTGGTGTATAATCAAGGGTAATTCTACATTCTGTTATTTTATATACTAAATGTATATCTATATATAGCCACAATAAAGTGTCTGCCCCTGTTCGGTTCGGGGACTCAAGTATTTCCATTGTCTTTCAATGATTGAATGAAATTTTCTTTTTTTTTTTTTTCCTCTTGTATAGTTTGTTGTTTGTAAATTAAACAATGTACACGGTGGGTAACTATATTAGTTGGTGGGTGGGTAAGTTTAAAATTATAAATACCAATCAGATTATAATGAAGAATTGATTAACTTCATTTAAAAACTAAGTAATGAGAAGAAAGCAGAAGCCAAAACAAAAAAAAAATGAGAAATTTAGTTAGAGTTACCGTCTTCATAGAACCCTCCATTTTATACTATTAGTTAAATTCCATTTTTAGAAATTCAATAAACTGTAGGTTGGGTGTTGTTCTACGTAAGATCAAGAAACAAAAAACAAATTAATTCAAGTGCGTTGATGCATAAATTGCATTGAATCGTGTACTATTCCTTACCCTTTGAATAATTGAATTATATATATTTATGATGTAAATGAAAATACGACAAATTTATTACACAATAAATTACTACTGAATTAAAGTGATATTTGGATAAGAAATAGAATCAAAACTTCCAATTCAAAAAAAGAAATGTTTCTTTTTTTTAGTGTAATGTGTGTGTGATTTTTATTTTAAAAATTATGATTCATTCCTTGTCATGTAATTGTCTCAAGTATTTGAATGAATGAAACTGAAATCTTGTGAAGTATGCCTTTAGTAATATTAAAATATCTGATTTCATGTGTGTATCTCTTTATACTGTCAGATCTATTTATTTTTGTGTAGTCTTGAGATAATAGTCATTAAAAAATAAAAAATAAAAAGCATTACTCCCCCCTGGAATGCTTATGTTAATATATATATATATAGTTTTAAAATACTTGCAGAGACTATATTTAATTAACTATAAAGTGATATAGGTAAACGGAAAACTTAGTGGTGTATAGTGTACGTTGATACGTAAAATCAAAAATCAAAAAAAAAAGAAGATAAAAATTGATTCAAGTCTGGACAATAAAGAGGTTTAGTTTCTTTTTTTTTTCTTGTTGTTTTTACCACGGATGCAAGTTAAATAAGAGATTAGTTTTTAGAAAAACTGTTAATTATATTGATGATACTATTTTTGTATATTATGGTAGCAATTGTAAGTTATTGAAGAACTAATGAGATCAAGATATATTTAAAGATATCATAATTTCCAAAATTGGTTATTTAGAGACCTCAAATAGACACCAGACCATATTGAAAGCTTTTAATTAAAGCAAACTGATTAACTGATAACAGGGTTTATCAAAAAAAAAAATGTATAATTATACTTTATAGAGGTACTTACGGATACTTGTAGGTTGGGGCTATGTAATACGGGTAGTTAGGGGGTCCCCCCTCTAACCCCCGTCCCCCCGATTAATAGAGATTTTCAATAACTGAGCTGTGTTTTCTCTCTCACGCGGTTAGATATTATTTAAGGGGGGGGAATACCGCATATTATTTTTGGGTGTCCCCCGTATAACTAGCTCAAAGAGGCAGTGGTTTAATACTATTTTACCAAAAGTGAGCTATGCTGTATATGGGCAGTAAATACGTTTATGGGTCTCTCTCTTAATTGAGGGGAGAAAACGGAGTATGTATGTAGGTATGTATGTGAAAAACTAAAGATAGATTTTTTTTTTCTCTTTTAATTAATTTGGTACCTTTTTATTCATTCATTAATAATATAAAAATATAATCTTTGTTTTAATTTAAGTTTACTTGTTTTTTCAAGTTTTACGTGTTTTGAAAACAAATATTGAAATTTGAACAAATTGTAAAAATGAATAAAAATGTATTTTCAATTAATTGATTATATGCAAACAATAACAATGAAAATGTGAACAAATTTCCGAGGTATCATAATATCTATAACAATTACAAGCCCGAAATGCACCACATGTATTCGGGTTTCCTCTTATATACACATAGTTGGCTGTGTGTGTGTGTAAATAGCTCGTAAATTGTGTAAGTGTAGGTTATTTGATTTCTTTTTAAAGAGATATGTGGGTGGAGGGTAGGTGGGTATGTGTATATTAATAACTATTGTGATTTCGATCACGATAAATTAGTAGAATGGGCTATGTAGATAAACAGGGGTGGTTACAGATAGATAGATAATTGATTTTATAGATATGATACAAGTATGGCTTCATGAGGCATTATAATATATATATATATTTGTTATACATTCTATCTTAATACATTGAACTATTTGAAGTTGTTTTTTTTTTTGTTATTTTGTTATTCATTTACCACGTTCATATTAACTTATTCATCATATGTTCGCTCATGTGCGACTTATTACTTAGATTACTTTAAGTCTAATAAAACAAATTCGCCTAAGATTACACACGTACAGGTACCTACACGGGTTATTTCTTTTGCTTTTTTTGTCTAATTTTTTTAATTTTTCGCAGATGAATTACTGTATGTAAGATATGACAATAAGACAAGAGATCGAATTTATGTTAGTCGTTGTTTGTTTTGTTTTATGGAATGCAATGATTTTACTAATTAAATAAGATTGATAATATAAGCAAACTGGAAACTAATTAAATCTGTAACATTCTTCGGTTGTTTTAATTAAAATTAAACCAATCATAAAATAATTATATCGGTTATTAACTATATATCAACTGATATTTAAATATATATACACAAATCAAACCTCCTGATCAAAATAACTACTACATTAAATTTACGATAAAACTTATAACGTCAAAAAATGAAACAATTCATATTTATAGTTTTATTGAATATGTATAATTCACAAGAGTCTGTTAAAAGTTAAATAAATCTATATTTAGTGGTTTACGCGTTACAAAAAATTGAAAAAAAAAATCAAAATTTTTGTTTTCATTTAACTATTCATTGATTTTACTATAATACAAGTAAATTAAATGAACGTTAATTCATTAAAATCACAATCACTTTTAAATTTATTGAATTCTAATAATTCATCAATATCTAATTATTCATCTGGAATCCAAAAATTAGATAATTCATTGGAAGGTTCAAATGGATTCAAAAATCATGGTATCTATGATATTAATGGTGTCCCCGGTTTAAATGGTAAATGGTCATTAATATTTACAATTATATTAAATTATTTAATTAAACCAGAATTTAATCATAAACAAATATTGATTATTAAAACTTTAGATAAAATTCCATGGAATTTATTCAAAAATAATCCAAATTATGAATCAATTTATAAATCAAGAATTAAAATATTACAAATTAATTCATTAACTGAATTAATATTAACATTACAAGAATTAAATTATGAAAATTATGGTTGCATCATAATTGATGGATTCCATGGATTATATCAACAAACACAATTCAATATTAAAGTCTCCATTAGAGGTGAATTAATATCATTAGATAGTGACCAAAGAACAACTAATAGAAAATTTAAAAGAGATATAATGGGGCAACCAATTCTGAATCCAGGTAAAAAATTGAGAATGGTTATCCAAGAAATTATGGTTTTATTAAGTTCTATAGCATCTAATAATGATTTATTTTTCATAACAACGGGTAAAATGGAACCTCGTACTCAAAAAATATCTGAAGACAATTTAATGAAAACTGCTGCAGATGAAGATGAAGATTCAGGTGAAGAAAAAGATAAAGAAAAAGATAGATTCTTTGTGCAAAGAATTTTAGTACCAGTTTTATCATTAATGGAGCCGGCCTCTAATTATTACACTAATAGAATCTTATTATTCAAAGATTGGATAACTTTTGATGCAACAACTCAGGAAGTGGTTTCTGGGCTTAACAAGAATTTCAATATTAATGATTACATCAGAGTCATAGAAGCTAGTAATTTGAAAACGGCACCACATTTTCTTTGCACTTCAAATCAATCAGGTACAATGCATTTCACTACTGGTTGGTTCCAAATTGATGATATCACAGGATTAATTAAAGATAATGAAATCACATTGAAAGAAGAACAAAATATTCTGGGAATTCCCGAAAATGAAGTTTTAGAAACTTCAACTCAAATGGAACCTCCTAATAAGAAGAAAATCTTAATGAATATTTACAAAGATGGGAAATTTGTCGATCTTAAAAAAATTGATCAATCACAAATACTAGATGAATCAGAGATTCCAGAATCTCAATGTTAATAAGAAAATTAAATTTCTATTTTAATATTGTAAGAGTAGAAAAGAAAGAGTAAAGTAAAATAAAAGCAAAGGATGGGTGGATGGGGGTGCTCAAAAATCTTCTTCTTCAAAAATGAAGTATTGTTTGGATTTACTCTCTGATTTTGAATCAAATGAATTTCTGAATGGATCCATAGAGAAATCTAATTCATCATCATGAGAGGGAGGAGTACCCTGCCAGACAACTTCATTTTTTTCATTAAAATGAGCATTCTCATCAGATACTTGAATGATATCCTTCAAATGTTCAATCTCAATAGATGATAACCCCATTGGATCCCGTGGAATCCAAAGAATTGGACATTTAGCTGATACATCAGGAAAATCGTAAGCATGTTTAATCCATTCAGGATCTTCATCTGGCATCTCATAATAACTAGATGGAATGTATTCCCTTAAAGTGAAAAAATTTAAATATTTCCATGGTTTAAAAAATCTAATGATAGGATTAGCACGTTCTGAACTGGAAGAATAATCATCACCATCTGCTAATAATGGAACAGACGTTAAATCACCCTTTTTGACGCGACCTTGTAAAATAGCTAAAGCTGTATTTCTCACTTGATCATCGTCATCATCTTGTTCATTATCGCATTCATCACCAAATGGTGATTTATCGATAGATGAAAATTTACTATCATCATTTAATACCATAGTAGCAGAATTTGGAGCCCATGAACAAGTCTCACTAGTACCATCTAATGGTCTCATCACTGTATTTGGAAGCACATCGATTAAATCAGTAAAGGCAAGTTTTAATTTCCCATGGAACCACCAAGTGATACCAATGAGAATCCCTTCTAACACTATACAACCCCAACTCTTAGAGAATGCGAATAACCCTAATAAACAAATTTCACCAAGGTACAACCCAACCAATGTTTGAAATAATGCCTTTGGATAATGTCTACCAACGGTATCGGGACCCTTAGCGTTAACATAGATTGCATTATGAAGGTAAGTCACGTATAGACAAAAGAAACCTGTAGCACCAAATAATAAAATAATAGGTGAAATTATACCATATGTGAATAATATCACAGCTAAATTAGTGTACACTGGGAAAATTGTCCCCCAGGAGAATGTATGCAATTTAGTGAATCTATGCCATTTATGTCTTGCAGTGCTATCAAATAATTTACCCATGACAAAGAATAACACTAATGACACAATTTGTAATAGAGCACCACCAGATATAGAAAATCCTTGTAATACCATATATGAAACATAAAAATTGGATGCCTTAGGAACATTAGATGATAATAATTTCATCGCAGTTGTTGGTTTTTCAAAAATTTGAGTAATAGTAGAAGCCACAGATGAGGAAATTGTAGTCACTAAGAAAACTTGAATAACTTGAAATCCAAAATATGATGATTGAGTGAATAATTCAATTGATTGAACAGTGGTGCAACCAGATAATTTACCCATACTTCTTATAACCATAGGTAAAATCATCATCAACAATGCCAATGCCACAGTTGGAAGTAAAGTAGTGATCAATCCAAGTAATTGAGAAGGCATTTTATAAATGAATCTCAAAAAATGAATTTTATTAGTTAAGTAAGTTAAATTGGATATAATACCGACAAATGCAACAGGTAAAGCCCAAAAAATGATCATAGCCACAATTGCAGCACTGGCACCAAATGCTCTTGGTAATCTTTCCCACCAGAAAAGTCTCATATTGGGCCAAAATATATCATCGGGGTGAACACCTATATGTTTTGGAGCAAATCGGAAAGGTTGATCATGAATTTTAGTTTGATATGCTAATTGAGCATAATATTGGTTTTCGAATTCAACAGCTATGGAATTCATAGGTTTCACTGTTCTATATGATTGTTGTAATTCTTCAATTTCGGAATTCAATTTAGGTAATTCTTCCTTACAATAATCGATGACATCGACTTTTTTACCAAATATTGGTTTCAATCTCATTGTTGGTCTTTTCTTATGTGGAACGTAAGCACTCAATTCATCATTATCATGGATCGGTGTACCTTTCTTTTCAGCCTTGGCTCTCACTTGCATAGCCTTTTTTAGTACTTTGGTGAGGGCATCTTCTAATTGCATAGCCAATTTATCTCTTTTATTGACTTTTTTAGAGAGTGATTTTTGGCCTCTAGCTACCCAAACTCTTTTGACACCGTCAAATAGTTTAAAGAATTCCTTCTCGATTAGGTATTGATCAGTGACAGTTTGAAATATCACCACCCTGGAACTTAGTCTGCGAGAATATGTTGGGGATGATAGAACCAAATTTTTAATATTGATATAGAAATATAATTCTCTGTAAATGAAAAACATGATCCCACCGTAAAACAAAAAGGAACACACAGCGTGTGCATAATATTTCCCTGGGGACCCACAATTAGATATTCCAACACGATCTAATCCCTTTTCACCTTTACCACCGACAATGTTAGCTGGTAATAATATAACAAACATTAGAGTCCCCACAAATGAAATCATGAAGATACCTCTCAAGTATCTGACAAACAAGTAACCATCAAGACCGGCGTGTTCGATGATGTAACTAGGTTTCTTGATGATAAGAGCGTAAATCCAACTTATAGGTTCTTTAGGTAATGGATCTGGCTTTCTATCTGGTTTTTTAGGATCTTTTGAGAAATCGAAAGTTGATTTTGGTTGATAGATCCGTTTGAATTTCATTCTCAAAAGGAAGAATAGAATCAAGAATACCGTAAACACGATACCATTAGTGACTATAGCCGTGAGAACATCACCTGTGGATGTATTCGTGGTGTCCGTCATGGTGGTACCTTAATCTGGTGTGTTTTTTTTTTTAAGTTTCTTTTTTTTTCTTCAAGAGATCTCCTTGATCTAGTTTGATAAAAAGAGATAGTTGATCAGACTTCTTCTGTATTGGATACAGATGACAAGATGTAGGCACTATAGTTAAATGGGAGTAGAATGAGATGTGGTGTAATACTCTTTTAAAAAAAAAAAAGTATGTCTGTTTCAGATTTAAAGCTGTATACTCAGATTTGATTTTACCAAAAATAAAAATAAAAATAAACCGGCGCACAGTTGAGATTTGAGAAATGAGAAGAAAAATGAAATGGATCAGGGGCCCATTAAGGAGTTTTATCCAGAAACAGATAGTTTGGAATTTTGTTATGACCTGGGGGTGGGAGTGGTGACGGGGTTTCTTAGTTTCAGGGTGACCATTTAAATATTGTATAATGGGATCCATTTGTTGCTTCTCACCGAACTAGGAATAGAATTATCAGATAACCGAAGAATAGACTTATTAGATAACCGAAGAAGCTTCCGTTATGAGATGGGAAGAAGTACTCACTAATCTAACATATTAATTCAAAGACTAGTTCAAACAGAGGTTATCGAGCTTTAACAATATCGATCAGTTGGTTAGAGCAAGATCAAAAAGTGTTGGAGGGCACATATACAAAGTTTGCCATTGCTTCCTCTACTATTAATACGTAGGTCACCTAAGTAACTAAATGGTATGGAGGTTCAACTACCCGTTTGATCTACACCAATTGACTTTGGAAGAGTAAATGTCAAGACATATCTACAGATTGTGAAGAGATTCACTTACTCTGATACAGTTTAGAAGTCATTTGTTCCCCATGCATTGACCTCTTATATCATATCCAGATTGGTTATCGTCTATCCTTTGTATATGATATTCTCCATATTCATTGTGGAATGTATATAAACGTTATATATCTGCTTCATACTAAATACCATTTTGTTCAGGTGCACGGAAAATAATGATAAAAAATTTCCTAATTGAGACTTCGGGAGTTGCAGTGAATTTTGTATATAATACTTCAATTAACTATTTAAATCTAGATGTATAAATAAACTATAATTATTTGGATTTAATTCTGGGGGTAATTACCACTGTTAATTAACTAATACAAATAATGTATTTTTGACCGAAAAGTAATTTTTTACCAAGTAATTAATAAAGCAAAGTTAAGTGAGAATGCCGATCCTTCAACTTTTTTACATTCAGATTTTTATATTTAAAAAAAGACCTGAATTTGGTAATCTGTCTTTGAATAAACAGCAAGAATCAAGCAAAATCGATTTTTAGATCGATTATTATTTTTCTGGGTAATATCTGAGTAAATTGATTATGGATCACCTACTGATATTCACTTCAGTTAATCTTTGATCTCTTACCTTATGTCTGTCATATATATTTGTGTATATCTACTTCATTTCTTGTCTCTTTCTTTGAGTGATTTTTGTTTGCATTCCCACAACTCCTACCCGGTGGTTAGATATCTAAATATAGCCTCTGCAATAAAGAAAAAAATAAAAAAAAAATAAAAAGCCAACAGTTGCTATATACTTTAATTACAATAAAATAGAAGAAAATTTATATTTAAAATTTTCTGCTTCATCAAATAATTTGTACTGTATCGACCTATTTTATTTAATGTAACTGCTGACCGATACTCTCGGGTTTTCTAAATGTGGTATATATAATCTCCAAAAAAACAATGAAAATCTTATGAAAACGTCTTTCTGAGTCTGGTGATCTGACCATTTTTTTGTCATGCATCATTATCTTTTAAAACATCGAAATTTTTTTTTTAAAATAAAAAAAAAAGGACAAGATTAGTAGAGTGGGGGTGCTCAACTGTCTCCACCTGTGTCTAACTCCTAAATTATCTTTTAATTTGGTATCAACATCAATTAAAATGTTCAACTACCTAGTGTACCGGATATTTTTAATATTAAAATGAGTTCATAACGCCGGTATTTAGCAAAAACGCGGGTATTTACTATTGTGTGCGTGTTATGTGTAACTGAATTTTAATACGATAGAGAGAGAGAGAAGGATATTATATATAATGTACACTATCATCATCATTAATTACTCTCTTAATTTTATACATTATTGTGTAATTTTGGTAAAATTGAGAACAAAAAAAAAAAAATAAAAAACAAGAAAAACTAACCAGGAAACTGGGAGTGTTTAAATTTGGCAATATTAGGGGGTTAGGGTCCATCCGAGTAAATTTTTGAATTCAATAATTGTGATTTGTTAAACTTTGGTAACTTTTTATAGTTTTTGTCAAAACTGAGCTGTACTAAAATTAATATATATAAACTTTTTCAATAATTACACACAGCATACTTATAACACAGCACCACTGTGTTCTTCTCCTTCATCTTATTAAACTTTGTGCGCGTAGAACAAATCATTATTATAATAAATATTTGAATCCGAGTTTTTTATTTAAAAAGAGATATTGTCATTATACATATAAACAGTAATTGAATTAATAAAACTAATTTCTAATTTCTAATTTCTAATTAGTTTTCTTCAAATCTTTTGGTATTTAAAGGTTAAATTGAAAGGATTAACTGAATTTCTTTTTGTTGTTGTATGTATTTTTTTTTTTTAGCTTGCATAGATTATATTCTTCGCTAAATATCGTACGTATAACTAAGAAAAATGTAATAATGGATAATGGAATGGAAACTCAAGAAGTCTGCAAGTTGGTATTTAAAGTTTATTAAATTGCTAAGGTTTCTTGGATTCGATCATAGCCTTCAAAGTATAAATGAAAGAGAAAAAATTTAAAATTCTTGGATGTATATGAAGTTTTATGAGACCGAAATTTATTGAATTAATTACTGATTAGGTCAAGAATGCTGAATGTTGGTTGTGAATTAACAGGGGAGGAGTAAAATATCAAAATGAAGCATTTTGAATCTTGAATTTGTACATCATAATTAAATGAATATTTCTGTGTATGTATAATGTATGTGTGATAAGTATTCCGTTTTCCTTGTATTCTTGTAACATAAGCTAATGGATATATATATATATATGTATATTGAAATCTATTTTTAACTCAAACTTAGTGTGTATTTTTTTTCAATGGATAATTATTGGTTATCTTTACATGAATTATATTGTATTTACAGATTTTTTTTTTACCTAATTGTTCTCCTCCACAATTAAAATAATATATAGCCCTTTAAACTATAAGCATTAAATATTCAAAAAAAAACCGGAAATTAATTGATTTCTCAAGTTTACGCATAAAAAGTTTAATATTCATTGTAGTATAGTTATATTGAATTCCCTTAGCATAGCCCTCCGCATTGCACAATCTGCAAGATTAAATCTCGATTACATAGAGTTGTGAAAAAAAAATACTCAAGTTTGCCATACTATTTTTAGGGAAGAGGAGAAGGAGAAGGAGAAAGAGAAATAAAAAAATCATATTAAGTTTTCATTTAATAAGTATCTGATCTACTCTTCCCCCCTTTCCATTGCTAATAAATAATTTGCTTTGGTTTTTATTCAAAAGAGTTAATAAATCAAGATCTCTTATTGTATTATATTATGGAAATCTAAAAAAAGATTTTTTTTTTTTGGTTTATTTAAAGACCTCCTCGATCAAAGTGCTCACTCGTCTTAGTAATCGATTTGGACCGTGGGGCATCTTAAGTTATGTGTACGTGACATGTGTTACTTATTGTATTATAAATTTGGATGCCAAAAAATGAATGAAATCAATCTTCATTGTTAAATTAACTTGTGCATATTGAGTAATGAAAAGTTTTTTTTTTTGGTTCTCACAAAGAGATCTATGTTTCCATTTTTATCTTTTCTATACTCTACTCTGCTCTATCTCTCTTTTTTTTGAAAGGACAGGTATCAATTTCAAAATAATAGTGTTTTTTTTATTAACCAATGTAAACTAACTAATTTTCCCTTTCTATAAGTAATTATTTTATTAGTATTCGATATTAATAACTGCTCAAGCTCTTACTATTATTATTATTTTTTTTTTTCTAATCCCGGCATTCCCTAAACACTATGCACAAAGATGTTCATTTGATGAATATCTGAATACCGATGCGAACCCTTGTTATTCTAATTTTTAACAATATATAAAGAGAATCAGATACCAAGAAGAAAACAAAAAAAAAAAGAAATTATAACATACTCTCTTCTGAAGAAAAGGGTTTACTTTATGACTTCTTTTTCTGAAAGAACATCGGCTTCCCAAATAAACGAGTAGGTTATTATATTCGTTAAACCAATTGTAAAGTAGAATGTTATCATATTTACATTTACTATTAGTAAAGAATTTATGAGTGATTTCTGTGCATCTCTATCGATACGTAAAATCCGTTTTACTAATTGGATTAGATGTAGAAGGAATGAAAGAACGGAAAAAAAAARAAAAAAAAAAACGCTCTCTTTTTTTTTTTGTGGAAGCAACAACATATCCTCTAATCCATATAGATATCACAAAACATTGCGCAGATACATTTGTATATTTAATATAATATATATCTAGGATCTACTTGCATCTATACCTTATTATAAACGATGCTATCCTTTCTTGTAAATTTCAAGTTTCCCTAAAAGAGAGAAAAGAAGAAAAAAAAAATATTTTTTTGCACTAACAAACTTGCATCCTTAACAAAGCTATTCAAATTAAAGCTGTTTAAGAAATATACGTATATAAGAAATACTACCATCAGTGGAGGCATTGTTTTACTAGATTATTAAATTTCAGCAATAATAATAATTATTTGTGATGTTCTCTGTGCCTATAGATTTCCGTTAATTGAAGGCAGGATAAGATATGGATTTTAGTTGTTGTTGTTAAGTAGTAATAACGTACAGGTAGTAATAGCATACACCTAATATGGTAATAGTCACGGCGGAGTGTATAACTGGGAGTGGCTTCTATTAAATATTACCAACAACCACTATCTATCCTGCTCTCTTAAATCCACCATCCTCCATCCTCCATCAACATCCTTACACCCCCCTTATTCTTTGTAAACACAGCCTTTATTTTTTCTGGCTGCGCACTGTAGTCGATTGATCGTTGATCTTTCTGTGTGCAAAATCAAAACAAAAAAAAAAAACAATTATAGGGCAAATTAAAGAGGACACTTGTTTTACATAGTTTAAACCCCTATAGATAAAAAATCATTCTACATTAAGGAAATTATATCATTGTTTATACTTACTGTTTTATATTTTTGATAATTTAAATACACAATCATGGATGAGAGTTTAATTCAAACAATTAATAAATTACAAGATGCTTTGGCACCTTTAGGTTCTGGATCTACTTCCCCTGTTGATTTACCTCAAATCACTGTGGTGGGATCTCAATCATCTGGTAAATCATCTGTGCTGGAAAACATTGTCGGTAGAGAATTTCTTCCAAGAGGTACCGGTATCGTCACTAGAAGACCATTAATCTTACAATTAATTAATAGAAGATCTAAGACACCGGTCGCATCTAAGGCTGATTTAATTGATATCAATGCTAAAGATGAAAATGGTGGTGACACTGAGAATAATGCAGAGGAATGGGGTGAATTCTTACATTTACCTGGTAAGAAAATTTTTAACTTTGATGATATTAGACGTGAAATCGTTAAAGAAACTGAAAAGGAAACTGGTACCAATGCTGGTATCTCCTCGGTGCCAATCAATTTGAGAATTTATTCACCACATGTGTTAACTTTAACATTGGTCGATTTACCTGGATTAACTAAAGTGCCTGTCGGTGATCAACCAAAGGATATCGAAAAGCAAATTAGAGATATGTTGATGAAATTTATATCAAAGCCTAATGCTATCATATTGGCAGTCAATGCTGCTAACCAAGATTTGGCTAACTCAGATGGGTTAAAATTGGCTAGAGAAGTTGATCCCGAAGGTTTAAGAACCATTGGTGTGTTAACTAAGGTTGATTTGATGGATAAGGGGACCGACGTTATCGATATTTTGGCAGGTAGAGTTATCCCATTGAGATCTGGTTACGTGCCAGTCATTAACAGAGGTCAAAAGGATATTGAATCTCATAAAACTATTAGAGCTGCCTTGAATGATGAAAGGGCCTTCTTCGAAAATCATCCATCTTATTCCTCAAAGGCTGCCTATTGTGGTACCCCATACTTGGCTAAAAAATTGAATGCCATCTTATTGAATCACATTAGAGCTACTTTACCAGATATTAAAATGAGAGTCGAAGTTGCATTAAAGAAATATCAACAAGAATTATCATCATTGGGTCCAGAGATGGCTGAATCTCCAAGTTCTGTTGTCTTATCTGTGATTACCGATTTCTGTAATGATTACACGGGAGTCTTGGATGGTCAGACAAAGGACATTGCTGCTAATGAATTGAGTGGTGGTGCTAGAATTAGTTTTGTGTTTCACGAAATTTTCAAGAATGGTGTTTACGCCTTAGACCCATTTGATCAAATTAAGGATGCCGATATTAGAACTATTATGTATAACTCTTCGGGTTCTGCTCCTTCTTTGTTTGTCGGTACCCAAGCCTTTGAAGTGTTAGTGAAACAACAAATTCATAGATTCGAAGAACCAACGCTAAGATGTATCACTTTGGTGTTTGATGAATTGGTTAGAATACTTTCTCAAATATTGTCTCAAACTGAATTCTCTAGATACCCAGGATTAAAAGAACAAATCTCTCAAATTTTCATTCAATACTTAAGAGAAGCTGTCATTCCAGCAAATGTGTTTGCCATTGATGTTATAAAGTCTGAAGAAACCTATATTAACACAGCTCACCCAGATTTATTGAAGGGTTCTCAAGCTCTGGCAATGGTGCAAGAAAAATTGAACCCTAAACCTGTTCAAGTGGATCCAAAGACTGGTAAACCATTGGCTCATCAACCACCACAACCTCAACAACCAGTGTTAGAGGATGATAAGGGGTCTTCCTTCTTTGGTGGTTTCTTCTCATCTAAAAATAAGAAGAAATTGGTTGCCATGGAAGCTCCACCTAATGTGTTAAAGGCTTCAGGTCAGATGTCGGATAGAGAAACACAAGAAACTGAAGTTATCAAACTTTTGATCCAATCATATTTCAATATTGTCAAAAGAACTGTTGCTGATATGATTCCAAAGGCTATCATGTTAAAATTAATTGTTCAATCTAAGAATGAAATCCAAAAAGTTTTATTGGAGAAATTATACAACAATAAAGATTTGGAAGGTTTAGTGAGAGAAAATGAAATTACCACAGCTAGAAGAAAGGAATGTAAAAAGATGGTTGAAGTTTTAAGACATGCTGCCGAAATTGTTGCTACTGTGTAATAGGTTGTGTCTTTTCCTTTTTTTTTTTCTTGATTGCATTTCATTTCGGCAATTCACTTATACATATTTCTTAAATCGTTGAATACGGTGCAACAACAGGTTTCTTTATTTGTTTTGAGATTTTTTTCGTGTTTTTTTTTTATTTTTTTTTGTTAGTCTATTTGTTCTCTTTACGTTTTCTTTACTTTCCTTTTGATATTGTTTTCTTTCTTTTGATTATATACACTAAACTATAGATTGTATATAATCACTATTTTTTTAACAACTTTTTAATTTAATTATCCATATATATATAATTGATCTTGCTACCAACACATTTTTCGGATACGGCGTTTGAAAAAAAAATCGGAACAAGAAATGGTCGTGTAGAGGTTAAATATTTCTCTGTTGTAGGTGAGGGCAAAGTTGAGAGAATTGAACAAACATAGAGTGAAGAGGTATATATCTAACTTTGACGATTTGTTTATAGATACTAACAACAGTAACTGGGGTCATTGCATCCAATACCCATATATATCACTCTTTATTGAACCAACGAAAGAAAAAATCTATACGAGTATCATTTGTTCATTACTCTATCCACAATGACCACTTTGATGAATAGAAGGCCAGCTCCGCAGGCAATCAAATTGTTCTCTAAATTTAACAAAATCAATACAGTCAAAGGATTGGTGTCATTACAATCTATTAAGAAATATCATCAATTGAATAATCACACTGGTGGTGTTTCTAGATCCTCCTATAGACCATCCATTTATCAATTTTCCAATCCAACTTTCTCATCATCATCTTCATTCAAGAGATTTAACTCACAACAACAAAAGCCTTCAAATGCTCCTAAACATGATGAAAATGGAGACAGAATCCTCACTGATGAAGAGGCTAAATATGTCTTTAATCAAATAAGGCAAATATTGCAAGATAAATCAATTACTCCTATAGAGGCACAAGCTAAATTGACTAAACTTTATGATGAATATGAACTCAAAGGTACTACCTCGTTAACCTGTCTAAGAATTTATCAAGAATTCAAAAATTGTGATACCCTGGGTACCGCTGAATATATTAAGCTCATTACTAGATTCCAAAATAGTTTAGTGATGTATCATGTGGACAAAACTGAAGCTGAAAATAGAAGACAAGAAGATCAAAATGGAGAATCCTCAGATGGTAAATCCACTCCAGGTCCAAAGAAGATTGATCCTAAAAATCCAAACCAATTTGTTCTTCAATTCAATCTATATTTGTTAATAGCCGGTATTGCTGCTATTGTGTATTTGTCTAGTTCATCATTCGAGAAGGAGATCACTTTCCAAGAATTCCAAACTGATCTGTTACAAAAGGGATTCGTTGAGAAATTGGTTGTTGTCAATGGATCTAGTGTGAGAGTTCTTTTGAATGAAAGAGGTAAGAATCAACCAGGTCAAAACCCTCAATTGGAATATTACTTCACTATTGGTTCATTAACTAATTTTGAAGAAAAATTGAAGAAGGCCCAGGAAGATTCTAACATTCCTGAAACCATGAGAGTCCCAGTGATTTACATCAAGACTACATCCATCTGGAAGGTTGTGTTTAACTTCTTGCCAACTATGCTTTTAATTGGTTTCATTTTCTGGACTACTAAGAAGGCCATGTCTGGTTCAGGTGGATTAGGTGGTGGTTTATTCGGTGCCAACCAAAAGAAATTCAAGAAATTCAATGCAGAGAAGACCGTTAAGGTTAATTTCTCGGATGTTGCCGGTTGTGATGAAGCTAAAGAGGAAATCATGGAATTTGTGAAATTCTTACAAAACCCACAAAAATATGAAAGATTGGGTGCCAAGATTCCTAGAGGTGCCATTCTATCCGGTCCACCTGGTACCGGTAAAACCCTTTTAGCTAAGGCTACTGCTGGTGAAGCTGGTGTTCCATTCTACTCTGTGTCTGGTTCTGAATTCGTCGAAATGTTTGTCGGTGTGGGTGCATCTAGAGTTCGTGAATTGTTCAAGACTGCTAGAGAAAATGCTCCTTCTATCGTGTTCGTTGATGAAATTGATGCCATTGGTAAGGCTAGAGGTAAGGGTAAGGGTGTCGGTGGTAATGATGAAAGAGAAAATACATTGAATCAATTATTGGTTGAAATGGATGGGTTCTCAACATCTGATCACGTTGTCGTTCTAGCTGGTACTAACAGAGCTGATGTTTTGGATTCAGCCTTGTTAAGACCAGGTAGATTTGATCGTAAGATTTACATTAGTAACCCTGAATTAGAGGGTCGTAAGGAAATCTTTGCTGTTTACTTAAAAAAGATTAAACTTTCTACTGATTGTGACATTGATGATTTGAAGGGTAGATTGTCTGCCTTGACTCCTGGGTTCTCTGGTGCTGATATTGCCAACGTGTGTAATGAAGCTGCCTTAATTGCTGCCAGACATGATGAAGACTGTGTTAGATTACACGATTTCGAACAAGCCATCGAGAGAGTCATTGCCGGTTTAGAAAAGAAAACTAAATTATTATCCCCAGATGAGAAGAAGGTTGTTGCCTATCACGAAGCTGGTCATGCTATCTGTGGTTGGTTCTTAGAATTTGCTGATCCATTATTGAAGGTGTCTATCGTTCCAAGAGGTCAAGGTGCCTTGGGTTACGCTCAATACCTACCTCCTGATATCTACTTATACACTACTCAGAAGCTTTTAGATAGAATGACCATGACCTTGGGTGGTAGAGTCAGTGAAGAATTACACTTTTCTTCTGTGACTTCTGGTGCATCAGATGACTTTGATAAGGTCACCAACATGGCTCAAAGAATGGTTTTGGAATGTGGTATGTCTCCAAAGATTGGAACTATTTCATACGCTATCGATAGAGGTCAAGATTACACTAAACCATATAGTGATAAAACTGCTGCCATTATTGATGATGAAATTAGAAGAATCGTGCTTGAATGTCATGAAAGATGTACCAAATTGCTAACTGAAAAGGCTGAACAAGTTGAACTTGTCGCTCAAGAGTTATTAGCTAAGGAGGTCATCACTAGAGAAGATATGATTAGAATATTAGGTAAAAGGCCATTCCCTAATAGAAATGATGCCTTTGATAAGTACTTGGCTGGATCTACCGAAAAGAAGACCACTGAGGACAAGGATAAGAAGGATGACTCCGATAAGAAGGATGATGACTCCGAAAAGAAATAGACAGTCTGTAAATATATTTATTGTATTAAGTTTTACTTCCAAATCTGTATATAAACCCCCCTACTTACAAACATTTTATATGATTAATAATACATTACGTTTTTAACAGTTACTTTTTTTTATGTATATATTTAACGAATAATAATGTGAAAAGCATTTATTGAATTGAAAACAGGAATGTCTATGGCGAGTATTGCAATATAGTAACACAGGATGTAAAAAAGAATGTTTCAAAGAAATGTATAACAGAAAGAATTAGTTTTATATGCAAATGAAATGAAAAAAAACAAAAAATATCATTCAATTAATAGTCACCGTTGATTGAAACACTGAAGCCAAACCCAGGCTTGACGAGATCAGAATCCTTGAAAGTTAATGGAACCTTATAATACAATTGGCAATCGGCAAAGTCACTGACCTTGTAAGTAATACCAATGGAACTACCATTCTTTAAGTCACCTAATGACTTGATTTGCTTGACTTCATCCAATGAATTAAATATGTTACCACCATTCAAGGATAAGTAAAATCTAAGAGGAGAGAACTGACTAGTGAAGAAGAAACGAGAATACAAACTGAAATCATAAGAGAAATAAGAGGACCCACCAATCTTAGAGACTGAATTAGTTAATCCCAATGTTTGGAACCCAGCTAATGGTAAGTAGAACTTGTCTTGGAAATGAATGGTGTTGGAGTTTGTAGATAGGTTAACCAAGTTACCAAAGTTGAAGGTAGAAGCCAAAGTGAAGTTATAGTTCAATATAGATTTTATAAATGTTGTTTGAGCATCAACTTTGTAGAATTTGTCGTTTGTTTTAGGGTTAGTATTAGTCAAACCGGAATATTCATTTTTCAAGTTCAAGGCGAACCCGTTGGTAGCGAATGCTCCCTTGGATGACGCTAACGTTTGTAAGTTTTCCAAGTTGACACCTAAGTGAAGAGATTCATTGAAATGATCACCTGAGTAAGTTTTGATTTCGTCGTGAGCAGAGTCAGCCACTTGTAAGGTTGATCTTCTAGAGAATGAGATACCACTTGTGACAGTTGATCTAGTTCCACACTTTGGGAAAACATGTTCCTTCTCTAAACCGATGAGACCATATCTTCTTAATTGTCTCTGTGATTGGAATTTAGTGTTTTCAGAGCTGGAAACAGAAGCATTGACAAATAATTTCAAACTGGTATCAATCATTGGAGCCTTATAATTCAAATTTATGAGTCTTGCTTTTTGTTCATCGATCAAGTTTACCAAAGAACTCACTTGAAACAATTCAGAGTTCCCGAAAGTGTTCAGGTTAGTGTAATGGAAGTGTAATAGGTTACCATATTGGTTAGTAGTTGATCCAATTGAGAAGTTTTTGAGTTTCTTTGGAGATAATTCAACCTTTGTGATTAAATTAACTGGGGTGGAATCTAAGGCAGTCTTGAATAATTTGGATTCTTTGTCCTCTTCCACTGAAATCTTGATGTTATCAAAAGCATTAGCATGTTGTAATTTGCTGTATGAACTGTTACAACCATCAACTAATTGGCCGAATGTCAAATCGGAGGTATTCAACAATGGAGCTAATAACTTATTGAAAAAGTTGTCAGTGAAATCATCCCCACCTATGACTTTAACTTTGGTTAAGTTCACAGAGTGGTTTTTATTATCAACTAAGACTTCTGATGGTGTTATCGGAATCGACATATTGTAATTGAAGTTCTCGCTCAAAATGATAGTTATTCAAAATGATAAGTTATCAACACTGTATAATACCTATTTTGGTGTGTATACTTGTAATTCTCGTCCAATTGAATTTCTCGTTTTTGCAGAAAAATTATGGCTGTGTTATGGTCGATTAGACTACGCGTCGATTATGTAATATCCGGATAGTATCTTTAAATCCGAATTTTATTGAAAGTGTTTTTTTCCGTAGCATAAAAATATATTTTTCATAAATAACAAGAGAAATGGAATGGATACACAGTATCAACATAAAAAGATAAATAAAATCATAAAAAAGGTTTAAAAAAAGAGGCAAAAATTAGATAATAAATAGAATAAAAAAGTCTTGTCAGTGTCAATTTCAAGCGAATTGAGTCTTAGCAGTAACATTTTCGACATGTTCAATACTGTGCTTTGGAGATGAAGCCGTTGTCATCTTTTTAGGGTGCTTAGACAAGTATTCTTCCTCCAATTGCTTTTGCTTTTCATAAATTGGAGCTCTGGTCTTTTGTAATTCATTTTCTTCAATCAACTTGATATCGTATTCCAAGTAGAATTCAATACCTTTAGCCTTCAAATCTTCAATTGATTTCACTTCTGGACCGAGCTTGCTCAATGGCACATCATCAATAGGCTTAAAGTGAACAATAATATCATCCTTAACAGCAAACACAGCATCATCTGTAGTGTATGGGCAATCAGCATCATATATTTGAGTGATCAAACTGTGATAATCCTCCTTGGTGACTCTCCAATGAATGTGAGAAGGTCTGTTTGGATGTCTATCCATCATTTGTAACAATATTCCAGCTGGACCATCAAATGGGATTGGATAGGAAGTTGGTCTCAAACAGGTATAAGCGTAGTAACCGTTCTTGTCGGTCATCACAGTACCTCTCAAGTTGTATTCTGGTTGATCTGGATCTTGTTGTTCATATAACCCATTTGGAGCACAATGCCATGCTTCAACTTGAGCATTAACTAATGGGTTACCATTAACATCACTAACTCTACCGTAAACATAAGTCTTGTGGCCTCCGACTTCCTTTTGAATGATGGATTCACCGTGCTTGTACAATGGAGAATTAGCTCTGTAGAAAGGACCAATAATAGCAGAAGAGGTGTGATCGTGAGCTTCAGTTTCGTGAGTTTGGGTATCCACCAAGACTTCTAATCCTAACACATCAGACACCAAAATACCTTCATTTCTCTTGATGTTACTCATTTGACCAATTTGGTTGACGAATTCAACGGCAGCTAGCCATTCGTCAGTGGTAATGAAATTTTCTCTAGCGAAATCGTGTATATGTTGAATCAATGACCCCAAAATTCTTCTTGATTTTGGAGTAGATTTTGGACCGAAGGAGTCGATAACTGATTGAGTGAATTCTTGGGACATTTTTTATGTAGGAGTGGTAGTGTAATTATATAACTGTGTATTAGCTATTGATATATATAATTTTTTGTTCCTGAATAATTAAATTTCAAACTGATACAACTGGAAAAAGGAGACCCTTTATATACAATATTTTCCCCCTGTACGGAGAAAAAGTCCGACGCGATTCATATAGTTATCAGTTCTAAAATGGGCGGATTCTTGAAAGATCTCGGATTTGTGTGTGTATTGATTTTCGGTAGGTAGCATGGATGTTGGAATCTTTTATCTAAATAGTGTACTCGTGTAAGTAGATCGTATGATCTATGAACAAGTTAATCTCTCATTCTCTAAATTTTGTGGAGAAGTTCATAATGTCAATTAATCTCGGTTGAGAGCTTGGAATTGTAACCGGAAGACTAGAAAAGTTAGTTCAACTAGTGGATCAATAAATCACATTTCCGGTGCAATCAAGATTTATCAAATTCTTGGTATCAGTACTACTTGAAAAGTTTTAATACTACATGCATATCAAAAAACAATAGATATGAATTATCATTATAACTTATACAATAAAGTTCATTACATAAACCATTCTGGTTTATCAAATCCGTTGGGTCTACTGGAACAATTGAACCCATTTCTCGTGTATTTAAGTTTAACCACTGGTTTCAAAACCTTTATGGTACCTTTGAAACCTTCACTCTTCCATTCATCCATATACTTTAAATCACCAGCAAATAATTCGGGTTTGTACAATTTCATAGACTTTAGGCAAGTACTAGAGATCCGATCAACAGAATCATAGTATCTCAAATTGAAAACATCCGCAATTTGTCTGGACTTTATCTTGTTCCAGATCTCGTCAGGGTATCCACCTTGTCTTAATAAGAGTAAATCATATTGAACCAATGAAGATTTACACCAATATGAACCACCAGACTTGGCTCTCTGATGGATAGCTAGTAAAACAGCAATAGCCACAATGCAACCTGTACCATAATCACTCATAGGAAATGGTGGAATCATAGGTTCATTCATTCCAAGAGACTTACCATGAGTCCAAGCAACACCAGAGTAACAATCAGCGATTTGTTGCCAACCTGGTCTCCCACTGTACGGACCTTCAAATCCAAAGCAATCCTCAGACGCATAAATGTAACCTTTACCTCTCTTCACGGCCAATTTCTTCAAGGTATCAGGACCGTAGCCCAATTTTGTGATAGCATCCTTTCTGTACCCATCAATGACCACATCGGTGTCCTTCAATAATTCTTCAAATTTAGCTCTGTCCACTGGATTTTTCAAGTTCAAGTCACAACAATGTTTCCCGATGTTACCATCAATTTGGAAAAATGGAACATCGGATAAATGTTCTGAATCAGTAACTTTTAACACTTCAGCACCATATTCTGCTAAGATTCTACCAATTGTAGGACCAGCTATGATTCTACAAAGTTCTAACACTTTCACCCCCTTCAAAATCTGTGGCTTTTCATTGTTAGATCCATTTGATGTAGCAGTTTCAGATGTGTACGGAGCAGGTGGAGTCTCTGTTTCAAGGTTTTCAATTTCCCAGTATGGCTTCTTGTTCATGACCTTCCCATGTGGTGACTCTAGAAATTCCTCATATGGGATAGCCTCCACACCTGCTTGTCTCTTCTCCACATTGCGTTTTTCCAATTCATCACAATTGAAACTTCCAACTGCACCCTGGATGGTCTTCACAATATCCATATAATTCTCCAATCCAGGTTGATGAGAAGGCAATCCGATCATATTCAATGTGGTGGAAGCCTCAAGAGATCCATGAATGTGGTAATACCTATCATCTTTAGTCTTGTACAAGTTGGCACTCATTCTTCTATACCCATTAGATTGAGCGGCAAGTAAATCGGTATCCTTCAAGTAAGGCTTAGCTGCCTTATCCAATTTGCTATGGCCATCAACTGTTGCTAAATAAGTCATAAATAAGAACATCAATGAATGTTGAACATCGATTTCAATAGAAGGTTCATCGAATCCGTATCTTTGCTTGCTAATTAAACAAGCAGCCATTCCTTCCAATGCCTTCAATGCAGTTGACACTTCACATTCTTTTAAGATACATGGTAAAATCAATTGATCAGATTGGTCATTGCTTAAAATGACTTTCTTCTTGAACTCCAGTAATTCTTGGGGTAAATTCAAACTTGAATCATTGATGAGCTGGTCAATGATGGACTTTGCCTCATCAATTTGATTGTAGCTCTTATTGATAGTCATATTATATTTTTTGGAGGTTAAGTGCTACTCTTTGGCATTGTGATCTTTCTGTCAAAGAAAAAGAAGGTTGTCTTTATACAACTGTCATTTAGGTATCATTCAGTATAATTTTTGTACCTATATGTCAGTTCTCCGTTACCATATTTCCGTTTAATAAGTGTGTTCCCCTCATATTAAAAGGGGGGGTGTGAAAATATGATACACATTTCCGACATCTGTTTTTTTTTATATTAAGCGAGAACAGAAGCCCGATAGATATGTAGCACACTGGTCGGAACTGTGTTAGTAGAAACTAACTGTGGTAGAGTGGTATATAATAGTAATCATTGTATTATTAAACAGAGAGTGGAATCACAGTTAATGACGACTTTTTATTTATCTTCTAAAGCATTGTTGTATGTCTATGGATTGCTATTTGCATGACTAAATCATGAATGATCTTATTTCAATTAGATAACCTGTACTCTGTTTTCATTCAACAGGAGTGCTGACAAATGGGACTCCCTAAGGTTGAAGTAAAATGTGGAAAAAAAACATATCTTCAGTTTCTAGTTCCACTAAAATTGGCTATTATAGCTATTCTAGTAGTGTAGATGATGATAATAATATTAAAGATATTAGCATTAATATTATATACCCATCTTTTGTTATATTCGATGAAATACAATCAAATTAAAAAACTATTTGACAAAATCTAATATTCCGGGTAACCCTAAAGAAAAATTCAGTATAAGGTGCGACAAAAATTTTAAACTAGGTCCCTTCGGGGACATTTAGTCAATCGAAAAAATACAGAGAAGATTAGCATGGCCCCTGCATAAGGATGACACGCTTTACAAAGAGATCTTACTTACTTTTTTTTGCAAAGTTGAGAAGAATCAAGTATGGTTATAATTAATTGGTGGTTCGTTAGTAATTTATCTTTGATTTAATGTCTGGAATTTGCTGTTCAAGGTGGATCAACAGGCTCTGAAAGGTATCAGGTTCGAAAATCAGTGGGGGTGGATGATGAGGCTCTTCCTCCTTTTTTTTTTAATTTACTGAATTTAAACAAAGAAATCGATATTTTTGTTCTTAAACTATTTGAATAATGAATATATACAGATTGTGAAAGCCATCACAACAAAGCAACAAAAAAAAAAGAAGAACTAATAACAATAACATAAAGGGGGAAAGTTTGATTTTTCTTTCTAATTATCTAGAGCTATGAAAGCCTGAAAATGAAAGCAAAAAGGCTTAGAAAACAAAGAATAAATTATAGTAGCAGCTAGCTGTGACAGAATGAAACTTATAAGCACCAAATAATGAGAAGATAGAGAGGGGGGGTTAATCATAAATAATAGAGTATGCACCAAACATGAATATATACAATATAGAAAGAAACGTGATTTTATTTTTGTGGATATGGTAGGGCCAGGGAATGTAGTTGGGAATAAAACTGTCGTTAAATTTACTCAACGGTTTCAACACTGATTGAACCGACTGAGTCACCTAAGATGGATTCAACATTTTTTGGAACCTTAATGGCAGCCAACATCATAACTAATTCATAAATTTCAGGGGTGATAGTTCTTTGATAGATATCTAAGATTCCTTGTGGGTTTGGATAAACGGCTAAACCCTTGTAGAAGTGGATAGCAGCATCGATTTCCTTACCTGGAACGGCGGCCAATTTTTCACCAACGGTGACTTGAGATAGGAAGAAGTTTTCCTTTTCAGCTAATTCAGTAGGCAATGGTTCAACAACCAAAGATTCATTTAATTTTTCTTTTAATAATTCTAATTTATTAGTTCTATCTTGTTTAGCTAATAAGTTAGCCTTTCTGGATGCCTTCTTTTTATTTAATGCAATTTTCTTTCTAAATTCAGGGTTGTTTCTTCTTTGGTAATCAAAGTAAACACAGTAACCTAAGGTACCGGCAGCAAGAATAGACACAACAGTGGAGAAATTAGCCATTGTTATTTTGGAGTGAATATGAATAGTGGAGATACGTAATTCTCTTGAAAAAGTTATGTTCTAAACCCATTCCAGCGCCAACCTGATTTCCATAGTTTGATTTTTCCAAAAAGTTTGAAAAAATTTTCGGGGAGAGGGTGAACAAGAAGACATTGTGTAAGGGTGTCCAGGAACCTTATTCCACAGCCCTACTTTTTTTTTAATTTTTAAAATAAATTTTTTTTTTCAAACTACTTTATTGATTTAGTGATTTACTAGAACTGATTAATAGATTAATTCACTTTAATATACATAAAGCAATAATGGCTGTTAAAAAGAGAACTACATTGAGAGCTAAATCAGAGAAGAAGCTGGTTGCCTCAAAGCAAAATATAAATCAAAATGCATCTACATTACAAGCAATTAACAAGCAAAAATTATTAGATAAACTAGTAGCTAAAAGAGCATCTACTGGGGCCGCCCCAACTACTACATCTCTACTGGGAAAATCAAGCGTATCCAAACCAACAGCTAAAGTGCAATTACTTGACCCAAAGCAAGATGGGATTTCTAAATCTGCAGTGAGAAGAAGAAAACGGAAATTGAGGGAACAATTGAAACCTAAATTAGATGATCTATTAGATGTATTAGAGACTACCATTCCCTTGGAAACTGAAACCAATAATAAGAAACAAGCCGATGATACTGTTTTGGAAGAAGAGGTTATTAGAAAGTTAGATCATACGCCGAACCCCCATTCTAGTGCCAGAGGTGCTAAAAGGGTTGAAGAAAATGAGAATAAACGGTTTGGATTAATATTGAAGGATCCCACTTTTAGGGCTAGTCCTTTTGGAGCATTGAAAGATGCAATTTTAAAGAATAGTGATAAGTATTAGATAAACATGCATTTTTTTAATAGTATGGAAACGATTTATTATCCGGAAAAGTAAATATAATATAAATAAATAAATAAATAAGAGTGATAAAAGGGGAGGAGGGAGAGAGAGAAAAAAAGAATCAAGACTCAAAAGAATTTAGAAGAAGAAAGAAAGGACATTATATATGATTGTATGATGGGGAATGTATTGAACTTAGAAGGGGTATAGTTATCAAAACTATCGTTTGGTATGCATGGGGAAAAAAAAGGGGGGGGGTCTTAATGAACAAATGATCTCTCCGAATAACAAATAAAATTCATACATGTGGGGGAAAGCAGAATAGCAAAACACAACATAACGAAAAAAAAACCAAACCCACTCTCTCTCTTTAATAAGCTCTGTACCACATTCTGTGAGTTTGATGGGCCATCATCTTCTTTTGTAATTGGAAGATACCATACATCAAGGCTTCACAAGATGGAGGACAACCTGGCACATAAATATCAACAGGAACAATTCTGTCCACACCTCTCACAACGGAGTAACTGTAATGGTAGTAACCACCACCGTTAGCACATGATCCCATAGAGATAACCCATCTTGGGAATGGCATTTGATCATAAACTTGTCTTAGAGCTGGAGCCATTTTATTAGTAACTGTACCAGCGACAATCATGATATCAGCTTGTCTTGGAGAAGCTCTGAAAATAATACCCAATCTATCTTGATCATATCTTGGAGCAGACACATGCATCATTTCAACGGCACAACAAGCTAACCCGAAAGTAGCAGGCCAGAAGGAGGATTTTCTAGCCCAATTCTTTAACTTATCTATAGATGTAAATGTGTAATCCAATGTACTAGTAAGTGGTAAATCTGATAAGACTGGTCTATTTGTTTCTAATTGATTTGGTGTTAATGCAGAACTTTTTGTTTGAGTAGTTGATGATATTAATCTTTTAGTTGTTGGTGTTATAAGGGATTTAGAGGAGCAAAATAATTGCTTTCTAACTTGTGATTTCAATAAACCTTGAGATAACATTTTGTTGATTAGTTTATATTATTTGATCTTTGAATTATAGATTAGATCTAAATACTAATGACACTCTAATGAAGTCTGTTATAATTGTAGTAATTGAAACTGACGAGTTAGGTTTGTTGTAAGTGTAAACCCACCAGACTTTTATTTTTTGAAAAAAACAGTGAGGGGTAATTTTGAGAGTAGAAGAAAGTTGTGCAAGGATGTTTGGTTTTTTTTAAAAAAAATTGACCGTTTATTAGTCACGTGATTGTATTTCCTAATTTATTTAATTTAAATTTAGTCTATCATGTTTCTTTATTATCAACTATTTCAATTGCTTTTTCTATTGCTTTTTCTTTTTTTATCCTGATTTATTGTCTATTCTAATTCTACTTTTCTTTTTGAAAAGTGTATATATGTATAGATGGGGGTTACTCAAATTAGCAAGTTAATGGGTCTTTTTTTATTTTCCAAGATAAACACTGAAATGAGAGCAAACTCAACAGAGGTTACATTTTTAGTGTACAAATTATTAAAACTTTGCGCTTTCTTTAACAATTATTGATGTAATGTATGAAAGGTTTAAAATAATAATATGTCAAAATTAAAACCTTATAATTCAAGTTTTTTTTGTAAATGTTTATCGATCAAAAAGTAAGAATATCTGATCCTAAATAAGTAAAATGAAAGTACAAAAAAAAATTAAGAAATGACTAAATTTAATTAATTTAATTGATGATCCATAATTTAATTTTTCAAAATCAACCAATGATAAGAATATATATAGTATGGTAGCATATATACAAAGGAGGTGTTTTTTTTTTTCTTTCAAGTAATTGATATGTAGTAAAAGGTCAAAAAAAAAAAAAAATAAGTCTGCTATATTAGAATTCCATTTAATTAAGATAAATCACCGAAATAAATTAAGAGATTAATTGATTGTATTAATATGTATAAGGAATCATTCAGATAACACAAAATTCTTTTACGAATAAAAACAATGAACGAAGAAAATAAGAAAAGAAAAAAAAAAACAATACAATGCTTCAATTGATGGTAATCTAGAGGTTTAAGGAGTAATTGAATATATTTATTTAGGTCAATTACATACACAATTCCTTAGATAGAATCAATTTTTATCCAAAATAAAATAAAAGAAATAAAAGACGCAAAAAATGATCTTCGATATGTGTCAAAAGAGAAATAAAAAGCCAATTGACATAGATCAAGAATTTCAAATTAGAGAATGTATAGAAAGGAGAGTGAAAGAGAATAAGTGGCTTATGATGAATATAATAAAAAGGTAATTAGATCATTAAAAAAAAGTTTGAAACAATCCAAAAATAAAAATAATAATAATTAAGAAAATGGCTGGTAGTAACTATACTTAAGTTAGTAATAAACCAGGTACATTGGTATGGCTTAACGAGAGAGAACAAACGTTAACGCAACAAGCATATCGATGAGGAATTGATTTATAACCATTGATCTTACTTATTGAGTATCTAATTTAATAGTTTAGACATTTGAAAGAGCAGATTTTAGATAAATTGATTGATAAAAAAAAAAAAAAAGAGCATACGCAAGTTTCTAAGCATATCATCTAGCTAATTTAAACCTCAAATAGGTAATTTTACCTATTTAGTACACAATCGTGTCTAAACCGAAAAAAAAAGGAAGAGGTTGGTTAGCGAGACATACCTCCGTTATGGGGACGCGTTGAAATCAGTGAAGGAGTGTATATATATAAAAGGGAAGTCCACTATTACTGAATACGGTGAGTTTAAAAGAAAATTGCCAAGTCTTTTTTTGTTTTTTTTGATTATCAAATAGGGGAGGGGGGGTTACTTCATTGAGTCCCTTAGATTTGTAATATAATGGATTTCATGTGTACAATACACTTATATATAATTGTTTCCATCATTGTATTAAAATGATATACATGGATAATCAGTTATTTAACCCCTTTACCTTGATTAATTGCCAAAATTTTCAATAGAATTTTGACTAATTTCAATATAAAAATTTATCGTATAGATCGCAGAGATTTTAAAATCTTCATTAACGGGACACGTTCAAGGGCGATACACTTAGAATTAATAGTATTTTCTTTGTAAACAACAAAATTTGATTTATTCTGTTTAGTATAACCGTTAAGGATCTTATTTTAGTGTAGTAAGGTATTATCACTTAAAACAATGAATTATTTATTTATCCGTAAAGTGAACTGATGTTTTGTTTTTGTTTTCATTTTAATTTTTATTTTTATAATATTTCACTATATTTTAATAAACGGTACCCGTTAGAATAAAAGAAAACAACAAAACAACAATTGAAAAAAAAAAAAAATTATTTATTAGAAGTAGATTGGCTCATACAGTTGATTAACCGATACAAGTGGAACCCAATCAAGTATTTTATTCTCTCAGTCATTATTTGACATATTATGATCCTCAAATAAAACAATATTGGGTAGCCATTCTTCGGCGATGAGTAAATTATTTTTGTATTTACTTTGGCTTTGACTTTGAATTTTACACAATGTATCTCAATTTATTAACTTAATTGAACCCTGGTTGTAGAATCCTTTGAGTAAAAAAACAAAACACTATTGAATAAACATCACGGTATTTAAAAATGTTCTTTAATGAGAGCCATATATTAAAATATGTCAATATTCTATAGTTACGTCATAAAATTCTGTTTTTTTTTTCTCTTCTCTCTTTGGTGATATTTGATAAAATTCGAGAATAGTGAAAAGAGCGTACCGTACCGGGGTTAACCAGTAAAGTATTAATTGCTGTTACAATAATTACTCATTTGTGTATATGATTAATTAATTACACATGGGACCTACAGAGAATAGTGATTAGTGTATATTGTTAATAATTATAATAATGAATATACAATAAAATATGTCAATTTCATTGTAGTGGTGGGCGGAAGTAAAAAGTGAATTATTTTTTCTCTCTGTAAAGTTATGAACTACAACTGTAGATGATCATCAATTGATATCCCACACATTACATTGTATATACATTTATAGTTACACCGATTGTCCTTAATCATACACTTCCCCTCTATCCCCCTCTGCTCTTCTCTAACTACCTCCACCACCACCACAGGTCAAACAGAAAATCCTGTTAAAACAGGTTCACACACGGTTACAGTTGAAACGCGCTCAAAGCAATTTGAGCCGCTATTAAATTATTATTAGCAACGGAGTAATTAATTTTTAATAAAAATGGCTGGCTTCCAAAGCTATACAGGAATTTTAGGTACCTGTTGCTCCTATAAAAACAATCACAGTTTCCCAACTTTTTTTTTTTGTTCAATAAGTGTATATTCGATCTGGTGTTCTCCTGCCTCTTCTTCTTTTTTTCTTCCTTTGTTCTTCCGTTCTTCACTTAGGTCCTTTGAATTATCAAATAATACATACAAATAGATAATTCTATATATAGCAAGATACGCCTTACAAAATCTTGTTTCATAACTTTTCTATAATAAAAAAAAAACAACAAAAAACGAAAAGAACGATAAACCACTTATAATTTAGATTCCCCCCTTCGTTAGTTACAACAACAACAAATACACACATATACACATAAAACTTCTTATCAATAATGAAGTTTTCCACATTAGCTACATACGCAACTTCCATGTTGGCAGTTGTCTCTGCTGCTCCAGTTCAATTAATGAAAAGAAGCACTAGATGGGATTACGGAGGAAGCGATAAATTATACGGTGTCAACATTGGTGGTTGGTTAGTCTTAGAAGCTTACATCACTCCATCATTATTTGATGCATTCGGTGATAATCCACCAGTCGATGAATACCATTATTGTCAACAATTAGGTTCCACTGAAGCCGCTTCAAGATTAGATGACCATTGGTCAACTTGGATTACCGAAGATGATTTCAAGGCAATCTCTGAAGCTGGTTTAAACTTTGTCAGAATTCCAATTGGTTATTGGGCATTTGAATTATTAGATTCCGATCCATACGTTCAAGGTCAAGCTGCTTACTTAAAGAAGGCCTTAGGTTGGGCTAAAACTTATGGTTTAAAGGCTTGGATCGACTTGCACGGTGCTCCAGGTTCTCAAAATGGATTTGATAACTCTGGTTTAAGAGATCAAGTTGAATGGCAATCCGTTTCAGGTAACGTTGATTTAACTTTGAAAGTGTTAACCGATATTGTTGATCAATTCGGTGGATCCGATTACGATGACGTTGTCATTGGTATTGAATTATTGAATGAACCAAATGGTTCTGCCTTAGATTTAAGTCAATTAACTGATTTCTACAATAAGGGTTACGATATCGTTAGAGCCGGTGGTGATGCTCCTGTTATTCTTGAAGATGCATTCCAAGCTGATGGTTACTGGGATTCCACTTTGAATACTGACTCTGATTCATCAATTTATGATGTCATTGTTGATCACCATCACTACCAAGTGTTCTCCACTGGTGAATTAGAAAGAGATATTGCATCTCACGTTACTGTCGCTTGTAACTTGGGTTGGTCCGAAGCTGCTGAATACCATTGGTCTATCATTGGTGAATGGTCTGCTGCCTTGACTGATTGTGCTAGATGGTTGAATGGTGTTGGTAGAGGTGCCAGATGGGATAATTCTTATGAAGGTGCCGGTTACGCCATTGGATCATGTGATAACACTTATACCGCTGATGAAGATTACTTCACTGGTGATGTTTGGACTAATTACAGAAAGTTTGTGGAAGCTCAATTAGATGCTTACACACACTCTAAGATTGCCGGTTGGGCCTTCTGGTGTTGGAAGACTGAAAACACTGTTGAATGGGATTTCCAAAGATTACAAGCAGTTAATGTGATCCCACAAGCTCCTTTCACTGAAAGATACTTCTACAACCAATGTGGTTTTGACACTTATTAGATAACCTCCCCACCTCCTCCCCTCCGCAAATCATTTTTTTAATTTTTTTTTTCCTGATTTAAACCAAAAGACTATCCCTGTTTTCTCTTCTTCGTTTTTGTATTATATAAATACTTTTATTTACTCATCATTTTACCATCCCTATTATTTAGATACATTTTCATAACTTCCCATGTTCTTTTTTTTTCTTTGTCTTGTATTCTCGTTTTTGCTTTCTTCTTTCCTTTATTATTTCTATCCCCTGGGTTCTTTGGATTTTATTTTTTATATTGCATTATATTCTTAAATTAATTCTCTTTTTAAACAATAACGTAAAAGTAAAAAAAAAAAAGAACTCATGCTACCGTCACTACCACGTACCCCTCCCCCTCCGCGGCCCCTCATCTCTCAGCCAGTGATCCGCAATATTCCCCACATTTTAATATAGCCGTATATTTCATAATTAAATGGTGTTACATTTATCACATGAAATAAATATAATTCATTCTCCTTTTATATTATTCCCCTTCCTTCATTACTGTTATATACATCATTACATAATCCCAACTATCGAAAAAATGATCTTAAATAGTTCTGTTGCCTCTAGGAATGTGACATTCCAAAGTGCTCGAACTGCCCTGTTAGCAATTAATTGCAATCGTATCATCAACATTACAATGCCTGCATTGGTGACTAAACAATTGTTCTCAACTAGTTCTACTAAATATCAGGGAAGTCTATACAGTCGTCAAGATGATTTACCAGATTTACCTGTGCCAACTTTACAACAAACTTTGGATACTTATAAAAAATCCATTTTACCTTACTACCCAAAAGGTACTGAAGATCCACATTTCCAAAAATACTGTGAAGCAATTGATGATTTCTCTTTAACCCAAGGTAAAGAATTACAATTGAGATTAGAAGAATTTGCAGCTGGTAGAAGAAATTGGCTTTCCGCATTTTGGGATAATTTGGCTTACTTGGAATTCAGAGAAGCCATTGTGCCTCATGTGTCTTATTATTTCTGTCATAAAGATATCAACACTGTGGTTGGTAAAGATCAATTATTGAAGGCTAGTGCATTGACTCATGAAACATTGAAGTATTTAGAGGAAGTTGAAAATGAAACTTTACCTCCTGAAGTGATTAAGGGTACTCCATTCTGTATGAAAAGTTATAAATGGATGTTCCATAACAGTAGAATCCCAACTTCTAAAAGAGATACCAATATTAAGTACGATTCTGAGGAAAACAGATTCATGATTGTGATCAGTAATGACCATTTCTATAAGTTATACCATCATGATGAAGATACCGGTGAAATTTTACCATTGAGTCAAATCTATTCAGGATTGGCTAGCATTCAACAAGATTCTCAATCACAACCTGCTCCAAAATCTCCATTGGCTATTTTGGGATCCTCTCATAGAGATAAATGGACTGAAAATTATCAAGAATTAATTAAAAATCCAATCAATAAGATGTCCCTAGAGGATATCGGTAGAGCCTCATTCGTGTTATCCTTGGAAGACTCATTCCCAACCACATTCGAAGAGAGAGCTAGAAGTATCTGGCATTCCACAGGTACCAATAGATGGTTCGATAAACCAATTGAACTAATCGTTACTAGAACTGGTGTTTCTGGATTCTTAGGTGAGCACTCTAAAATGGATGGTACTCCAACTGCTGTATTAAATGATTTCATTGTGAAACAGGTTGCTAAATTAAAATTAGAAGATTTCGAATATAATTCTGAAACTTTGACTCCTGTTGTGTTTGAACAATTGAAATTCGAAATTAATAGTAAGCTCGAAAAGGAAATCTCACAAGAATTGGTGGCATTCCAAGAAACTATGAATGGTATCGATCTTAAAGTTTGGCAACATTATGGATTAGGGAAAAAGAAAATTAAACAATACAAGATTTCTCCCGATGCATTCTTACAAATGACTTTCCAATTAGCTTATTATAAGTATACCGGCACGGTGAGACCAACTTATGAACCTGCATCTACTAGAAGATTTTACGGTGGTAGAACAGAAACATGTAGATCTGTGTCTGTGGCATCTACAGAATTCGTTAAACAATGGGAAGACCCTAATGTTCCTACCGCTGAGAAGATAAATGCCTTTAGAGAAGCTTGTGATGCTCACATCCAATACACTAAGAATGCTGCCTCTGGATTAGGTGTTGATCGTCATTTATTCGGATTAGGACAGATGCTAGAACAAGGTGAAGCTAAACATGAATTCTTCACAGATCCTATGTTTTCTTATTCATCTCATTGGTATATCTCTACATCTAATCTTTCATCTGAACAATTTGTCGGTTGGGGGTTTGCTCCAGTGGTTCCTGAAGGATTTGGATTAGGGTACACTGCTAATAATGATTGGGCTCTGGTTAATATCTCTGTTTTCAAAGATAATCAATTAGGTTTAAGGGCTGATTCATTCCATTACTTTTTGACTTTAGCTGCTAATGAATTGATTGAAACATTAGATGCTGAAATCCCACTTAAGGCTAAGCTATAATTTAACCGTTTTTCCGTTTTCTTTTTCTTGGTTTAAGGAGCAACCGTTTTTTTTTTTTTTCTTTTAATTCTTTCAACCTTCTTACCTCTCTACCTTTGTTTCCTAGTTTAAGCATATTTGTTTTTCCTACTATTTCTATAATATAATGTTTTACGCATTCCCATGATAAGTGAAAAAAAAAACAAGTAAAGAGACCCTATGTGTAACTTAGTTAGTATAATCCACCTCTTTTCAATGTCTAAAAAAAAATAAATGCCTGCACTCGGAGTTGAACCGAGGATCGCCACATTACTAGTGTGGTGCCTTACCAACTTGGCCATACGGGCTTATTCGAGACTAGAAAACTAAGCTTTTTTTAGTCTCATTCATGTTTAGTGTTAGGAGCACTGTTATGATAGAAGGTTTTTCAACTTTGTCTGAATTTTAAGGTATGTTTTGGGTCTATAAAGTACATTGATAGTACTTTAAATTCAAAGGTTTATCTAGTGGATATTTTGTTTGAACTATAAGTCTCTTAATTTCAAGATTTTGGGTAGACTAAAAAGTTTTTATTGATTTTGGAAATTTGAAGATAATTTTCCATTGAGATAAGGTTGACTTCTTGATGATTTTAATTAATTAATTAATATATATTAACTGTATTAATATATACATAAATTGTAGTTTTTGTATAAACTTTCTCTCTCATATAATAACTTATACTGTTGTACTAAAGGGTCAGTAAAAAACATCAATAAACTTTCAGATTTACGACCCCCGCGGGTTGATCTGTAACCTTCTTTTGTTCTCTTTTATTCTTTTAGAATTCAAGAGATTGTATAACTACACTACACTAACCCACCAAAAAACCAATGAGTTCTATAAGAGGATGTAGAATCTCCACAGGTGATTCAATGGGGAAACCCATTGATCAAATGGATCCCTATTTTTGTCAACCTTATAAACCTCCACAGGATATCCATTCTCTTCAAATACTATTAAACAACCCACCCACACATGACGAAAACATTGAGTCTGATACCCCAGCCAATGAAAGTGATAGTCTATCACAAATGCAATCTACTAATTGGAAATTACTAAACACCAGAGATATCAATGATTTGACTTATCATCTTTGTCAACCATCTAATGACACTGTATTCAAGGAGACATTAGATATAGTCAATAAGATAAATAATGAATACGAGAGTGAAAATATAAGAGAAGATAATAATGAAGGGGAAGAATGGGGAATTGACCACTTACCCAAATTACAAACCTTAAGAAGAGCAGTGATGGCCAAGAGTATGGAGGATGAGGATGATACAGAAGATCTATCAGAGACCCAAGATAGAGATGATAATGTGTCTGTTATATCATGGGACAAGATTCAAGAACCAATAGAGCAAATCACTAAGGGTACCGAAGTTGATAAACCAATTAATAATAAAAGGGGACATAGAGCCAGTAGTACAATTAAATGGTTATTTGGTTGGGATAAAGAGAAAGTGAAGAAAAATGAGGATCCATCTAAGACTCCTAATGATGAAGAAGATGAAGATGAAGATCTCAGTACAGATTTACATACAAAGATCAATACACAACTCAATGCGTCTACTTATATAGGAGATACAACGATTGACCACGATGCAACCATTTGTGAATCGATGTTGAAGTCCAACTCACGATTTTCATTGAGGGATTTTAACCCATTTGTTAGGTTACACCATACTGAAGTGACACAGAATAAGAAATCAATCAAGATTAAAGTTGATGAAGAAGATCCTCTGCCAAATTTCAATTTCAGTTTGATCAATCTTAAGGATTCAAATAAGGGTAAAGTGGGTAACATTATTGGTAGATCTCCACGGTTTATTGATTTATTAAGACAGGGATTACCTCAAGTTAACACCATACCTGCATATGTGACCATCCTGGCTAATCATGGTACGAGTGCTGGTGGTGTATACGATAGTCAATGTGAAGTACTCTCATATGGAGGAGGTGAAGGAGGAGAATTATCCACTGTGTGGGTTTTCTGGCTTTGTGGTGAAACGATTTTGAAGACTTGGAATGAAAGACAATTATTCAGTGATACACGGAATAAGAGATTAGTTAATATAATAAGTGATCCTGATGATGAAGAGAACAATACTTTGTATGTACTCAAGTTTGGAGTGATGCCTCACATGAGGAATAACAAATTTGGTGGAATTGGTCAGGGGAGATTAGAATTTAATGGTATATTAGAGGAATCATTGAGTAAAATTTGGCAAGAAATGATAGCGTTACTACTCGGTGATAAATTGATTAATTGTGAATTAGGGAGATCCATTTTGGGATCCAGTTGGAGACGACATAGGAATCCGAATTTACGTGAATTATTTAAATTGGATATAATTTTAAGTTCGGGGACACCAAATGATGATCAAATTTTAGATTTATTATATGAGATACAGTTATCTGTGTCAGATCTGTTAAGGCCAATGTTTAGAACTTGTATTTATTTGAATTATCGGACAGGTGAATCCGTTAAAGCTAATTGTATAGTTTAAAAATAATTTTTGGCATTACAATCCGCCCTGGTGACTCTGGTAGGGGAGCCCAGAATTGAATAAAAAATTTTTTTTTTTTAATTAGGTGTGTATCGGATGATCAAGTAGTGCAGGGGTCTAAGTAAATTATATGAGGGATAGATAATGGTATGTTTTCATTCAATTAGTGGTGTTGTATAAAAATTACATTGTTCTATTGTATTTGTGTTTTTTTTTTTATTTTGATGTTTGTAATGTATATGTGCACATTAAAGTAAGGAACATGAAACAGTGAACTAACCAAAAAACAAATTAAGTGAGTTAACAAGGGTTTAGAATGTGAATTACTGTAAGAATATAGATATTATACAAAGTGAAACTATACAACGGGACCCCTAATATTATAAGCTGAAAAGAGATGAAAATTTTACTGCCGTTGAAGGACAATAAAGATTAACAAGAATAAGAAGGATGCTTTTCTTCCCGATTTGAATCCGATATTTAATTTATTAAATGGATGCAAAAAAAAAATAGATCAAATCAAATACGAATAAAAAAAACACTAATAAAATAATTGTTTTAAGTGGACTGTTAATTAAATTGGATTGGTTAATATACATTAATTGCCGTTTATAAATATTAAGCACATATAAAGTTATTTAAGAAATTTAGCAAACAATGTAAATGGAGGAACAATAGAGAGAGAAAAAAAAAGTCAATTTTTTTACAACCAAAGCCATACTGATTATCTTGATAAATTATAATTTAGTATTAAGTTGTTATGGATATTATACTAATTCAATATTATTAATCAAGAATTGGTTTAAATAAACGATTAATGGTATGACTAAACTTAATTTTATTTTCTCTTTTGGTTGACTCTTTGTTGGTTCAATATTTTTATCTGATCCATCATGAATGTAGCATTAGAGCGGCTTCTCCTTCCCTTTCCTGTATAACTTGGCTCCAATACCCGGTAAAGCGACATGCCCTCCCCCACCGGTATTGAAACTTTAATTTATTCAGTATCTTGGCTCGTTTTTTTGTCTTATTCACTGTCTTCTTGCCTTCCCTCTCCTCCCCTCAATTTTTGGACGACCCAAAAGCGAAATGTCCGAAATACATTTAATTTATATATATATTATCTATTCAATCAATGGAAAACCATTTTATTATATATAAATAAAAAACGATTAACTTAATTTTTAACTAAAGAGATCATCTTAAATGATTATTTAGATCTAATAATTTAAAACGGTTTATTAGTAGTTTATATATATTATAATATATATATATATATATATATATAAAATTGCTCAATAAATAGATTGAATTAATGATTTTGAAGACAAGCATTTTTTTTCAGTAAGCGGCTTTATTTTTTACATTTTTAAAAATTCTTAAATTTTCTTATTTTTGTTGGAGATCTTATTTTTAATAAAACTTATTTATAAGTAAACACTTTTTTCTTGGTATTTTTTTTTTTTCAATGGAGTTTCTTTGTAAATTTAGTTTTTCTTTTTTTTTTCTCTGGTGTACTTGTTCTACTTCATTATAAGTTAGTAGGTGTGGGTTTACATCCCACCTATACTATTGGTACAAAAACACCAAGACTTTTTTTTTTGAATAGAATGAGTTAACCAACCAACCAAAACTCCCACTTCTCTCTTTATGTCATTTCCATCCAATCAACCATCCATCCATCTATCCTGCTAATTCTTAATATATATACTTCAATGGACTCTCTTTAAATTTAATCGAAAAAACTGCTTTGGGAGCTTTTTTTCTTTTTCTCCTTTCTTTATTACAAAATGGCCGACGTATTTAATGTTCAAATTTTCTTTATAGTGTTTAGAGAATCATTAGAGGCAGTCATTGTTTTAGCAGTGTTACTATCATTCGTTAAACAAAGTATAGGTACTAAAAATCCAGAATTGTATAAAATTTTGATTAAACAAATTTGGATTGGTGCTTTTCTAGGTATTTTCATTTGTTTAGTTTTAGGTTCAGCATTCATAGGTGCTTATTATTCATTAGGTAATGACATTTGGGGGAAATCGGAAGACATCTGGGAAGGTGTCTTCTGTATGATTGCTACAGTGTTAATTTCATTAATGGGGGTTGCCATGTTGAGAATTAATAAATTGCAAACTAAATGGAGAATCAAAATAGCTAAGGCTATAGTGGCTCCACCAACTGATAAAAAGGATAGACTCAAGATGAGTTACATCTTGAAAAAATATTCTATGCTATTGTTACCTCTCATCACAACTTTGAGAGAGGGATTGGAGGCAGTCGTCTTCGTTGGTGGTGTCGGTATAGGTTCCCCAGCTAAGGCTTTCCCCCTACCAGTAATTTGTGGATTAATAGCTGGTATCGCAGTGGGGACTTTCATGTACTACGGTGGATCCGCAGTGTCATTACAAGTTTTCCTTTGCGTTTCCACTGCTATTCTTTATTTAATCGCTGCAGGTTTATTCTCTAGAGGTATTTGGTTCTTCGAAACTTATACATTCAATAAGAAGGCCGGTGGTGATGCATCAGAAAATGGGTCAGGTCCTGGTTCTTACGATATTTCTAAATCTGTTTGGCATGTCAATTGTTGTAACCCTGAAACTGATAATGGTTGGGACGTTTTCAATTCTTTATTAGGATGGCAAAATTCTGCCACTTATGGTTCAGTCATAGGTTATAACATTTATTGGATTGTATTAATAACTGTTTTATTGTTAATGCTTTTCGAAGAAAAACGTGGTCATCTACCATTCTGTAAGAATTTGACTTTAAAACAATTGAATCCAATGTATTACATTAAAAATAAGAAAAAATTGGAATTATCTGAGACAGAACAAACTGCTCTTTTCAAGAAGGCAGACTCTCAATTAAAACAGAGAGCTGAAGAAGTCGATCAAGATCAACATCAAGTTCAACAAGAAACTCATGAATTACAGGATATTGCTACTACCCATAAATAATCATGGAGGTTCCTTTTAACTTGCTGCCACTCTTAAAAATCAATTTCTATTTCTTTTTCTTTTCAAACTGTTCTTTTATTTTCAAATTATGGCTACCAATTCTCGAGATTTTTTTTTTTTTTTTTGCAGCCATATTGTTCTTTAATTTTTTTTTCATTCTAATCTGTTTACACACACACACATATACAATTGACATCTATTTCAAATACGTTTGACCACTTGAAAAATGATCTCCCTGGGAAGAGATCATTCATTGACGGTGGAATCATCATCATTATTTTGTTTAACGTCTTTTCTTCTTTTATTTTCAACATTATATTGTTCTTCGAACCTTTTTATTTTTGCCGCTACCTTTTATTTTATTATGCTTCAAACATCTTTATTTGTTCAATGCTTTCATTTGTTTTGATAGAAATGGGAATCTCTTCAATTCAATAATTTTTTTTTTAAATAGCTTGACAAAACTACACTTTTTTTTTACAAGAATTGTTTTTTTAATCTCTATCATTTGGGAAATCGATAGAGATGTGAATCTCCACTTTTATTTTTTCTTACAACCATTTTGATATATAATTGGGAAATAATATCAAATCAGTTTTCTTTTGGCAAAAAAAACATATATTCAGTAATAAGTAAAAAAAAAGGGATAGCAAAATAGACAACAAATTTATTGAATAAACACATTTTCATTTATTTTTTCATTAATACTATGAGATTCCTGATAATTACCAATAGCCTTACTTCTAGACCGAAGTGATATCTTTCTTTTGAAATCATTAGTAGGTTCTTGAACTTTCTTCACATGAGTGACCCCCTTTAATGATGGTGCAACATTCTCTAATTCACAATGATGAATGATTTGATCCCAAACTTGTTTCAATTGAATAAATTTGGGATTCCCCGAGTTAACACATTTATTTAAACCAGCCAAGAATAGTTTAACTTTCCCAGAGATACCATTGAAAATGTCACTATCTTTAACTAAATCATCAAAGAACATAGATAATGCAATCTTCAATAATTCCATTTGTAAATCTAAATCAAAATCGGAGCACCTTTCCGTTTTAAACAAATCATCAAACCTAGAACAAAAATCATTAACATCGATGAATTGCAACAGCTTATACAAACTAATAACACCATTTCTGTAAATATATTCATTGATGGTTGCCTTCATTGACATCATTATGATATTAAAGAAATCAACATAAGCATCAATATCAAATTCATATTCTGTTGGCCAATACTCTAATAAATCCAAAATCATCTTGAATAATCCAATCTTTATATCAACATCTTCACAGAATTCAATAACTTCACAGATTCTAGAGTGTTCATCTACTAAGCTTAATGTAATAGCAGGATCACAACCTTCACGAGATATCACTGTTCTAATTTTGTTAATACTAGTCACATTTAATTCACTCATATCATAATCAATTTTTGAAAACAGATCCATGTTGAACGATGTAATATCGGCAGATTCACTGTCATCTTCTTCAGTAGAAGACTCACTCTCTGATTCTCTCAAAGAATAACATTCAAACATGTATGATGATAAATTGATTACATCATTGAGTAGAAATCTATTAGTCAAACTCGTTGTGTCTGGCTTAAACACATTATTATCGAATTCATTGGTGATATTACATAAAACATTGCGATATTTAGGACTGTCTCCACCACCAGCAATAACAAAACTGTTTTCCACCTCACTAAATTGGTTTCTGGTGTCATCTGCCGTGGTATCGTGCTCATTTTCCTCAATCAAACAAGTTCCCGATGATACTGGACTCTCAGTGTTATAGTAAGAGGGAAAGTGATCAACATTTGAAGCTCGTATGCCCTCAGGAATCTTTAATTCTATGTGACCCCCCGTATCGATGAATGGTTCATCTTCAGTTAATTCGCCTGTGGTTTCATCGAATTGGTAGCCCAACAAATAACTCTCATCTTGATAATATTCGTCAAGCACACTATCATCGTATGTTGTAGGGATGTCCTGTTTATCTTTCTTCTTTTCAATTTGTGGAAAGAAATGGATCATTCCATTATCACTGATTTTCAAATCGTTGTATAAGAAATTGTATGATTCAAGAAGGGTATCAGAGATATCGGTTTGTGAGGATAGATCAGGAATTTTTGATGACTCAGTAGTAACACTTGAAGGACTGAATGACATAGTAATACCGACTATCACTATTATAGCACTTATGAAGGCTATAAATATTAAAGCAAATGAGGTGAACCCTGCCATGAAGAATAATGATTCAAGTTTTTCATTTAAATCTATTATTTTTTTATCACAGATGAATTTGATATAATTCTGAACAAACTCTTGATCACTCCATACTGAACAATCCTTTAAGTTCATTAATTCGTCATTAATTAATGGATTCAGTGATACACCGGAGTGGTTAATGAGCACTACGTATATATAAAGTTAGTAATAGGGAATGAAAAAAAAAAAGGCATCGAGAAGGTTGGGGCCATGATTATAAGTGTACATTTTGCAAAGTTGTTTGATTGATCGTGGAACCAGCTTGCTGGTCCACTAAAAACTCCACTCATTGGCATATCAGGTAAATCAGTAACCTCGTTGGTGTTTGAAGAGGAATGAAGGAAAGGAAGGAAGGAAAGAATTCCCTTTTCCTATTTCTTTTCGGCTCCCGCCGTTTTCAAAAAAAAAAAAAAAATAAAAAAAATTCTTGTAAACACATCCTTACACGGAAGCAAATCCAACGTTGGAAAATAAATGAGGGGAGTACGCTACATATATATATACAGTGTAACTATAAAATCAGAATGTGTTTATATTAAAACATGAGAAAAGCAAGAAAGCTATTTAACAGATAAATAAATAAATAAATAAATATTGGAAATGACTGGCATGGGGAAACAGTCAAAAAAAGAAGAAAAAAAGGTGGTCGTGTGAATTTGGAGGGGGTCGTAGATTGTAATTTGTTGTAATGATTTGATTTCCTAAAGGACACACATTTTAAACCCTATCAATAGGATATCCAGATACATCCATTGATGCAGAAGAATTAAAAGGCCTTGTTTATATGAGAAAAAAGAGAGAGTAAAAGAGAAATAAAAAAGTAGATGTTCAAATGAATGATATGCAAGAAATGTTTGTTCTCCCTTCTTATATAGTGTTTCTGAAAGGTAATGGATGTGATTGGTATCTTGGTGGAACATTTCTGTCGTACATGGTACCACCTGGTTGACTTGGTGGAACAATTGGATCTGGGTGCTTGAACTTCTCTAGCATGGCTTCCGTCTTATCTAAAAGAGCCTATAGTAAAAAAAAAAGGAGGGGAAGGGTGATGTTAGTATAACAAATTTTCTGATTAAATCAAAATATAAAATCCGTCATTGAATTAATCAAATGATTAACATACCTTCAATTCATTTGGGTTAGAAACATTCTTGTTTTGCTCAAACCTAAGTCTAATTTCAGCAGCCTTAGCTCTGTAGAAATCATGTCTGTTAATCCAGTTGTGAGCAGTTCTTAATGATTGTCTGTATAAAGCGCAAACGAGTTTAACGTTTTCTGGAGAAAATGGAACTGGTGGTGTCATTGTAGAGGATAGAAGGTATAGTGATTAGACAATATCTTTTTTTTCTAAAGAGTAAGTACAAGAATATAAGAAGAACTTATATTTCTTTAAAATATGTTTTGTAGTTACAGATTGTAAATGAGGGGTAAATTTGAGAAAAAACCAAAAGGTAGTGTACAAAATAAAAAAAAACTTCTGTCATATTACAGACACGTGTTAATAGTACAATTATTGTTTATTAGTTAGTTATACAAAGTTACTCTAATAGAATCTCCTTCAATAGTTTAATCTCATCTAATAGACTTTCGATGAACTTCCGTTTCTCATGACTCTCCAAAATCTTTTGTTGTTCTAAGTTTGAAGGGAAAACTCTAGATGTTAGATACTTTGGATGGGAAATCAAATAATTTAATGAATTCACAAAGCTCATACGTTCCTCCTTCGTGTCAATACCAGGTAACAATTTGATCTTAGCATCGGCAGTATAACCTGATGTTTCTCTAATGTAATCATAGGCACCAAGAATACTCAATGATTTACCCAACATCACAATCTGCACAGACTCGTGAATGATCGGGGTGCTGATAGGGGAATTAGATTGTAACCAGTTATTAGTAGTAAATGAGATCTGTCTTTCAAAGGCCTTAGCGAACAGACATGACTCTGGAAGCACTCTCTCACCGAATTGACCTAACAACGTAATGACAATAGGCAAGATACCGTCAACCCATAAATGGTGTAATCTGGACTTAGCTGGGGATAATGGCACAATGGAACCCTTCTGGATCTGCACAGACATGGAAGAATCAATTAAACAGGAATAGATACCATTGGATATCAATTTCTCAGCGATAGTCTTGTTCTTGACTAATTCATATAGAATGACAAGGGCAAAATCGGCAAACAATTGTTCCCCATTGACCTTGATCAAATGAGAACATGAATACAAGTTGACAAACGATCTATAAGTACCATCCTTGATTAAGGACAATGCAATAGAGAATTCAACCTCCTTAGTCAATTTCAACCCCAGGAATGCCTTCAAAATACTGATAATAGTAGACACATCATCAATTTGCTTTGACACCAATTCACTCTTACCAAAATCTTTGTTTGGATAACCAATACATTCACCCTGCATGGATTCAAATAAAATCTTCAAAGAACGAGCAACAAAAATAGTGAATATATCAGCAAATGTGGCACCGTATTCCACAAGTAACATACTGTCAGCCTTGATCATTTTCAAACTCAATAAAAGAATTCTCAAAATTGGTTTGTAGAAAGTCACATCAACCTTGATGAGTGCAGATGCCAAATCGATTTCCTTAGCAGCTAATAATCTACAAGCAGAAGTGATAATGGTGAACAAAATCTTGTCATCCAATTTAGAACCTTGTTTCTTGGAATACGTCAAACAAATCAAAAATGCCAATTCAATTCTCTCTTTGTAAACATTCTCAAACAGAGGAGTAGGAGCACCCTCTTGATCATTCAATTTCAATAGCCCAGGAACCAATTCTAATGTGGTTGCAGTGATCTCATCGCTCTTCACCTTACATAGACAAGTAAGCAAGGCACCAAATGATTGTGCAGTAGTTATTTGAGCAGAAGCAAATTGTTTATTGGAACTAGTTCTAATGATTTGTTGTCTCACTTCTGGCCATTCAGGTAACCCACCAAACAATGAATCCATGTAATTGAAGGCATACTCCGATTCAACACCATATCTGTTCCCCTTGAAAACAGTCGATCTCACAAAGTGAGATAGCTTGTATTCAGGACAAAGCTTGCCGAATGAAGTATTGGCATCTTCCTCCAATGAGGCTCTATACCCGACAACTTGAAACTTGTTCAATAAGCCTTTCATAAACTTTGATGATTTCAATAATTGAATGATGATGTCCTTACATTTATCATTCTGAGACACAAACAAATATAATGACAAGATTTCAGCAATCTTAGATAATAATCTAACCTCATAGCAGTATTTGACATAGTTTTGGTCATTTATTTCTTGTGAATTAGGTGGATCAGGGAACTCCGACAATTTGTCAACCAATTTCTTGATGAACTCAGTATCATCACCCTCCTCTTTAGCTGTTGTCCACGAGTTGAATGCTAATGCAATTGCATCGACCAAGTGCAAAGTCACATTGTTTGGATACAAACTGATTTTAGAGATATTATTCTTCAATAGTTTCAATAGGGACCCACTACTGGCAGGGCTGTTCTTACCTGAAGATGACTTTTCGGATAATAAATAATCTTTAATTTCCTTACCAGTGATAAACACAATGGCCAAACCCTCCTGCTTACCTTCCATGATAGCAGCAAAGAAATCATATAGTGAAATCTTCAGAGAGAAATCTTCAAAGTCATTAGAAATATCCGTAGACAAAGACCGTAACAATATTTGAGTGTGATTGTCACCAAGATGCGTTAACAAAGATGGAGGTTCAGATTCCCAATGGGCATTCACCATACTGGAGATCAAATCAATCACTGGTTGTCTTAGTTTCAGGTTCTTAACATAAATGTTAACTAAATGAGGAGCCTTAGAATACAATGAGACTTCAAAAGTAGATGGTACTGGACCCTGATACAAGCTACGCACCTTAATAACAGTGGTGACAAACTTGAATGATGATTCTAACCATTGAGATTGCCAGTATCCAAACAAATCACTTGTGATATAATCTTTGAATTCCGAGGAGAATGAATCTATTGTTGTCATGAAACTCTTCACAGACCGTGAATTCTGAATATCTGGAATCAAAAAGATGCTCACGATTCTCTTGGCAGGTTGGGAAAGCACACCAGTGACCTTCTTCTCTGGAGAGGCATCCTCATCGATGCTATACAATGAAAATAATATTTTTTGTAGGTTATCAATAGCTATAGTACCAATTTGTAATCTTTGATAATCGGCTAAGAATTGCCAATAAGTAAATCCATCTAGTACTTGAATATTGAAAGACACAAAGCGGTCAATGACTTCGGATTTCAATTTAGATGACACCTTTGTATCCAATTTAATGCAATCTTTCAAGAGTGGTCTAATTAATTTCAAAATAGAAAGAGTGAACTTGTAATCACCAGTGACCATTTCCACGGCACCCAAGATATTGGAAGCCAAACTTACAGTCTTATCACCGACCAATGTAGATTTGTAGAGGTAAGACCACACTCTATAGGAGAACCCTGATTGAATGAAAGTAGACAAAGCATCCACCAGCACGACAAGTAAGTCAACATTTCTGATTTGCAAGGCGTAATCCAATAAACGGAAGGTCAAATCTATCACATCAGTTTCACCAATGAATGCATTCAGTGCCATTAAAACATTCTCTATAGACAATTCATCCGAATCGGTTAGCACTTTATTGAAGAGTTTGTAAATTTCTATTAACAAGCTTATTTTTTCCTGGTCATCACCGAGTTGTCTTGATAAATTCTTCAACACTCTTCCAAGTAAAGACCACCCATTATATTCATACAAGAAGGCCACAACCACTTGATTCGAGTTAGGACCAGAGGGGAAGATCTGTGCATTAGTGCCCTCCTTCAATAATAATGACACTTCCCCATTGGATTCATAAGGCGGCAACACATCAACGTCTTGAGTAAGTTTAACAAGGTCTGGGTTTTGATCATCAATTCTGTATTTGTAGTAAAAATCATCTTCTTTGAAAACATCCATATACGATTTCAGGCTTTCCAATTCTGTCACTGCCAAGTTAGCATTTATACTCACCAGGGAGATGAAAGATTTTAATGAGATTGGCAGTTTAGCTCTAGCTAATGCTAGCAAATCTTCCGTAGCCGGTTCAGCGAAGAATCTGGCCACAATGTGATCTGTAGAGCCATCCAAAATGTCCTTGATTATACTGACAATGTAGTCATTCAATTTAATATATGGAACAAATGCCACGATGAATGAACCTAAAATAGATGCATATATGGAATTATATTTCAACAAATCATTACTGAGTTTTAAAGATGCAAACACATCCAAATTAGCAGCATCAGTGGCGTATAGCATAAACTTACTTTCGATTGCTTTGATGTCACCAAATTTATTGATTATACTGATAGCCCTCTCATTAGTGGAATCCTCAGAGAGCACAATGAATTTTCTGTGTAGCACGATACTCCATGCATATAGTACAATTGGGTTAGCATTAGCAGACGCTATACTGTTATCTATGTCAAACAGATCCTCTGCATCATTCATGAAGGAGGTATCATCAGATAGAGATCCAAAATTGAAATCCAAATCTAGGAACAAGAGAGATAACACTGTTGATAAACTTTGAATAGTTACATCCTGCTGTTTGTGAACCATATCCTGACAGGAGAACACTGTGGAGAAATAATTTGTTTGAGATATCAATTGGAACCACGATTGGACTGTTTTTTTAGTGAATCCCTTATCTGATTGAACTATTAAGGTTGTCATCAAATTGAGAATATCAAGTAATAGCAATGCGGATTCACTTTTGATTAACCCTGAGAGTTGATCATCATTCAATTTTTGGATGTCATCTATTAATGAAGAAATGTTTGTCACGTATGATTCAATGAGAGAGAATGCGGTTGCTTTAATTTTGTGTACAAGTTTGATCAACACGGGGGAACACTCAATCTTGGATTCCTCAAGAGACAGTAATTTAGAGCACAATTTCAAAACCACTCTTCTTTCCTTGAGAACTACACTAGTGTACACCAGTAAGTTTTCTAATCTATTAATGCTATCTTGAATCCAACCGGAATCATTATTTATGTCATTTAGGGAAAGAGAGGAGCTCTTAGGTATTCTGTTCAATGTAGTTATCATTATTCTGGTCACCTCCAGAGGATCTAAGTTTAGTGTATCAGAGATTTGCTTTATGTATTCCTTCTGAGTGTCATCAAGAGTTGCACTGTATTTAATTGATCTCAATGTGAAATCATTTTGTATAGGAGTATCTTTAGTAGTAGCTGTGAAGGGGAAACTTGTTGATAATAACACTGATTCATTTAAAGTTAGGAAATTCTCTAATGATTTAAGTAGAGAGTCCCGTTGGGTTGGTATTTTATCCAGTAAAAGTAATGCATGCTCAAACGTCCTAAAAAAGAAAAACACAAGATGTTAGTATCAAGAAAACTCCAAAGAAAAAAGAAAAAACAAACAACGTAAAATGGAGAACATACCAATTGGCCGTAGGTGAGCTCAAGTCAGACTTCTCCATGTCTATATATAGTGATATTTATTAACACTTAAACCAATATTGATCTTTAAGTTCCCATTTCTTACATTACCCTTTTATTTACGTTTTTAAACAATTTTTTTTTTTGATTTTTCAAAATCGTCGAGATAATGGTGTACAGGTGTATTAATATTATATATTTACAAGTAATAGGTTTTAGAGATGTCGCCGGGGAGGGGAGCATCTGTAGTGGGTGGAACGATGGAGGTGGTGAACTCTGGAGTGTAACCAGGGGTACCACTCTGATTGGTATTGGTAATAACTGGAACTTCGAAGTCGGTGTTCCCCTTGTAGTCACCATTGATTAGTTTAGCCCATCTTTGGTTACATTCATCGATGACACCAATAGCGTATTGAGCATCCTTGTATTCCCCATCAAAGATGAATTCATTCACTGGTTTACCATCTGGAATCTTATAATCACGGAACCACATTCTGAGATTATCTAATAGTCCAGGCATTTCTCTTTGGACGTCACCTATGTCATTCAATTTCTCTGATCTCTCATCTGCAATGTCAATTCCGACAATTTTCCAATCTAATTCACCATCATCGATCAATCCAAGACATCCAAGAACTTTAATTGTCTTGACTTGGCCCAATTCACCTTGTAAATCACCTATTTCGACAACATCTAATGGATCATTATCACCTTTCAAGTTTTCATGTTCGGTGAATGTGGGGTCTTCCCAAGTTTGTGGGATGGCCCCATAATTGACAGGGTACCCCACAAAGGGGTAAACATTCTTGATGAATCTGAGTTTACCCTTCTTAGTGTCCTGCACAATGGGGTTCCCTGGGAGTTCCTTGCTGATCTCAAATTTCCCATGAGATTGTTTACTGATCTCGATAACCATGGAGACAGTTTTCTGTTGTGAGTTCAATTGTAATGGAACGTCATGAAAGAAGGAACCTAGTTTACCATCTTTCAATTTCAAATATTTTTGGAATCCCGTGGTATACTTAGTGCCTGATTGCACTGATGAGAATGATCTGATGAGTCTTGGGAACATGCTTTGTGTGTCGGTTATTAAGTTATAATAGGAAAGTATGCTGGGCCTAAACCAATTTTTTTTTTCACCAATTTTTTTTAGATCTACGAGAAAATTGAAAAATATGACACTTGTGGTTAGAAAACATATACACTATACATAATACAAAAGTAACAATAAATTAAGCGTGTCGAAGGAATAATAATAAAGGAGAAGTATCTAAATCAATTAGATGAAGGGACAGCAATTGTTATTCAATCAATATAATTCCATCCATCTTTACATAGCACATATGGAATGGAAGAACCGAGTAAACCTTCAAGGTTTTCTTGTTTCTTATCAGCTTCTTTATTCAATTGTAGGAAGTAGTTAGAATTCAATAAAGAATTTTGAGGATTGAAAGGTAAATTATACATTTCATGGAATTTTTTAATGGAGTAATCAGAATTCAATTTCTTAGATCTAAGTTTAGATAATCTATTAGAGATATATTTCCATTTATGGATCTCCGCTAGTGGCAACAAGTTTTTCAACACCACAATATCTTCCTCAGTGAATTCTGAGATATCCACTTGAGCATCTGAGGGAATGTATTCTCTACTAGAGATCTGTGATTGATTGTTAACAGATTTATAAACCCTATGCACTTCATCTGGTTTCTCTCTAAGGTGTCTAGTAGACGCAGATGGGAATCTACCACTACCATCAACGCCATTTCCAGCAAACTGCACGGGACTTGTCATAGTGTAATTTGTAGTTGGAGTGCTTGATGCGGTAAGACCGTTGGCGCCAGCAGCGACGGCCCCCGTTGAAGAAGTAGGAGGAACAGATGAGTTAGTTGCCGTTGCACCTGTGACACCACCAGTGGTGTTATAGGATAATTGAGGAGGCACACTGGAGTATTGGTTATGGTAGTAACCACTTTGAGGAATTTGAGCTTGTGTTTGGGATGATGGATAGTAGTACATGGAAGATCCAAGACGTGGTAGACTAGAGTAAGATTGTGATTGCTGAGATTGTTGAGCCTGAGATGGGGTCTTTTGAGCCTGTTGAATTTGTCTAGGCTGGATTAATGGTTGTTGTTGTTGTGATTGTTGTTGCTGCTGCTGTTGTTGTTGGTAGTATTGCTGTTGCAACAATTGTTGTTGTTGTTGAGATTGTGTGGATTGCTGTTGTTGTTGGGGTTGCTGCTGCTGTTGTTGCTGGGTTGGATAAGTGAATGAGAATGATGGAAGAGAGGAATTAGTGTAATCATTAGAATTCGATGTAGAAGAAGAATGACTTGGCAGTTGAGCAACAGATGAGGTAGCATTAGCGGGGGTAGTTGATGAAGGTTGATTCGAAGGGATGTTGTACACTGGGTACCCATTCGAATAAGAATTGAATGGAGTCATTCCAGGGTACATGTTAGACATTGTTTAGGAGTAGATAATGTATGATAGTCGCTTTGGGGACTAAAGGGAAAAAAAAAACGATCAAGTAATAAATAGAACAAGAAAACAGCAACTCTTTTTTTTGTTTAAATTTAATTTTTGTGTTGTTTAGAGTTCTTAGTTTTTGCCTTAAGATAATTGGGTTTATCTATTTGATACAAGGAATGAATGAATTAAAGTGAAAGCAATAAAACACAAGGGACAAGAATAAATTAATAGTGATAAAAGAAGAAAATTACAGAAACAACTGATCTTTAATTCATGTTACGATTATGAAATATTTTTCGTTTTCGATGATCGACACCAATTTCCAGAAAAAAATTAATTATGTCGTGTGTAGTATGGGTGGGTTAACTAGTTGTAGTTTTATTAATATATCTATAGTAGATTGATAAAGAAATGGGTATCACCTATGAAGTCAATACGTGAGTCCTCTGTGGTGACAGCTGGATAATACACTAGTCAAATATAGTGGCATACACTTTACCTTGTTGTTTAAATATAGTATGACAAAGACCAAAGACCAAAAATAATAAAAAAAAAAACTTTAAACTTCCTATTGTTATGTATAACTTTACGTGAGTTCTCACTGTAACTGTCTCGGTATCTAATGAATAGATATACATGATGGGGGAGGGAGGAGAGTGGGAGAATATCGAAGTCGGGGTTAACACTGAGACCAAATTTAACTGACGGAATCTCATGCTACCCTATTCCTCTTCCTTTATTGTTAGAAGTATACAGACCCTTCAACCAAAAATTTCTACACTGACTCCTCAAGTTCTCTCTCTGTCTGTGTATCCTCCACTAACCTCCCCCCAGTCTCCCACCCAGAAAGCTTAAATTTACCGAATTTGCAACCCTTTGTCCATTAGTAGACTAAAACTTTAAAAATTAAAATTTTTCTTCGCTGATTCATACGGTAGCCACAGAGTGATAGATTTCAGAAAATGCTAATTATATTATGCTGTATATTAAAATGTAAACGTTTAGAAAAATAAATAATGGAAAATATAAATAATAACTACAATGCTACTCCTATCAATTTGTTTTGAATGGTTCTCCACTTCTCTCTATCATATTCACCTATCACTAATGATGGAACAGAACTTGGATCTGTATGCTGGGAATCATCCTGACCCTGATCTTCATCTTCATCTTCATTTCCATCTCCAGTAACCGTAGCCTTCATACTAGGTGTATAAACATTAACGCTAACACTACTTGCAGTCTTTCTATGTTTATGCCGTTTTGGAGAGTTCCGTTGTTGTACTTGTTGTTGAACACTTTTCAATAAATCGAAATTCAATTCTGATTCTGTATTTTCACCAACTGTATTGACATTGTTATTAATTGTATTGTTAGGGTTCACCAAGGATACCATCGAAGAATTACCATTCGAATCTCCATTCAAATTGAATTTCAAACTTTTGAGTCTTTTCAATGGACTATTTGAACGAGATTTCTTAAAACTAGAATTAGTAGGCGATGATTGAATATCAGAATTAGTTTGTCTATGTTGTCCGGGGGAAGTTCTAATTGAACCAGACCGTGATCTAGATTTCATTAATGAAGGAGCAGGAGACCGCATATTGTATTTAGTGATATTCTCATATGAAGCCATGAATGCTTCATTCATGATAGAATGGAATTTGCCATTCTCATCTTCCTCCTCGGGGAAAATCTCTTGTTTCACTGTTGTATTACATGGTTCCATAATCAATGGTGATAATTTCAAAGGTGACCCCGCGCTAGGAGGTGTCAAATCAAATGATGGTTCACTCACTGATCTAGTGATGGAAGACCGAATAGTGATAGGCGGAAGCTTTGGAATACGCTTAGGTGATGAGGTAGAACTCTGTTGGTGTTGTTGTAATAGTAAATTTGAATTAATTGATCTAGATCTTTCCTTAGCCTGATACCAACTATCTTGATTTTGCTTCCAAGATTCTAATGAAATATGGTTAAGTCCCGATCCGACACTCTTTGATTTATGAGTGACATGTGGCCATTGCTTTGGTGTTGGAGATCCAACTGCTGGGATTGCACTCAAATTGTTAAGGACGTCATCCATTTCATCGTAATCAGAAGTATAAATGGAATCTAATTCTATAGGTTGTTGTGGCGGAGGTGTCTTAGAGGAGACACAACTTGTATGCTCTTCAGATATCGTCTCTGGGAAATTAGAATACGTTGGTTCTTCCAAGATTGTCAATGGAGCCTGTGGGAAATCTGGTAGAATGAAGTTATTATTATCTGGTGGGGGAGTCAATATAGTGGTACTAGCACCTGAATCTTGTCTCAATGAAGCCTTATTGAATTGTAATATAGAATTCTTCACTAATTGTGGGTTTTGCTCATTGCATGATGTAGCCACCGATGTCGAGCAATAGGTATCATGGGTGTACAACGATGGCACCAAGGTTTGCGTGGAGTACTTCATTCTGATTGTGTTTTCTAAATCGTGATCCACTTGTTGATCTTGTAAACTCAATGTATTAAAACGAGGCTTCTCTAAATCATTGTTGGAAACATGAAATTTAGGTAAATCAAGATCTCTAAAGTAAGTCACTGGTTCTAAAAACAATGATGGTAACAATGTACACAAAAATGATACCAATAATCTTCTATTCGTGGTGCCCTCAAAAGTCAGCGTTGTGAATAGGATATTTGATATCCAATATGTTGCACAAGCTAAGGTCATCACACCTAATATGAGCACTGTTATGGAATAGATGAATCTGTATTGTATAAGTTTTTGGAATACAAGTATATTTATTAAATCAATCAAAGTGATCAACCCAGAGAGTATTTGTGTTGCGGATATTATTATTAAAGGTATATCGAGAGTATAATTGGGTTGTCGTATCAATAAAGTGATTGCTAGTGCTCCACATGCAAACTTGATCATGGTGATCGGCACTTTGGCCAAGAATATGTATTGGTTCATGGGGGTTGTTGTGGGGGGGGGGGGGGGGGGTGGAGAGAATAAAAACAGGAAGGAATGAAGTGTGTATGGGTATCTAGAAGGCAGCTTAATAAACAAGTTGAAGGAATGGAATGCTATTAAGGAAATGAAAGGAAAGGAAAGGAATGGGGTGGGGAAGGAAGAGGATGTCCTATGAAGAGTTGTTGTTATCCTGTTTTCAGAGGATCTCTTACAATGCGATGAGCAAATGTTTTGAATTAAGTGTAGTTTGATTGAACTTGATTAGAAAAGGAGAAGAACTAAAATAATAACAATACACTAAAAGAGAAGAAGAATCATAACATTAAAGATATAGGAACTAAAGTGATAGGAAAGCAAGGGGTATTTGGGAGCAGCCTTTGATCCATCTCTAAAAAAGATTTGTTGACATATTACCTAATTGGGAAATATTTGCTTTGTTGTAGTGAAATTTTGGGGTGCACAATTGAAATATATGTTTATCAGGTCTTTCTAATTGTTTGTTAGATCCCTTGGTTATTCATAAGCGATGATTTAGTGTCAGGCACAAATAGACTAAAGAAGGGTGTATATACACTAAGAGTGAACTAGGGTTTATTAAATCCATGGTGATGGAAGTGGACCAAGATTGATGTGAGGTAAAATTGCTTACCCATCTTAAATGGATGAAATTGTTTTATCAATCCAATACAGACCGTCATATAGAATGATCCAAGTTACACCAGTTTAAAGATAATTAGATATTCATGTAGAAATAGGGTACTAGTTATAGTGATCCGATATATATATATATAATATAATACAATGTAATCGTCCCGTGTCGACGCTTTAAAATTAAAAAAATTTGCGCGTCGAGATATCATTAATTAAGGGTTATAGATCTATGAGGGAAAAGAGTGGCATCATACTTCTTAAAGTTTACTAGTTTTATTAATCCCCAAAAAAACAATGTCTTCTGAAGCAACTCCTTCTATAAAGCAAGATGTGAGTGCCATTGTTGACTCATCGGCATTGGATAAATCTCACAAACAGAAAGTCAAATCATCATCAGAGGAACCTTCAACCTCCTCTAAGAGTTTATATGAAGAACTGAAGGAAAACTACCATGAACCAACTCCATTCCGGAAGTTTGTTTATGATCTAGTGCTTTGGATGTTCCTGGTGGTGTTTGATTGCTTTTTCAGAGAAATTAGACCTAGAGGTGCTTTCCGGTTACCTAAATCTGGTCCAATCATCTTTGTCGCTGCTCCTCATGCCAATCAATTTGTTGACCCCATTGTGTTAATGGGCCAAGTTAAAAAGGAAACTGGTAGACGGATCTCCTTCTTAATTGCAGAGAAATCTCATAAGCGGAAGTTCATTGGATTGATCTCCAGATCTCAAATGGCAATCCCTGTCAAGAGAGCTCAAGACAATTTGAAGCAAAAAGAAGGTACGATGCAAATCGACCCCGAAAATGAACTCAGAATCATCGGTAAGGGTACCCACTTTACTGAAGACTGTGAAGTGAGGGGGCTTCTCTCATTACCTAAATCATTGGGGACAGCAGAAATTGGACAAATTATCTCAGATACAGAATTGCTTTTGAAAAAGCCATTCCGGTTCGCCTCACCAAAGACTACAGATTATGCCAAGAGCCTTCTAGCAGAGGGGACAATCTTTAAGACTGCTCCAAAGATTGATCAAACTGAAGTGTACTGCCAAGTGTTTGAACACTTAGCTCATGGCCACTGTCTAGGATTATTCTCAGAGGGGGGTTCCCACGATAGACCAGATCTGTTACCATTGAAGGCCGGTGTGTCCATTATGGCTTTGGGTGCCATGCAGGCTAATCCTAATTGTAATGTGAAGATTGTTCCATGTGGGATGAACTATTTCCATCCTCATAAATTTAGATCTAGAGCTGTGGTGGAATTCGGAACTCCAATCGAAATTAACAGAGAATTGGTTGCCAAATATTCCGATCCAGTCACTAGTAAGGATGCAGTTAAAGAATTGTTAGATACCATTACTAATAGTATGAAATCAGTGACTGTGACTTGCCCTGATTATGAGTCCTTGGTGTGCGTGCAGGCCGCGGGCAGACTCTATGCTAACAATTTATCTTCCAAGTTGGCCATCGGTACCGTTGTTGAACTGAATAGAAGATTAGTGCAAGGTTATCTGCATTTCAAGGATGAACCAAAAATTCAAGCATTGAAAAAGGAAATCTTAGAATATAATGATACTTTGAAGAGTTTGAAAATTCCTGATCATTTGGTGGAGTCTACAAAATCTAGAAATAAAGTTAAGAATTTAATCTTATTCTTATCTGCTGCTACTAAATTATTATGTCTTTGTGTGTTAGCTTTACCTGGTGCCATTTTATTTTCTCCGGTTTTCCTAGCCACTAAGAAGATCTCTGAGAAGAAAAGAAGAGAAGCATTAGCAGGATCCACAGTGAAAATTCAAGCCAAGGATGTCATTGCCACTTGGAAGATCTTGGTCAGTATTGGGTTGGCCCCATTACTTTACATTTTCTATTCAGTGATGGGTATTCTAGTGTTGAAAAGATTTTACCCGGGGATCGGAGAAATGTCTAAATTTAAAGCATTCATTTTATTTTATTTACTTTCTGCATTGATCACTTATTCTGCATTAATTTTCGGTGACAGAGGAATGGATTTACTTAAATCTATTAGACCACTTTGGCAATTATTGGTGGACACTCAAGGATTCAATGAATTACAAGCCACCCGTGAGAAATTATCATTAGAAATTACTGAAGTGGTGAATACCATGGGTCCACAACTGTTCCCAGATTTCAATTTATTAGAATATGATAAGAAACAAGAATTAAAGAAGTTGAGAAAGCAAGAAAGATTGAAGAGACATACAGAGAAATTAGTTCAAGGTATGGATTCTGAAGATGAATTAGAAGAATTAAAGACTCAACAATTAAGACAAAGAAGAACAGCTAGAAAGCAACAAAAGCAAGGTGGTGGTGAATCATCTATTGATGGTGATAAAGTGAATTTAAAATTGACATCAACTGTGCCTATTATGCAAAATGATAACGAATGTACTTCAAGTGCAGGATTGTCATCTACTAGTGATAACGATTTCTTATCTACTTCTTCTGAATCTGAGTACGATATTGATTCATCTATTAAGGAAGCTAAGGGAGAAAAAATATTCCAAATTAGAGATCAAATCATTAAGGAAAACAGAGAAAAGAATTCATGATGATATTTTTCTTTTCCTGCCCCCCTTTCTTTCAGATAACGTGTATTATGCTCCATTTTATTGTAACTAAATTATGTATTTCCTTTTTACTTTTTCAATTCTTATATATATAAAATACACATGATATGTTTTTTTTTGTTTAGCAAGGACGTATTAATTAAAAAATTGTATTAAAAGGCACGATTTAAAAAGAATATAAAATGATTATCAAAGCAGAAACGACAAGAGAAATATACCATTAGAAAGAACTCCAATCCCAATCAACAGGAACCGTGTTCAGATTATTAGCCACTGGTCCATGAGCACCACCGGCAGTGATCTTACTCTTATCTAATTCATTATTTGTGGACTCACCTAGATTGTGATCACTTGTCGTGTGATCCTTGACAAATTCTTCATATTTCTGAGAGCATGGGAAGCACACTTTACAGAGATATTTCTTTTCCTGTGAGGCACCACCACCACCGGCTTGAGACACTGTACGTTGTGTAGTTGAAGCAACTGAGGACTTCGTAGTATCGGGAACAGTCACAGTGGAAACAGCCCTTGCACCTCTACTTGTTCCAAACAAAGTAAAATCTGCGTTCTTGTCCAAGTATATAAAATTACGCAGGCAGTCAGAACAAAAGATGTCACCACAATATCTGCAATGATGTTTGCGACGAGTCTCTGTCAAATAATGGAACAGTTTATTACATCCAGCACAATTGAATCGACTATTGTTGGCCTTCCAATGTTTTCTGGTTGGCTCATCAATGATGTGTTTGTTAGGGTTATTTGTACCTGATAAGTAATTCCAATAATCGACAAACGAACTAGTTGATCGTATGGAGGAGCTTGAGGATGATGGAGCCAACCGAGGACGTTCCAACACTTTACGGAAGTCCGACGTATCTGATCCAGGGGTTCCACTATTTGTTGTACCGGTAGCAGACGTGGTAGAGACAGAAGGGTTAGCACTCAATGGGATTGGACCACTAGTCAGACTGGCATTCTCCTCCGGTCTTAACACTGCTGGGGTATACATCGGTCTTCTTTGATCTTTGATCTGTTTCAAGAACACATTACCTGGATCTCTGAAGGGGGACTTGGTTCTTGGTGGAGGTGTAGTACTAAGGTTAGATCCCATAGGTTGTTGATCAATGTAACCAGTCACTGGTGTCATTGAGTTAGGAGATACCACTTGTGTTGCCGCAAGTCTAGGCGATGCAGATCTTCCCCCAATGGGGATACCACGCTCTTGATATAGTGAGATTGGAACTGGTCCAGCATGTTTGGGGGAGTTCCCATTTATCCCGTTAGTTATGGAGTTGTTATTGTTATTATTAGCATTATCACCTGATAGTAGGGGACTATTTCTGCGTTGCAATGCAGTCGGAGTAGGCAATCTATGGTTATAAAAGGGAGCCGCCGATCTTCTTCCTTGGAAGTTATTGGTATCACTGGGTGACGGCTTCTTTGGGAGTTGCTGAGAAGGTTTAGGGAATGATGCTGTAGCCATTTGTATTATAGGTTGCTGTTGGAGTCCATTCTTGGCTGATTCCAGTAGAGTAGCCTGTGCAGTGGTGGTACTCGTGGCGGTAGTAGACTGAAATTGTGAGGAGGTTTGATTAATATTGGGGGCTTGCTCCGTCGTCGTTGCTGTCGTCGTCGCACTTGTTGTAAGGTGGAAACTCTCTGGATCCACTCCGGTGCCCACTGATTTTTCATCTGATGAAGGTTCTAGTGGCACTTGAATTTGTGATTGTTGCTGTGAGGGTTGATCAGTAGTCATTGTTGTTGTGAGAGGTTCTGATTGCGATTGGTGATCGTCCGTTAACCGCTTCCTTGATGATTGCGGCATCAATTCATTGGTGTCCTGCTCACTTTCGGGGAGTTGTTTGGACTGACCCGATGTCGAAGTTTGTTGCTGCACACCTGAGAGGGCTGCCGTATAGTGGGCACTGTTCATGGGATGTAAAGCCAAACTGTCGGGCGTTTTATTGGGGGTCATGTATCACTTAATTGCGGGGGTTGTAAAGGAGAGGGGATAGAGGTAAGGGCTAGCAAAAAGCGCTAAAGAAGGGAATAAAATAAAGAGAGATAGATTGATGGAAGAGAAATGAATAAGGGGGGTATTTATATATTAAGTATTGGGCTTGTTTATGAAATACACGGAATGTTTTTAAGTCGTAATATACCAAATAGAAAAACTGTTTCAAAATGTATTTTTCCCCAAATGGATAATATTAGTTATAAAACCAAAAAGTGAAAAAGTCAAAAAAAAGTTCTTTTAAAATGATAAATGATAATCTTATATATATATGTTATACCAAATTAGGAAAACTCATAGAAGACTTAATGAAACTAAACTGTGTCCCATGGAATTCAAATTTCCTTTGTCTAGTTCTAAATTGTTTCTTTGTCTTAAAAAAAAAGAAATTTTTTGATAAGAGCACATTACATAATCAATTACATAATACATCACGTCGATAGTCTCACCCTTACACACCTTATAGCTTCGTTGAACTTTTCATTATAAACACGTTAAAGCTTTAACACGGGGCTAATGGTGCTTGACTTATATTCTCTTCTATTACAATCACAATACAACGATGATATACTCTATAGACACAGAAGGATACATCAGAATTAATGCTCAAGCATTGACTCTGTTGAAATTGCTTCTAATCAGTTTCATATTCATCACCATATCGGTGGCTGCCATTTCATCAAGATTGTTCGCAGTGATCAGATTCGAATCCATCATCCATGAATTCGACCCATGGTTCAATTATAGAGCCACCAAGAAACTTGTGGAGAGCTCCTTTTATGACTTCTTGAACTGGTTCGATGATAAGACTTGGTACCCACTAGGGAGAGTCACCGGTGGTACTTTATACCCAGGGTTAATGGTGACCTCGTCCGTGATTTTCTCATTTCTCAAGGCCATCGGATTACCAATCGACATTAGAAACATTTGTGTGATGCTAGCTCCAGCATTCTCATCATTGACATCCTTGGCTATGTACTTGTTAACTCTAGAAATTACACAATCAACTGAGTCCCTAAAATACAAGAAAACAGCTGCCCTCTTTTCAGCCATCTTTATGGGGATTACTCCCGGTTACATCTCTAGATCCGTTGCTGGTTCTTACGATAATGAAGCCATTGCCATCACTTTGCTAATGTTGACCTTCTTCTTCTGGATTAAGTCCGTCAACTTGGGATCCGTGTTTTATGCTTCTCTCACTGCCGTGTTTTATTTCTACATGGTGAGTGCTTGGGGTGGGTACGTGTTCATCACTAACATGATTCCATTACACGTATTCATCTTAGTGGTCATGGGTAGATTCGACTTCAAGTTATACACTTCATACACAACTTGGTATGCACTAGGTACTTTGATGTCCATGCAAATTCCGTTTGTCGGGTTCTTACCTATTAGATCCAATGATCACATGTCCTCTCTCGGAGTGTTCGGGTTATTGCAATTAGTGTTATTAGTGGATTACTTAAAGGAAACTTTAAATGAAGGAAGATTCAAGAAACTGATGATTGCATTCGGGTCATTAGTGTTTGTGCTTGGATTCGGTGGTTTGTTTGCTGCCACTAAACTCGGTTTAATTGCTCCTTGGACAGGAAGATTCTACTCTTTATGGGATACTAACTATGCTAAAATCCATATTCCTATCATTGCATCAGTTTCTGAACATCAACCAACCACATGGACTTCCTTCTTCTTTGACTTGAACTTCATGATTTGGTTATTCCCTGTCGGAGTGTACGTGTGTTTCCAAGAACTCAGTAACGAGTGTGTGTTCATCATTGTTTACTCTGTCCTATCCTCATACTTTGCTGGTGTCATGATCAGATTAATGTTAACTTTGACACCAATTGTGTGTGTGTGTGCTGGGTTAACCCTGGGGAGACTCTTTGACGTGTACTTGGACTTCAAAGATGCCTTGGCTGCCAACACTGAAAATTTCAAAAAGAAGTTAACCTCAGTTGGGGCTAAATTAATTGTTGCTTCAACTTTCGGGTTTTACTTGTATTTCTTTGTCCAACATTGTACTTGGGCTACATCAACGGCGTATTCCTCACCATCTGTGGTGCTTTCATCTAGAAACCCTGATGGATCACAGTTGTTAATCGATGATTACAGAGAAGCATATTACTGGCTTAGAATGAACACTGCTGAAGATGCCAAGGTGATGGCATGGTGGGATTACGGATACCAAATTGGTGGTATGGCCGACAGAACTACATTTGTCGATAACAACACATGGAATAATACACATATTGCCACCGTCGGGAAAGCCATGAGTGTGAACGAGGAGAAATCCGAGATCATCATGAGACAATTAGGAGTGGATTACGTTTTAGTAATCTTTGGAGGTGTTTTAGGGTATTCTGGTGATGATATGAATAAATTCTTATGGATGGTGAGAATTTCAGAAGGGATTTGGCCTGAAGAGGTGTCTGAAAAGAATTATTTCACTCAACGGGGTGAATATAAAGTTGATGATTTGGCTACCGAGACTATGAGGGAATCATTAATGTACAAGATGTGTTATTACAGATTCGGTGAATTATATGGTGGCCGTGACCCAGTCGATAGAGTGAGAGGTCAAAGAATGAGTGCTAACTATGCTAAATCGATCAATTTAAATGTTGTCGAAGAAGTGTTTACCTCTGAGAATTGGATTGTCAGAATTTATAAATTGAAGGACAAGGACAATTTTGGTAGAAGTTTGATAGATGTCGGTGAAGAATCTAGAAAGTCTACGTCAAAGAGAATGAAGAGATTGGCTACTAGAAAGAGACCTCAAATAGATCTAAGAGTGTAAAATCAACATCTTCTCCTCATCATCCTGTCCTTCTTCCATTTTCTACTAGTTTAATAACTTCCAAAATAAATAAAATTATGTATATTTGATAAAAAAGTAGTGTACACGGAGAGAAGTGAATTATTGTCTCAATTTGTTGAACTTCTTCACTAGTAATTCATTCATAGTGTGACCCTCAGGTCTACCAACTCTTCTTTCATAAGCGTAGTAAGAAGCGACACCTATAGAAATGGCGAACAATGGATCAAACCATCTGAGTAAAAACAGAAAATGTTAGTAAACAGTCAAGCCGGGGGCAGGAACAGGATAGACATACTTCGATATCACGTATGGATAGTGTTTAAACTGTTGCACCAATGGAGAAGTCATTGTTTGATGAGGCTATCAATGAAGAAACAAGAACCTAGTTCATTACTTGGGGTTTAACTTTGAAAAATGATTTTCAGAAGAGACGCATAGGTGGTGTAAAGATGTATTGATATTATAATCTACGCGTTATTAGAGAAGAGATAGCCAGAACACGTCTTATTGCACGTTCTTCTTCTTGTGGATCTCTAACTATCACCATGTCATCGATTAAATACAATTTGAATGATAATAAAGAGGGTACAGTGCTGTATGACTGTAATGTGTTACCGGTTAATATAGATTTCACTGGGGAATCCACAACTACAGCCAAATTTTGGGGGGCCCAATTAACAACTAGTACAACCGGTGAACAGTCGTCCACAAATTATTTAAGAGGCCGTAAACTTGTCGGTAAGCACTATAATTACGAAGAGTCTAGTCATAGTTTACTGCTCATGAAAAAGGGGGACACAGATTATCATAAGGATACTATTGAATATAAAGTGATAGGAGAATGTCCGAAATTAATAAATTTTGGTCATGAGGCTAAACCAAATGGGAACGATCCAGTTGAAAAATTGAATGAATGGATATCACTAAGTGAGATTATTCATGAATAAACTACACTACACTCTTTGTACTATATCATATATATCAAACTCCGGGTTCAGCTCAGCTCTCTTTGCGTTTTTTTTTGTACATCGGATTAATAATAAATGGAAGCATAAACAATAGACTTGTTATACCTGCATACAAGACTAAAAAAAAATTTTCACTTCGTAAGGCCAAAGTGACTAAGTACGAATATCACATGTATCTTTAAATGTATGTAGGTTTTCTAGGATAAGAAGGTAGATGGATGATATCTATAAATAGTGTGTAGTAATAATAGAGGGAAGACTATAGGCTCAGTCAATACAGTTCACTCCACCCCTTGTGAAATGAAAAAAATGAACAAGAACCCATAAACAAGCTGTAGTTCAGACAAAAACGCAGTAATATTGGATAAATAAACTGCTCTCTTGGCCCTTCGGATCGTATCAAAAACAAGACGGAGTTTTAACTTTCCCTTGAATAGTAGGATTTTACCCCAGTAGAATTTCACTAGTTAACAATAGAAAAAATGCTGAATAAAGCGGAGACAAACATTGTTTGCTGGGGCACACTCTGGAGACATCGCCCGAAAGTATTGTATGCTTATAATTCTCGCAATTCTTCGAAGATGGATTAACATGTAGGAAACCCGGAGTGGAGAGTGGAGTAACGTGTTTCGCCCCATGCTTGTATACTATATCTTGTCTCTTTGTCTCATCTGCTTTGAAGTTTCTTTTTCGATCTGTCTATAAATGACCGTTTTTATAAAAAACCAATGGTTTCCCGGTTTTGCTGTGTTCTTTGGAATTCCTTCCCCTATTCTTCTTTCCCCTTCTTCATAAATCATTTAATATGACAACCAGGGAAATTCCATTAATTTGTTCTATCGATGTGGGGACTACATCGACTAGAGTCATCTTGTTCACTAGAGAAGGTGAAGAAATTACTAAACATCAAATAGAGTATTCAACCTCGGCTCAATTAGGATCCAAAAGAAACTCTCCAACGATCTTCACAAATGAAGGTATAGCCATTGACTTGGATGATGATACCTTAGATATCGAAGCTGTCAGTAAGAACCCTACATTGTCATTCCCCAAACCAGGTTGGGTTGAATGTAATCCTGGTCACATCTTAGCTAATGTGTTAGACTGCCTGGCTGCAGTGGTAACCAATTTGGAAATCATCAACTCTGAAGAACCATTAGATAACTCCGAGAAGGAATTTGTTTACAAGATCGCCTCCATCGGGATAGCTAACATGAGAGAAACTACTATAGTGTGGTCTAAGAAGACTGGCCGTCCATTGTATAACGGTATCGTGTGGAACGATACTAGAACTTTACATTTGGTTAATGATTTGTTGCAGAACACTCCAGAGGACATCCAACAAGATTTGAAACAAAGATCTGGATGCCCAATATCAACATACTTCTCCGCTTTGAAATGGGTGTGGTTATACGAAAATGTCCCAGCAATCAAGAAATCATACGACTCAGGTGACCAAGATTTGATGTTCGGAACGGTGGACACTTGGCTTATCTATCACCTGACTAGCCAACATTCATTTTACACAGATATGTCTAATGCATCAAGAACATTTTTGATGAATTTAGATGCTAGAGACTACGATGAAACTCTATTGGAGTTTTGGAATATAGATAAGACTAAAATCAACTTACCGAAAATTGTGCCAAGTTCATACAACTATGGTACATTTGAGGTGCCAGACATCACTAAGTTGGGGTATACATCTGCTCACACAGAGGAGGAACAAATTCAATTATTAAAACAAAGAGCCACTGGTGTGCCAATTACCGGATGCCTGGGTGATCAATCATCCTCATTGGTGGGACAATTGGCATTCAGAAGTGGTGATGCTAAATGTACTTATGGTACTGGTGCTTTCTTACTTTTCAACTCCGGTACTACCAAGATGATCTCCAGTCATGGGGCAGTTACCACTGTGGGGTACTGGTTTGATGGTTTAGACCCTGAAGTGGATGGAGAAGATTGTGATAAACCTCAATATTGTTTAGAAGGTTCCATCGCTGTTGCTGGTGCTTGTGTGCAATGGCTTCGTGATAATTTAAAATTAATTGATAAGGCCTCGGATATTGGTCCATTAGCTGCCACTGCAACTACATCAGGTGGAGTTGTGTTTGTGCCTGCATTTTCAGGTTTATTTGCTCCTTATTGGGATTCCAAAACTACTGGTACAATCTTTGGATTAACTCAATATTCCACTGCTTCTCACATTGCTAGGGCAGCCATTGAAGGTGTGTGTTTCCAAGTCAGAGCTATTTTGAAGGCTATGATAAGTGATGCTGGTCAATCATCAGAATTTTTGGATGACGATAGTAAACCAAATCAAACTAAATTATTAAACACATTACATGTTGATGGTGGTATGTCGAAGTCCGACACTGTGATGCAAATTCAATCGGATTTCTTAGGACCATGTGTTAAAGTGGAAAGATCTCCCAATGCCGAATGTACCGCTTTAGGAGCCGCCATAGCATCTGGATTACATAAGGATGTCGGTATTTACAAATCCTTAAAAGATGTAGAAGATGCTATTAATGTGGATCAAACTCATGCAAATGCATTCACAGCAAAATTAAGTGATAAGGAAAGAAGAAAGGCCTGGAACCTGTGGGAAAGAGCTGTTAATAGAGCTATGCATTGGTTAGAGACCGAAGAGGAGGCCGAAGAAGAAGCCAATGAATTAGCTCAAAAATTGAAGTTGTAATTATTATGTATTTGTTTTTTTATGTATCAATCCTTTTTTTTTAATGTGTGCATCTTTTTTTTACTAGTCCATCCGAGTGATATCATTGTACTTGCATTTATAATTGTGGAGAGAGTAAGAGCAGGAAGTGGAGTTATTTGAAGAGGAGTTGAGGTGTGATGATCTCTAGATTATACGCGCTGTGCATGTATACATTATCGAACATGCTGTTATTTCCTTGGCTGTAAATTATGAAATATCCTTTACGTAAGCTGCTACCAAGGGTATATAAACCCATGTGAATTACCTTTGTTTGCCAAGTTGATTGAATGAATTTTTATATCTTTCCTTAAGTAACTTAATATTACAATCACTACTACTAAAAACAGCAAAATGGGTAAAAGCGTTCAACACTCTGTTTCAGACACAATCGAATCTCAAAAGGATAATTTAGTTAAGGCTAAGGATTCAGCCTTAGATGGTGCTAGTAATGCGAAGGATAGCGTTGTTGATAATGCTAGAGATGCTAAGAAGGCTGCCAGTGGTGAAAAGAGCGCCGGTGACCAAATTGGTGAAGGCGCAAAGAACTTTGCTGATACAGCCAAGGAGTATTTGGATGACGCTTACCAAAAAGTTTCTGAAGCTATCTCTGGCGAAAAGAAGTAGTATATATATATCTATATATATCTAATGAATACACAATATCTCTTCTGCTACCAATATCTCTATCTTTTGTAGTGTATTACTCAAATTCATAGATCACCAATTATCACATATGAGCTACGTAGTAAAAAAAAAAAAAACGAAAAAAACAAAAACAGTTATAATAACAACAATAGTCAAATTTACTATTACATATTAATTAAATAGTTTAAAAGAGTTTATCAAGTTGATAAATTTCTATTAATCATATAATACACGAATATAATAATTAGAGACACGCATATATAAATAAATTTTCATACAAACATGGCTGTTAAGAAGAAAACCGGAACTAAAGATAACACAACTGCTGCGCGTTCCAGATCAAAGAAGTCTATCACCACAGTTAAATCTCCAACTAAGACTACCAAGAAGGTGAATACTACAATTGATTTAGAGGAATCATATATAGAAGAGGAAGACCCAGATTACACATTAGACGATGACTTAGAGTCTTCATCTAGTGATGAAGATGAAGATGATGATGTTTCCGAAATTGTGGAAGATACAAGTTCAGCAGATTCACTTCTAGATGATTTAGATGAAAAGCCAACATCATTTCAAAACTTGAAATCTCAATTCTTTGATAACAATTCAAGCACAGCTAATTTATTATTGAGTACCCATAAACGGTTTAGAAAATTTGTTCATAAATATGAAATTCCGAGAAAGGCATTCCATACTTCAATAGGATTCATCACTTTATATTTGTATTCTCAAAATTACCAGGAATATCAAATAGCTAAACCTCTATTAATTGGTCTGATTGTGGTATTCTCTTTAGATTTGATTAGATTTAAATCAAAGACATTCAATAATTATTATTGTGCCACCGTTGGTTTCTTAATGAGAGAATCTGAAGTCAATTCATACAATGGTGTCATTTGGTATTTATTAGGATTATCCATTGTGTTCTCTATATTTAGTAAGGATATCTCAGTGATGGCTGTGCTGCTCTTAAGTTGGTCAGATACTACGGCTTCTGCATTTGGTAGAAAGTTTGGTCATTTAACTCCTAAAATTGCTAGGGGTAAATCATTAGCTGGTTCCATCGCTGCATTCCTCACTGGTGTCATCGCTGCTTACCTATTTTATGGTTACTTTATGCCAGAATACCCAGAGGTGAATACTGAAACTGTGTTTGCCTGGACTCCAGAAACTAGTTATTTAAACTTGAACTCACTTGCCATCCTATGCGGGTTCATTGCTGCGGTCAGTGAAGGTATCGATTTGTTCAATTGGGATGATAATTTCACTATCCCAGTGATATCAAGTTGTTTCATGTGGGCTACTTTTAAATTGACTTCAAAGGTTTAAGATCCTTTTCCATTTTATTTTACACCATACATCCAATTTTTTTTTTGTTATCGAGTTACTTACTTATACACACTTTTTGTACATTGCCCTTCATGCCACCATCTCTTTCCTAATATTTATTTGGTGTCTTATCTTTTCCTTTTTCGTTTGTTGTTTCCTCTCTTTCCGTATAGATATCCAACCCCTTTTTTAACATTTTCAAGTGAAACCTAATATATAATAATACGATATTGCTAGCGAGTGAGCGGGAGTATAGAGTAAAATCATTAAAAGTCTATTATTAAAATTACAGATGCAAAAGTCAAAGATAAGAAGAAGGGGGAATAAGAAAAAAAACTGGGAAAACATATACGAAAAGATCAAACAAACAAAAAAAAACTATAAAAATGATCAGAAATCGTTAACTCTTTGTTTCAAATCTTGCTTTAAGGTTTCATCTAAGATACCAGCGGAGGCGGCAACCAAACCTAAGAATGGTCTAGATGGATCTAACACCTTAGAGATATATTCCGGGTGGTATTGTGTACCGACAAAGAATGGGTGGTTCTTCAATTCAAAGATTTCCATTCTTTCACCGGCTTCATCCTTACCGACGAATTGGAACCCAGCGGCTTCAATATCGGTAACCAATAATGGGTTAATTTCGTATCTGTGTCTATGTCTTTCTAACACTTGTTGTTCATCACCGTACAACTTTCTGATAATGGCATTTTCAGAACCTTGTTGGAACACGGTTGGTCTTAATCCTAATCTCATAGTACCACCCATCTTTTCCTTATCAATTTCTGGCATGTAAACCACGGCTAATTCTTCCTTAGCAACTTCTGGGTTGAATTCTTCAGATGATGAATTCTTAATACCTAAAACATTTCTAGTGAATTCAATCACGGCAACTTGTAAACCTAAGCAAACACCTAAATATGGGATCTTGTTTTCTCTGGCCCATTTAGCAGCAGCGATCATACCTTCGATACCTCTAGATCCGAACCCACCTGGAACTAAGATACCATCAGCCTTGCACACTAATTGCCATGCGGTATGGAAGTTGGCCTTGTTAGTGGTTTCAGTTTCTGGTTCTAAATCACTAGATTCAACCCAAACAATATCTAATCTTCTTGAACATCTCATAGCAGCGTGTTCTAAAGATTTAATCACAGACAAGTAAGAATCATGTAAGTTAGTGTACTTACCGACGATAGCAATAGTGACCTTCTCAAAGGATCTATCGTGTTGGGTAGTTAACACAGACCATTTCTCATACAATTCCTTACCCTTGTTAACCATCTCTGGTGGCACATGTAAATCGTCCAACTTCAATCTTTGAGTTAAGTATTGGATCATCTTTTGTTCTTTCAAAAGTAATGGAACGTGATAAGTTGAGTTAACATCGTGGATAGCCAACACTTGTTCTGGACCAACATGACAAAACATGGCGATCTTATCGGTGGTTGGCTTTTCCAAAATGGATGAACATCTACAACCAATCATATCTGGCATCAAACCTAAAGATCTCAAGTCCTTAATGGCAGCTTGAGTTGGTTTAGTTTTTTGTTCACCGTGAATCACTGGCACCAATGACACGTGAATCAAGGCAAAGTTTTCATGGCCAACTCTGAATTGAAATTGTCTTAAGGCTTCAACGAATGGAGCAGATTCGATATCACCAACGGTACCACCCAATTCGATAATACAAACATCAGGTTCCAATCCAGAATTATCAACTGGAATCTTAGAGACTCTTTCAATCCAATCTTGGATAGCATTAGTGATGTGAGGAACAACTTGCACGGTTTTACCTAAATAATCACCCTTTCTTTCTCTTTGAATCACTGAGGAGTAAATTTTACCAGTAGTAATGTTATGGTCTCTAGTCAATGAGATACCCAAGTATCTCTCATAGTTACCTAAATCTAAATCGACTTCACCACCGTCATCTAAAACAAAGCATTCACCGTGTTCCAATGGAGACATGGTACCGGCATCGATATTCAAGTATGGGTCAATCTTAATTGAAGTCACTCTCAAACCCAATGTTTTCAAAAGCATACCAGTAGAGGATGCTAAAACACCCTTACCAATACCTGAGATGACACCACCGGAGACAACAACGTATTTCATAGTTTTATTCTAAAGTTAAAGTTTCTTTTTTTAAAATGGTTTATAGAATTAAGATGTCTCGAAATTCTAAATGTTTCTTTATGAGTATTTGAGATTTGTTAATTTGTTTTTTGGCTACAGAGTAATCTTATAAGATTCACCTAATATAGCCCCTTTATGAACAGATTATAACAAGGATAAAGGGGAGAGAAAGTAGAAACTTTCAAAAGAAAGAGTAGTAGTAAAACTCATTTATCTTTTTTTTCCGTGTCTGTTTAAAAAAAAAAAAAAAAATTTTTTTTGTGTAAAACACGACAACGGGGGCACTTATTTGGTCACGTGAATAAGGGTATGGTGGAGGAATAAGTGTATTAGGTATATATATAGGGTGGTGAGTAGGAAAGAAAAGAGAGAGAGGGAGGGAGAATGGGAGAAGCAGGGAGGAGAGGGAAGGAACGGGAGGGTTGGAGAGTGGTCAGACCTTCACACCTGCCAAATTACCATCTTCATCTTTCAATATCTGACATTTACCTCTACGCTGCATGGTATCCAACACTCGTATCATCATGGTTTCATTCATCCCATGGAATTCTTGATCTTGACTTAATTCTCCACGTCTCAATTCATACAGCGTCAACACAGACCCTTGTTGACCAGTGTTCTCTATAAATTCACTGATTATGTCACTCCATTCTTCCAGGGTATGCCAAAATATGAGTACCCCTTGGGAATGTGCTGTTGGATTCACCCACGAGGCCTTCCCCTGGGCAGTTAGCTTGTTATAGATCTCCGAGATAAAATCTTGGTTAAGTGATCTATCAATCTTGTCATTCTTGAATATAGTTGTCGTAGTCATAGTGGCCACTTCCTCATCGTCATCACCACCGGTATCCAATTCTTCATCTTTATCACTTGTAGCAATGGGCTTCCCCGTTAGAGAAAGTTCCCATATCTTATAATATTGACAATACTCTAATATTAGTCTCATCCAATGCTCTAACTGTGTTTCGAACGTTTTCAAATTAGGTTGTCGTGTGAAGAATGGTGGGAAATCATATATAGATGGGAATTGAAATCTCTGTGACATGATTGATAGGGTATTAGTGTACTGGAACAGAAGAAACAACGTACTACTTAGATAGCACACCGCATTTTATTTTATAAAATTTATTAAATTTTTAGTAAACAACGAAATCTACACGTTAACTTTTGAAACAGATTCACCATCACAGAAGTACCATACAATGACAGAGGAGACGATGGCAGATGAGATCAAATCATTAGAAGCAGAACATGCAGAGACATATTTGGAACTGCTATCCACCGTTGACAAACTATTAATAAAGACGAAACTTTCATTATCTAAAAACGATAATCTGGTAGACTCTGAATTAGAACAATACACTCCTGCATTCAATGAACTTCGATTGACACTGGTGCACCCCACTGAAGTATACAAGAATGATCATAGACCAGGAAAACTCGAGCTTACCCCAGATGATATATTAAATGGATCAATTGAACAATTGATTAAGCTACGACGTGATATTTTCAATCAACATTTAGTGACACACCCCAATTTAGAGGTGATCCATGGTGATAAAAACCAAATCAATCATGATAAATTTGAGACATTGATTCAAGAGAAAGATACACAAAATTTGAAATTGATTAAATTATTGGATGACACAGATAAACGGAAATTATTACACGACTTGAAAAAACAAAATGATCAAAGATTAGATGATGTTAAATCGGATGTCAAAGATTATCTAAATTTATTAGATGAAACTAAAGATATCAAATTCAAGAATCAAGTGACTGCTAATGATTTTAGGGATTTCCAAATGGTGAAGGAAAAATATAAGAATGCCACCAGAAAGAATTTGATTTTATCACAATTTAATACCAATCTAATTTCTTCATTATCTAATATTGATTTATCCACCGACGAAACGCTACAGGAGATCCTCATGGAATGTGGCGATTACGATGATTATGGGTTACTAGAAGATGAATTAGAAGATGATGAAGTTTGAATCTATGTACATTAGGAAGTAAGGGAGTAAACAAATAAAAAAACCAATAAAATAATAATATATATACATGCTTTAATTTTTGTTTCTTTAATTGTCGTATAATCTCGAATTCACAACATCCCAATTAATGCATTTCCAGAAGTTTTCCAAGTAATCAGCCTTACCACAGACACCATAGTCTTCGATATATGCGTATTCCCAGACGTTACAAGCTAATAATGGGATAGAGTAATCCTTAATTTTGTTAGCTAATTTATCCTTGTTGGAAATCATGGTGGCATAATCTGATAACTCTATGGCACCATTCAAATTGGTTGTTTGGTTTCTGGAGTATAAGTATGGAGTACCGTCGTTATTGCATTTCATGATCTTGAATTTCTTGAATTGGTCTTCCACTAAGAACACCCATCCATTACCCGTGAGGGCATCGGCAGCGAACAAGAATTCATTCTTAAAGGTCTCGAAAGAACCAAATGTTTGGTTAATAGCCTTCCATAATTCAGGTCTAATCACAGTTTCTGGTTGCTTCACCTCAACTGGGGTATCTTGGAGTTGTTCAAAGAAAAAATGGTTGTTATGTGCCTGCGTGGCATAATGGTACACTGGAGCATATTGTTGCTTTCTAGCAGATGATAGAGAGATAGCCAGTGGGGTTCTAGTCTCAAATTGGGTACCCACTGTTTGTAATGTAAGGTTCTTAGTTAAGAAGTCTTGATATTGGGTCCACGACAGGTTGAATTGATTAGCGGACATTAACCCCTTGATCCCCTCAGAGGACCACTGCTTTTGTAGTGGCAATCTTGGTGCAGTATGAATGGATCTTATAAGACGGAAGGACATGATTGATAATTCTACACTCTTTAAAGAATATCTATATTCAAACTATTAATCATTATAACTTATTCAGTAAAACGTTGAAAAACTTGAAAAAAAAATTCTGAGAAAATAAATAGCGTCGATCGACGTATCGACGAAATAGCCCCCGCGGAAATCCGGGTTACAGGTACTCTATAATTCTGTCAAACCGCTTCATGGATTTTAATACAAACCGCTCTTTGGTTAAGACGCAATGCAATCATTGCATTTTGCATTTAATTCCATCCATATACCTATTCTTGCTCAATCTTATTTATAAATTTTGAAATCCATCAAAGAGGAATTCCTGCCAGCTATTTTATTCTTTTCTTTCAATATAGAACAAATTTAAAATAAACATGTTGAAACAGATACCAAGGTCTACCATCATTTGTAGATCCCTGGGGGCACCTCTTATGCGGCCCGCCACGGGAAGGCTCATGACCCCTCACTTACAACGATTTTACTCTCCCTTAAACTACAACACACGTAATACCAATGGGAGAAGAAGAATTATTAGACAACGTCCCGTGAAACATACTTTCGATCCAACGGCACAAACTGACAATTATGAATTCCCAATGCATCAACGAGAAACCACACAACAATATGAGGTGTACGATTCAAATCCACCTTTTGAGTCAACCCTACCAAAGGGTGGTGAAATAGTCTCGTGGAATGACCCATTGGCTAGAATATTGAATGAACCTACATTAGTGATTGAACGGCAAATAGAGTACATGAACTTATTTCTCGGGTTTGAACAAGCAAACAAATATATAGTGATGGATGCCTCCGGGAATCAAATAGCATGGTTATTAGAGAGAGATTATGGTATTGTGAAGGCCATGACAAGGCAAATATTGAGAACTCATAGACCATTCACCGTGGACTTGATGGACATGCAGGGAAACACCTTAATGACGGTGCATAGACCGTACTCCATCATCAATTCTCATATCAAGGCTATTTTACCTAATATTCAGGGTGGCGATCACAAGGAGGGACTCATCATTGGAGAATCCATTCAAAGTTGGCACCTATGGCGGAGACGGTATAATTTATTTGATTCCATGACGGATGATGAATATGTGCAATTCGGTAAAATAGATTCAGGATTCTTACAATGGGAATTCCCGGTGTTCAATGAAGCTGGCCAAATCTCTGGTGCGGTGTCCAGAAACTTTGTTGGTTTATTTAGGGAGTTTCTCACTGATACCGGTGTGTACATTGTTAGAATGGATCCAAGTAGTTTTGCTGGACTCGGTGATTACTACCAGAATGTGGCGCAAGAGGGGATGTCATTAGATCAGAAGGCTGTAATGTTGGCCAATGCAGTTTCTATCGATTTTGATTACTTTAGTAGAAAGAGTACGGGCCCAAGAATTGGTATGTTTGATGCTGGCGAATAAAACTAGACTGTTAATAGAACTTAGATTTTTTTTTAAGAATAATAATATAATAATTTATCAAATTGACAAAATAGAATTTGAATTTCATAAAGAGATAGGAAATGTATAGAGAAATACTAAACTAAAATCGTAAAGAAAAGAGAGAAAGTTAATTTTAAGCGGAAAACCCAATGACACCACAAGCTGGTCTACCACCGGCGTTACCAGTCTTTAAGGAGTCTGGGTGGCCACCCTTACCCAAATCATCTTGACCACCGTGGACGACAACGGTTCTACCCAAGATGGAGTTTTCACCAAGTAACTTAACTAAGGAATCGGTCTTAGAACCCTTAGCGACACCGGAGGCATCGGTAGAGATGTTACCTAAGTCACCAACGTGTCTAACTTCATCTTCTGGAGCACCATGGGTCTTACCGAATGGGTTGAAATGTGGACCAGCGGAGGTACAACCGTTAGTGTTGTCACCGAATTGATGAATGTGGAACCCTCTTAAGGCGTTAGCATCGTTACCTTCAATTTCCCATGAGATAGTAGTTGGAGCGGATTCAGAAGTTTGTTCAAAGGTGACAATACCCTTGACAGTGGAATCACCTCTTAAGACAGCGACTGAAGTAAGGAATCGTTTGTTAGTATAAACTGTGGTTTTAGTTTTCTTAATAGTTTATAGCAAATATTGTGGGGGGTGATCACAAAGCAAGTGATCTTGATCTAAATTATTGATTGCAAAGAAGAGAACATACCAGCTTTGACCATTTTGTATATTATTAATTAATTAGTTGTTGTAGTATGATAACTAGTTGGGGAAGGAAAGAAAGAAGAGGAGTATAAGTATGGATAACAAGAACAAAGTTCAATCTTTTCGAAAACGGAATTTTGTTCTCAGCAGAAAAAGAAACGAAAATTAGGAGTAACTTAGTCAGCGTATTAAAGAATCTGGACAGGGGTGATAAGAGGGGATAACATGAGGGGATTGATATTTTATATTGAATGACACCATAGTAGATAGAGTGGTTGGGTATGATCTCTGTTGTAGCATGAGCTAGTTGTGTTATTGGTAATCATATAACAAGTGCTGGCCAAGGTGTGTCAATTACCCTACCTGCTAATTCTCCACATTCGCTAAGACTGTCCAATCAGATCACAGAATTCAACAACGAGTATAACATTTAACAAACAACTACACTATTGATAATTCAAAAATGCATTCATTTACATCTATATCTACTCACGATCTAATCTCATCTCATTCAGGGGAAACTCCGACTATTTATACAAATCAAGCTTCTGTTTTTAGCCTTTGTCGTTTTTATTTGCTCATATCAACATGAGAGCTCTTTATATATAGAGATATCCACAGTTTGAGATTCATCCGGTATGCCCCTAATGGATACTCATTAGAGAGAAATACCTCTTGAAGTTATCAATTGACCTGCCATTGACTTCTCTGATATGTTTGGGTGGATTACTATGAGAAAAGTTCATACTTAGTATTTATGATAGTGTGCATACACACATCATCTATCCGATGAGTCCTTCAATGGACCCATTAACCACGTAATACTCAATTAACCTACCCAAGGTAACGTTTCAACCCATCTCCCGGGTATACTAACCCCCCATGGTGTCCATTGGACTTGTTTGCCCAATGGACACATAGTAAAAAAATAAAACACATTTCAAATCTAAAATTCTGGGGAATGGCTTTCTGATATTTGTTTTCCCTTCCCATTCTTGTTCACAGTATATATACTTTCAATCCTCCTCCATAATCCAGATTACAATGTATTTCCAATGCTACTTCTAGGTACCATATCTCACTATCAATGAGTAACTTAGCCCTATCAAACAAGTTCACTGATAACTACTTCAATCTCCATTTCGATGATGCACTCACCGAGATCATAGATAACTTGATCTTCCCCACGTCAATAACCAAACTGAAACGTGTCATAGAATTGATTGATTTTTACTCCTTGAGAGCATCCATCTACCATAATAGCGTCGTCGCCATTGGGAAGACAGTGGGGTACGCCGGTGGCACTGCGATATCCCGAGGTGAAGATTCCACTACGACCGCATTCAGAGCACTGGTGGAAGCCACTCCATTACAAGGTTCTAATGGGAACGCGAAAGTGGATTACTTGGTAACTAATGCCTTGATCCCAGCTAGACAGTACTTACTTGACATCGATTCGAGTTTGAAAACTAAGAAGGCTGATGTGCTAGCTAAATTGTACTCACTTGATGCATTACTAATTCATACAACGGATACTCATGCCTCATACATCAATGCATCTGAACTTTTAAACCAATTTGAAATTCAGAATGAAGCCGAATTGCAATTGTTAATTAATGGCATAGCACAGGATGAATTGGATGCCCGGAAACAATTGATCGGTGATCCAGATTCTGATGAAGTGTTGTTGGATAACGATAAGTACACTTCAAAGGATGACCTCATTGAGATTCTCACTGAGTTGGTAAACAATGTTCCCCATGAGGTCAAGCATTACTATTCATTCTTGGGGAACACGGAAACTGTTGAATTCAAAGGAACAGATTTTTATGATTTCATAAAGCAAAATTATTCTGACACTTTTGCCGATTTGGTACAATTCACTAATGATTTAATCGGATTAGGCCTCATTCAACCTAAGAATGTCGCAGACTTCCAAATAAGTACTCTTTCTAGATATCAATGGACGGAGATCACATTGGTTGCCACCGGGAAACTACCACTGGTGCAGAAAACGAGAAACCTATCCATTTTATCAACAACCTTGTTCTCGGGGAATTCTCAGGCTCAGCAAGATGAGCCGGTTAATAAAGCTGAAGAGTATAAGAAATTAAAAGAAGCAGTTGAAATGACTTCTACAAATTACGAGAATTCTCTAGCAGTGTATGATCAAGATAAACTTGGGTTTGAATTGTTGATGTTTGATGTATTGACAAAATTAGAACAGACATATAAGAACTTACAGTTATCTATCAGAGATCTATGTGTGAGATTTGAACAGTACTTGGGACAAAACTCTGAATTGGTGGATGCATTGCAACAAGTCGACGCTGGTAGCGACAACGATATGAAAGTATTGTTGCAAGTGTCCAACATGAAATCTAAATTCATCTCCAATACACAAATCTTTGAACCCTACAAGAGTGAGTCTATATTGAGAACAGTGTTCGGGGTCAAGTTGATGACCATTCAAGAGGTTTACCCAGATGATTGTTCTATTGTGGTTGCTACGATCCTTAGGGAGATTGCTAGTTTACCACTTGAGTCACAACTGACCGTGTGGACCACTAATCTACAAACCATTGAGGATTTCAAGGATATTCTCACTGTGAGAAACAAGATCAATGAACTCGTCGACTCTAAGGACTCAGAGCAGTTTGTACAAAAACTTGACGATATCTTAAATACATCATTAGAGAAACATGAAAATCTTGGGTTAATACTTAGACGGTATTTATTAGAGCTCCCAGAATCACTAATAGATCCATCTACGATCACCATCTTGAATGATGCATTCAAACAATCATTTGACATCGATTTACAATATGTCAAGTCGTTCTACGACGTGGATACCGCTGAAAATCAATCCGAGAGGATCAGTAAGAGCACTTTGAGTGCCATATTGACAGAATGTCATCAACTTTATGATCAAATCGAGGATGCCACCGCTAAACAAGAATTCATAGATCAAATTGGACGTAACCTGATCCACTTCATCTTGAAACCCAACGCTACAACTCCATATTTCCTTGAAGATGAGTATGCGATTGTCTTGATGAATAAGATCTTTGAAACTATGCATAAGTACCAGTAAAAGTGTTTAATAAATCTGCTCCTTAATTATGACGTATTCTTTTATCTAACGTGTAGCACAATAAAAAAATCTTCGAAATACACGTTGCCCAAAGAAAAACAAAAAAATTGTGTGTATACATACAGTTTTCTGTACTACTTACTTTTTGATAGATCATATATACAATAACAAAAAAGATGGGGATAGGAAGTGTGATAGAGTTTTCTCCACTGTTTCTTTCGTTACCCACATTACTGATATCCACAACATTGACTAATAATAGGGTCACAACGTATAACAATAACAATGGATCATCAGGGGACCCCTTACATTTCAATGATGAATACTTTATTCCAATCCTACAGAGTACATTATTGGCATCATTTGCTCTGCTAACGCTATCCATTCTCGCTAGGGCGGGCATGATTGACTTACAAAGCGCCAAAATAAAAGACAATGACAACATTCCACCTACATCATCTATGAATAAAACTATGAAAAATATGGCCTTCTTGGTGGTACCCCTGGCCATCGTGTTTCTTTGTGATCAATTGATCCCACCAGTCAGCTTTCTTAATCTATTAGTGATACCGTTTCTTATCACAAAGACAAAAGTTAGTAGGCATAGATCCATTGAACTCCAAAAGTCTTACTCTTTGGGAGATAACACCCTGCTGGTGATGTTCAAGGAATACCAACTTTTAGCTGTGTATACCATCTCCTTGGTGTTTGACTGCACCATGGCATGGCTTGCCGATGATTTGAGAATCTCCCTAGTGGTGGGTTATGCCTTATTGCTTGTGCCGATTGTTGTTTTCTTGAACCCCCTGTCACTGGAGGCTGTGCTGAATTGTAATAGGGAGGTGCCCGATTTTAATGTCTCGTTGAGCTTCACTGTGGTATCTGCGCTGGCGCTTTTGGGATTCCAATTTGAAGTGTTCAATTTTAAAATGATCTTCATCGGGTTTGGATCATTACTCATTTTGATTTTGAGCCAATTGGATTTAGAGGAAAACCTCTCCACACCTACATTTTTTAATAAGAAGCTTTTCTTAGTGAACTACAAGCTTAACCTGATGATTCTCTGTGTGATCACTGTGGTGATACAACATATATGTGTCTACGGGGATACCAATTTTACTGATAGAACATTCATAGATAATTTTATAAGCCAAGATTTACCAAGTCTCTTATTCACTGGATTCTTATTGAGTATAATCATCCCTATTGATGTCCCCCATACAGAATTATCAAGTGATGATAAAGAACCAACTTATTCGGGTACTTCTTTCTTCTCATTGCTGTATCAATTATTCCATTCCAAGGAAACAAAATCAATATTCAATTTCTTACTATTGAACATCTCATTCATGTTTATCCAGTTGTTGTACTCCTTTAGATCAAAATCATTGAGTTTATTGAGTGATTCATTACATATGTTTTTGGATTGTACTTCGTTATTCCTAGGATTGATGGCATCATTGACAGCGAAAAACAACTTGGAACATCCTAATCCGAAGTATCCATTTGGGTTGGCTCGTATAGAAACACTTTGTGGGTTCGCCAATGGGTCATTATTATTAGGGATAGTGATGGGGATTTTTAACGAGGCATTGGAGAGAATTGTGCATCCTGTGGATTTACAAAGAACAACAGAATTGTTAATTGTCAGTGTGTTGGGATTGATTGTGAACTTGGTTGGGATTTTCGCATTTAACCATGGACACGCTCCAGGTGAGACCTGCTCACATGGGGGACACTCCCATGGACACAGTCACAGTCATGGTCATTCACATGTAACTGAGAAGAAGACTGACCATGGCCACAGTCATGATGGACACAGTCATGACACAACCGAATGTACTGAGGATCACCATGATGATCATGATGATGAAGATGATTCTAATAACATGAATGATAACATGCAGGGGATTTTCTTACATATTCTAGCGGACACTTTAGGTTCTGTTGGTGTGATTGTGTCCACCATGATTGTGAAGGCGACTGGATGGAAAATCATTGACCCAGTGACCTCATTGATGATTGCATTTTTAATTCTGATCTCTGCTATCCCATTACTTAAGTCGTCATCTTCGAATCTCCTATTAACACTCCAAAACAAGCCAGAACGTCAATTGAAGGACATACTCAATGATATATTAAAGATCCCAGGTGTTAAATCATACTCTACGCCGAGATTCTGGCCTACCAATGATTCAAGTTCTGATTTAGTGGGGTATTTACATATCCAGTTTTACAACAGTGAGAATTCATTGATCATTAAATCTAAAGTGGAAAAACTCATGGAGGGTAAGGTTAAGCAATGCTTTTTGCAATTAGAAAATGAGATTGATGATTGTTGGTGTAGAAAGGCTGGTATCTTCAGTAGCCATTAATACATATAGAGTCTTTACTTATTTATAATATAAAATCTAGTCTTGTACATACCAAAAATATTGTGCTTCCATAAAATATATAGGTAAAGCGTGCGGTAACCAAAAAAAAGTCTCGATTTTGTGTGAGAAACGTTTTGGAGGGCAAAATAGATTTTGGTGGTTTTCAGTTGTTTATATTGGGTTACTAAAGGGTACCAAATTTGATCTAAACAACATTTAAATAATGATGAACTTTCAACAGAATGCCACAATGGCATCTGAATACTCCAATGAGGTGCAAACTGTACCAATCGAACACAGATTCAATCCATATACAGGTATGTAAAGAGATCTATCTACCACTGAAGTTTACTCGATCTTTTTATACTAACAATGAATTAACTTCTTTATAATAGATAACGGTGGTACCATCTTAGGTATTGCCGGTGAGGACTTTGCTGTGCTCGCTGGTGACACGAGACATACTTCTGGTTACAACATTAATTCTAGATACGAACCAAAGGTGTTCTCCGTGGGGGATAATTTATTATTATCAGCTAATGGATTTGCTGGTGATTCTCAACAATTAGTCAAGGTGTTCAAACAACAATTGAAATGGTACCATTTTGATCATAACAAACCAATGGCTCCAAGCTCGGCAGCCAGAATGATACAGCATTTACTTTATGGGAAACGGTTCTTCCCATATTACGTGCACACTATATTGGCTGGTATCGATGAGGAAGGTAAGGGTGGTATTTACTCCTTCGATCCAGTTGGATCCTATGAAAGAGAACAATGTAGAGCTGGTGGTGCTGGTGCGTCCTTAATAATGCCATTCTTGGATAACCAAGTGAATTTCAAGAATCAAATGGATCCAGAATCTAATGGTACCAAGAAGAAGGAACTGAGATATCTTTCATTAGATGAAGTGCTAGAGTTAGTGAAGGATGCATTCAGTTCCGTGACGGAAAGACACATTGAAGTTGGTGATGGGTTAGAGATTCTCATTGTCACTAAAGATGGTATCAGAACGGAGTACTTCCCATTGAAGAAGGATTAGATAATGTATATTCTTTTACAAAAAAAAAACTACTATTCTTGTTTATGAAAAATTGGATTCCATCTATGTAGGAAATAACTAGGGGTTATCCATATATATATAAAAGAGAGAGGTGGGATGGTGAGTGAGTTGTGTTTATGAAGGTAAAGCGAATTTCACATTCTTGACAACCTTCTTGTAATAAATGTAAAAGAAATCAGAGTAAACTAGGGTTTGCACAACACCGGTAACCACCGATAAAACATCGAATCTGTTTTCGGCGAAATATCTGTAAAGCCAATTTGGAATATATAAAGCTCTGTATAATCCCAATGCAAAGATGTAATGAACAGTCAACAATTCCCCCTCTCCATCTTTTTGAAGTAAGAACAATTGTGGGAGAATGGCGACTGATTCTAACCATAAACTGAAACTCCAAGTAATTTCTAAGAGAGAGTATTTATAATTGAAGATTAATGCTAAAATGGCAGATCCACCTAATAAATATCTAATTTGGAAATCATCTGAATTGGCAGAGATTGATTTGGTATATTTTTTCATTATGTAAATGGTGTAACAAGTAGACCCAATGAAAAATAATTTCATTAAGACATTGTAGACTGGTTGAGAGAAATCAAAGGCAAACAAGTCTAAGTATCTAGTCAAGAAGACAACGGCATACAAGATTTGAGTCTTTAGTGAAACCCCCTTGGCACTCTGAGATGTTTGAATGGAATGAATCAATATTATGATTGATGCCATATGGGAGAGATCCCCGGCAATACGAAAGATATTCAACATTGATTTATGGAGTGTAAGGTAAGTGATAATAACCAATGATCAATTAAGACAACACATCGAAACATATATTATAATACACGAAAAATTATATTACATTAATAGTCTGCCAATAGATGGGCGCGTGTCTGGAAGCTTTAAGTGCTTAGCAGAGATATCCTATTTACGATAATTATACAAATCTATAGAGAGTAACATTAAGAATGGACCAAACCAGAAACACAAGGACCATTCACAGATACCGGAGTAACCCCATCCAGTTGATTGATCTCCATGATGGGCCCCCCTTTGATGGAATGCCCAATATGAGGCAGCCAATGCAATAGCTAAGAGAATCCAAGCAATCTTAAGCAATCCAGACCAAAATAACCAACGACGACTTCTATGGAATTCCAATTTATTGTAATCTCTATGGTAAATAAAACATAATGTTATATCACACACCCCCATGAGGAAATCAAACACAATGAACAGACCCACAAATGTACCATGGACGCTGCTGAAATCATAAGTATTTGCACAAGTCACAATTAAGATAGATACTGATGCAAGGAATGACCATAGAATTTCAACCCAATGAAAGCAATCCCGCACTTTATCTTTCCCCAATGGATGTTTCCGTATGAGTATCCATTCTTCAAGTATTGACCACACTAAAAAAATTCCCATCAAACCGGCCCCCACAATGAAGACTGGTTGTAAATTAGTAGCCCCCACATATGAAACATAAGTTATAAACACATGATAGTAATGACGCTGCTTTTTGTATAATGGTCTCCCCTGGGCAATCCAACAAACTAAAAGAGTGATCAACATGGCATACCAAAAGAATAAAGATATCAACGGAAGAACCGGAGAGAACCGACGAAGTGAGTCGAACCTAGGCGAGGCTCGTAGTTTCATTATTATATTTATAAATGTAATCGGAGAAAAACAAGTTGTTGTCACAAGATCAAATGGAAACGGGACGATGTATATATATATATAAAAGATTCGGATAGAAAGAGCAATCGGCTATGCTAGACAGGCTGAGGCTCACAATAACAACAATAAAAGACACAAGGAAAGACAGAAAACAAAAACAGTAACCGAAATAAAATAAATAATGATAATAGTAAATGAAACGGTGATAACTGTAATACCTGTAATACAATTTATCTATAACTATAACGAAAACTTAACTTGTCCCGAAACAGTATTTACATAAAAACACATACAATAAAACTGAAATTTTGCTCGCACGAGATGGTCTGCCATATCTGATGGTATGTGTCAATAATCCGGATTTTCGTCAATTTTCAAATTTAAAGAGAAAGAGATCAACGATTAATACATTGGGTGAAGAGTAAAAGAGATAAATAATACAATACAACAATGTTATCTAGATCATTAAGAACACCATTGAGATCTGCTTATAGATTACCTATTACTAGATCACTAGCTGCACAAGTGGTGGCTAGAAGATATTATGCACAAGAGGTTAAGGGTACCATCACGGAATTTGCACCAACTGGTAAAGAAAACTCTAGTACTTTAGCTTATGATTCTAATAAAGTTACAGAAACAAATAGATTAGAGAAAACTATGACTAAGTTTTGGGATCAAGTTGCATTATTAGAGAAGGATAATGGATATCATGTTCAATTAGATAATAAAACAATTAAAACTCCATTAGGTTATGAATTAATTATTCCAAAGGAAAAGAAAACTTTAGCTTATTTAATTGCTCATGAATGGAAATCTCTTGAATCATTAGCTATTAAACCATATTTAGTGCCATTGACTTCACTTGTGTCTAGATGTATCGATTTACAAAATGCTCAATTTAGTAATGATGAAGAAATTAAGGCTAAAATTGGTGATTTAGATTCTTTAAAGAAACAATTATTGAGATATTTAGATACAGATACTTTATTAGTGTTTTCTCCACATAAAGATTGTGATGGTGATCTTCGTAAGGCTCAAGAAGAAATTTACAGACCAATTATTAAATCAATGGAAGACCATTTCTCTAAATACTCTGAAATTCCAATTGAATTAACTTATTTAGATGCAGAGACTCAAGGTTTATTAGGGAACATGCAACACAAGGAAACTCATGAAGCTGTGTTAAAATATTTAGATTCATTAGATATTTGGTCATTGGTTGCATTAGAGAAGGCTACTTTATCTGCTAAATCATTCTTATCTGGTGTGTCCATTTTGAGAATGGCTGATCCAAATGATCTCGATTATAATGTCACATTAGAAGAGATCGCCAATGCTGCTAATTTAGAAACTGTTGTGCAAACAGGTATCTGGGGTGAAGTTGAGGACACTCATGATGTGGATAAAGTTGATATTAGAAGACATTTAGCTTCTGCGTCTATCATGGTTTTTCAATCATAATTAAAAGTCCTTACTTGTATATATAAATATAAAACAATATGAAGTTATTAGTACTATTAGTATGCGGGTTATATAAATATAAAAGAAAGAGACAAAAAAAGCAAGTGAACAAATGAGGATAAAGTGGGAAAAACAAGTAAAAAAAGACAAAATGCAAATGTAATGTGTTATGTATATATTTTTCTTCAAAACAAAACTATGGTTTACACTGATAATTCATTAACGTAACCCATAAATGAATCGGCATCGACTTTCTTACCGAATTCAATTAAATACCAACGATTTCCGGAATCGAATTCTCCATAATCGGTACCATTAATCATCACTCTTAATCCATCAATTTTTTGGAAATGAGTTTTCCCTAAAATTAAATCTAAATTAACAGTTGTATTCTTAACTAACAATTGTAAATGTTCAATATCTTGGAAATCACCTAATCTAACAATTGCCTTACTCATTGGAGTCATAACATTTGATGAAGCAACTTTATAAATATTTGCTAATGATTGATAAATTAATTTAGATGATGGTTTAGATTTCATGAATTTCTTTCTGTAATCATTGAATTCGATATTGTTAGTTGAGGCAGTGGAAGTAACCTTTGGAGTGGTCTTAATTGATTTTGGGAACGTTAATGAAGTTGGAGACGAAGTAGAATTAGTTGATTTCGTCGACAATGGTAGCGATGCATTAGATGAATTGTCCGAACAAGTCATACCTAATGTTGGAATCTTTGGTTTACCTAAGGATGAAAGAGACTTAAATTGAGAAGAAAGAAATCTTGGAGATGTATTAGTAGAATTTTGAGTCATAGTGGCAGCCGTGGATTCCGATTTCACAGAGAATGTAGTAGATAAATTAGATTGTTCAGAAGATGAATTAGAGATGAATCCATTTTTCTTCATGTTAAGAATGTTCACTAATTTATCGGTGTTCTCTGCACTAGTTGGTCTAATCAATAATAGAGTCTTGACACCGAGGTAATCAGTAGTATTAAAATGGATATCCAATGCAGATGATTTCAAGATCTCTGATGATGATTGTAATTTAACTAAAAACACAGAATGACTTTTTTCATCAGCTCTAGGAGGCATATCTTTCAAATACCCAACTAAATAAGAATCATTAGCAGATATTAACAGTTTCAATTTCACTTGGCATGCCTTAGACCAAGAGTTAGTCTCCCATTTACAACATTTAACATCTTGTAAATAAATAGAATTATTTTCACTTAGAATGGAGTGTAATTCTGGGGTAACCGGTAATAATGCTGGACCTTTCTTAACTGGTTTTTTCTTCAATTCAATGCGGGTAGTGATAGTTGGGGCAGTAGATGTGGCAGTGTCATTATCATCGAATCCCGGAATAATTGCAGGTGATCTAGCTTGTTCAACGGTTGTAGTAACCTCATCAGATTTCTTGGATCCAACTAAACTACCTAACACGTTGAAGATAGATTGCCGTTTCTTCTTCTTACTGGTAGTAGAAGAATTTGTTGACATAGTGGAAGTGGATTTCAAAGTGCTACCACTACCGAATGCGTGTTCATAGTTTTTAGCAAATTGTTGAGGATCAAAGTTTTCCTTACCTGAACTGGAAGTTGGTTCCACGGGAGCTGGTGCTTGTTTCTCCTCGGTGTCAATAGACAAGCCTAGCTTGTTTTTGTACTGCTCTCTTTCACGTTGGTCCTTACAGGCAGAGTAGAAATCGTCCTTAGTGATTCTCAAATCTTTCAATTTTTCGCTAGTTTGATTGGCAGCGGCGGTAGTGGTGTCAGGCAAGGACACGTTAGATGTATTAGTGGTTGGAGTCAAATTGATTTTGTGGATAGCCGGTGGAGCGACAACGTTGGGAGCGGAGATGGTACCCAATTGAAGACGATACATTGTATTAGGATTTAGCGGTTTGTTATTGTTTGTCTTATATTGGGTTAAGTTGAGTTTAGGCTTTTCTCTGGTGATAGAGGATTGACGAGGAATGGTGATGCCACAACCTAATGATTGTGGATTATCCTGGCGTTTATCATGCCATTTTTGGGTGGTATTAACGTGACATGGATCAAGAGATTTAGTGGAATCAGGTGGGAATAATTGAAGTAATTTTTGTTTTAATTCAAGGGATTCACCATATTTCAAGTATAACGCGATTTTATCATCTAGACAATGGTGGAACACCAACACTGATTCTTGTGGAATATCTCTAATGACTTGTAATTCTGTAGCACGCAATGGTGGGAAAACGAGGGACTTTCCTGAGTTTTCCTCGAATGTAGTGATAGCCAAACAAGAAGCACCTAGCTTTTGAGGGTGAACAAAAAGAAGATACACGTTATGTAAGCTGAGTAAGGAATCCGTGGATTCATTTTTGTAGAAGAGCTCCGATGCAAATGCATCCGTGATATCCGTTGGGTCGAATTGTGATGCCACGGGCGTTAAAGTGTCAAACGATTTCACGTTATTGAAGTGCACGGTGTCATCGATAATCTTACGTTGTTCATTATCGATACTTCTAGCCTTGGCTAATAATTTAGATAATTTGTGAGTACCGATTTCCAAATTTGATAGTAATTCTGAAGTGTGTTCCTTAGCTTGTTGGTATGATAGCAACTCTTTAAATTTCACTATACATTTATTCAAATAACGAATTCTCACCAATGGTCTACGTCTTAGATGAACTTCTGTTGCTGGTTGACTCATGGAAAGTTTATATTGAGAGATGTAAGCATCATATAATGGATCCACAGCGATACACCATTCAGAGAATTTCACCATTAGTAAATCCATATCCGAGTTAACGAAATGTAACACGCGGTGTTGCAATTCTTTATGTTTATTTGCCATAGAGGTAACCGTCTTGAGTAATCTAGCATTCCGACGTTTCCGTTGAGCTATGAGTTCATCTGAGACGTCAGCTAATGAACCATCGAAATAATTATCGAATTTCAAGTCAAACACGTTAAGAACGTGAATTAAAGATTGTAAATCTAGGGAGTATTTTTGATCAGAAATGAGTAATTCTGATACTAATTTATGGAGTTCATTGGATGCCCATGATTGTTGTTGAAGGTTATCATCCGCGTGAATGATGGTACCTCTTTGCTGATGGTTTTGTCGTTCTGCTGTTGCGACCTCTCTAATGGAGAAGAGTGGGGCAGTAGAAGATTGCATTTGGGTGGTGTGGAGGGGAGTGTTATTGAAATGATAACTTTTGATAAAGAAGAAGAAGAGATTGAATTGAAACGTGTAAAATAAGAGGAAGAGTGTAACTTCTAAATCTTCCTTTTATCTAGTAAAACCCAAGCTAAAAAGGAAAGAACAAATTAAAGTAATAAAAAAAAATGGCATGAATGCATGTTGACATTTTTTTTTTGCTTTGTTTACATAAAGAGAACAAAGAGTAAAGAATGTCAAAGCCGCTAGGCTACCGTGTCATGATATTCCTTTCAACCCATAATAAAACTTTACTCTTATTCTCATTACTAAAATCAATTACCCATTACCTCTATCCCCACATACTCATTCCACGGCTCCCTATCTATCTACTCCATCCACCACCCACGGTGTCTACCTCTTCTCCCCCTCTTATTTTACTTCATCCCTCTGTCTACCCTTCTGCACTCGTGCTCCCCCCTTACAAAATCGCGTCTTTTCGCGTATTAGAGCAACTTCTAAGCAGGCTTATTCTGGGCTGTGCCGGACTAAAGATGCGACGGCAGAGCGAACGGAGCGAACAAAGTTCTAGAATCTGGGGGGGGGAGAGGGTGTAAGGGTGGTAGAAGTGGGAGTAATTAAAAGATGGTGAGTACTTCATTGCCAGGCAAGTTCTTAAATTCCTGATGTATCAATGTCATGGTGGGTGGAGTTGATATAGGAAGTGGTAAAGGAAGATAAGGAAGTATTTAGTTCATTGTCAATTAAATTTGTAAATTACCAGTAATCTATCAAAGAATTTTCAAAATTTAATTATATTAGCTAACTTCTACTAATCCTAATTTTAAAACATCCTATTCTCTTATAAAATACCATTCATAATTCATTAAACTATCATTAACTAGTGTAATCTATTTACAAAAGACAGTTTCATCGGTTTAATGGTTCTATAAATCAATCACATAATTATTTTTGGTATGTAACTGCTCATCACCACCACCCATCATCCATTTTCCTACTCTCCTACTTATTCATTAACCACTAACCACTTACGACTCACTATTTACCACTCACCACCACTCACCACCACTCACCACCCACAATACTTCCCTCCCCCGTCATGCTACCAACTTCCCACCCGCTCTGCCATCTCTCCCTCACGGGCTCATACCCGCCCTCTCTTCACACAAAAAAAAAGTTTCGACGACCAGTGTTAACAAATATGAACTGTTTGTATGTAGAGACCCAGAGAAATAATCATTTATAGATCATATGCTACTACTCTTAGACCTCATACAGATTCCAAAAATTGTATAATTAATATAAAATATACCTATTCCCCGAAAAAGGTCAAAAAGCAAAAATCAACAAACACAAAAACACATTTCATATAACTAAATGTCGATAAGATTAAGAGACGGATTCGAAGAAGAAACATTAGAAAGAGTCCTAGAAGACCTTATTGTGAGGTTTGTGATAAATTGCCCCACAGAGGACCTCTCTTCTATAGAGAGAGTGTTCTTCCAAATTGAAGAGGCTCATTGGTTTTATCAAGATTTCATTAGATTGATGAACCCTTTATTGCCATCGATGAAAATGAAACAATTCACTACTAGATTATTAGAAATATGCCCCATGATATGGCAATGGGGGGACCCCACCGGTGCCCTCTCACAATTCGGGAAATATAAATCAATGATCCCAGTGCGTGGTTGTGCCCTACTAAACCATAACATGGATAAACTTTTATTAGTGCAGGGAATTGAATCATCATCTTGGTCCTTCCCTAGAGGGAAAATATCCAAAGATGAAAGTGATACGGATTGTGCATTGAGAGAATTGAAAGAGGAAACCGGATTTGATGCCTCAGGAATGATTAATGAAGATTGCTTCGTGGAGAGAACAATTAGAGGGAAAAATTATAAGATTTACATCGTTAAGGATGTCCCCGAGACAACGGTATTCACACCAGAAGTCAGAAACGAGATAGCCGAAATTAAATGGTGGGACATCAAACATCTCCAAAAACTTGTTAGAGGTAATGGCAGCAATGGGTTCTACTTGGTTAATACCATGATTAAACCATTGGTTGCATTCATCGCTAAGAATAGAGTTCTCAAATCTGAAGAAGAATTGAAATTACAAGCTACAATTCAACTTAAGAAGATTCTCGGCATTGGTGAGCATAAGACCGTCGAGGAAACCTTGGATCCAGGTAGAGAATTATTGAACATGCTTCATAACGTTGCTAAGGCTAGACAACCAAGTCTGGTGGAAACTCAACAACCTGCACAGATCCCACAGGCAGACCAATTAGAACAACAAAAGCAACAAGCTCTATTCCAACAACTACTACAAAGAGGTGCCCCACTTGCAACTCCTATGCCTTTACAACAACAACAACCACTGCCATTGCAACCACAATTCCCATTCATGCCTAACATGCCTCCTCCTATGTTCCTACCTCCTCAAATGCCATTCCAAATGCCATTCTTTAATCCATTCATGATGCCACCTCAAGGTTTACCACCAATGCCTCCTCCTCCTCAAATTAATAATAACAATAACAACCCTAACGGAAACCCAACGTTTGCTGCACCTGCTGCTTCCTCATTCACTAAACCTACTTTACAACCTAGATCCAAGGAGGCCAACAGTAAGGAATTACTAAGCTTACTAAAGTCCAAACCACGGACTTCGAGTAGTCCAAACCCAAGCCCTCGTCCTTCTTCTAAGGCTATCTTAAATTTACTGAATAAAAATTTGAATATAGGGAACACGGCTCCATTACAACAACAACAGCAGCCTCCTTCCAATCCAGTGAAAATCCTTAAACGTGAAAAACCATTGATCATGGAGGAACAAAAGAAATCTACTGCATCATTAATTACGGCTCCAGTTAAACCTGCTGCTCCAACACCAAAATTTAAGATCTTGAAAAGACCTGCAGATGCCATCAATGGCCAAACACCACCGGGTAGTGCGGACTCCTCAAAATCTTCTGCATCTCAATTACTCAACTTATTGAACAAGCCTAAACAACCATCACCTGCATCATCACCAGCAACAACTGAAACTCAAACTACTCCAGCACCAGTGGCCACTCCACCAGCTTCATCCTCGGCTGTGCAACAACAACAACAACAAACACCTTCATCTGGTGCATCCAGTTTATTAGGGATTCTCAATGGTAGCGCTTCAAAAAGCATCACCACTGCTTCCAGCACTCCTACCACCGAACCTGCCGCACCTGTTGATCCGACAGCAAGCCTATTGGGTTTATTGAACAGACGTGACCTCAATCCAAAGACTTCCTCACCACCTATGCCTAAGAATAATGCTCTGTTAGATGTGTTGAAGAAGGAAAGAGAACCATCTCCTGATCCATCTGCTGGGTTATTGAGCATTCTGAAGAAAACATCCACTCCGGCCTCCCCCGTTACAGTGTCTGCTCCAACCCCACAACAATCCGCACCAGCCAGTATTTTAAGCATGTTGAAGTCTCCTCCAGCATCATCATCAACGGTGTCCACAACGACCCCATCTCCTGCTGCTGGATTGTTAGACCTTTTGAGAAAGCCTCAAAGTAGTACTTCAGGGTCTCCAGTCCCAACTGCTACCACCCCTACTTCTAATAATAGTACATCATCTGCTATTCCTGCCTCAGCGGGTCAATCAGTGCTGGACATTTTGAAGAAACCTGCATCACCTGCTACTGCCATTCCTGCCTCAGCAGGGCAGTCAGTGTTAGATATATTAAAGAAACCTGCATCACCTGCTACTGCCATTCCTGCATCAGCAGGCCAATCAGTGTTGGATATCTTAAAGAAACCTGCGTCACCTGCTCCAACTCCAACAACAAGTGCTAGTACGGGGTCTGCTCAATTACTGGGATTATTGAAGAAGACACCTACCCCCACTCCTACTTCCACTGAACAAGAACAACAGCCACCACTGAAGAACCCTACCTTGTTAGAAATTCTTCATAAAGCTGATGATAATTCCATCAAGAAGACCATATCCATTGAACATGAGAATACCCTAGATCAGGAATTCGAAGAGGATGGTCAAGAAGACGAAGCAGTGGAAGAAGAAGGAGAAGATTTTGAAGAAGAAGACTTTGAGGAAGACTTTGAAGAAGAAGATGATGAAGATTTTGAAGATTTTGAAGACTTCAACGAAGGTGAAATAGGGATTGTCGGTGCCGACTCTGATGAAGAAGAAGTGTATTTCAGATAAGTGGTTAACTTTACTTTTTTTCTATGTATGTCTAGATTATGATAAATGATATTAGTATTGTAATTTATTAAATTGGCCTTGTACGCGTTAAATAAAAAATTGGAGATTTTTCATTCTTTCTAATCTTATGAAGACCCTTTTGATCTGGGACTTTAACCAAACACAGAATGCCACCTAAGAAAGCTACAAAGAAGGCACCAAAGAAAGTGACATCAGTGGTACCAAAAAAGGTTCCCACTATAACAAAAACTTCAACAACCAATGCATTGATACCACCTAATCCAAGCAAACCACCTGCATTCGCTAAGGACAAACACGGTAGACGATATTGGTTAATCAAATCTGAACCTTTGACTAGAATAGATCCAAAAACTGGAGCAGATGCTAAATTTTCTATTGGTGATCTCTCAGAGGTAGATTCAGAACCATGGGATGGTGTGCGGAATTATGAAGCAAAGAACAGTTTACTCACTATGACTAAAGGTGATATCTGCCTGTTTTATCATTCAAATTGTAAAGACCCTGGAATTGTGGGAATAGCGAAAGTAGTCACCGAATCTGCTATTCCAGATCTATTACAATTCGATCCAAAGTCATCATACTATGATGCAAAGTCGAATCGGAGTGAACCAAGATGGTGGTGCCCTGAAGTGACATTTGTTTGTTTACTTAATCGAAAATTGAGATTGTCTGAATTGAAGCAGCTAACTGATGATTTTGGTGATCTTTATTTATTGAAACGGGGGAGACTCAGTGTGACACCTGTGTCCCATGATCATTTTTATAAATTAATTGAATTACAGAATAAGGGTGATGGACCTTTAGTTGATGCTAACGAGGAATTCGATTGCAATGTCAAGGGGTTGACTACATTTGATGAATCTCTTATACAGTAAAAATTATGTATTATTAATGACAATTTTATTAAAAGTTTTTGATAGAAAATATAATGTACAGACAAGTTTTAGGACTCTTTTTATTTGCGTTGGACCTGAGATGTGTTACCTGCCACAATTCTAGAATTGACTCTACTATCCAAACTGATTCTATCTGGAACTTCTAATTGTATCAATCCTGCTAATTCATTCTTCAAATTTTCCAATTGTTTAGCTCCTCTAGCGACATTCTCTAAATCATTAAGTTTAGACACATTAACAAAACATTTAATTTGATAAGTTTCAGAACCATCCAACAACCTCAAGGAAATACCATCAGTGGTGGTGGTGGACCCACTAGCATCAGTTTCAGATTTAGCTCGTATATGTAATCTGAAAACCTCAATAATAATATCATTATAAAAGAATCTCACTCCGTCATTCCAAAATTCTATATCGGGCATGTATCCCAATTCATCAACGTACCCTAAAATATCATCAGTTTTATAAATAGTGGTTTCATATAAGTTTTGAATTGACACGGCAGTATTACCACCAGCTGGGATGTCTGATAATTGTAATGTCCAAATTGATTCATTGCGGGTAGAATTTGGTGATGCATTTATGAATGATTCCCCTGTACCATTATCAGTTGTCTTCCACACTCTAGACATTCTGATTCTGTATGATTCAATTTGATTGACTTTACCTGGGGTTGGTTCAGGAGAGAATGGATATTTAGGTTTCAATATCACTGTGTGTTGATGTAATTGTCTTGGCTTCATCCCCGTCAAGGATTCCAAACTCAGCATTAACACATGATACTGCTGTTTTGGGATTGATGATACAAGTGATAATTGTTGAACCATTTGTGACGTGTACAGGACGACAGAGTACAAGAACAAATAGATCTCTCTAGGGGTTGAGTTTGAAGTTTTGATAAATTTGGAGATGAAAATAGAGATCCGCCAATTATCAAATAAGTGTCAATTACGTGGGTAGCCTTAAACTTATTAATATTAGTTTACCAATTTATGTTTCGTTATAATAAAACTTCAAATATAAAGAAAAGTCGTATTCATGAAGATGGATTATTTATATATATAAATAGAGGGGGAATAAAACACACACAAAAGAGCAAAAAACCTTTGAACCCAGCAAAACACAGAATGGAGGGATTAAAAAAATACAGTTATTAATTTAAAACGAAACCCATTTATAAGGTTGGAGTCTTGATCTTGTATCTAACAGCCTTAACTTGAGTGTAGTTATCCAAAGCTTCAGCACCCATTTCTCTACCGATACCGGATTGCTTGAAACCACCGAATGGCACGTTTTGGTGCAAATCGTTGTAAGTGTTAACCCAGACGGAACCAGCTTCTAATCTTTCAGAAACGTAGATAGCCTTGTTAACATCTTCAGTGTGGATACCAGAACCTAAACCGAACAAAGAGTCGTTAGCCTTTTCAATCAATTCATCAATAGCCTTGAATGGTAAGACAACAGCGACAGGACCGAAGATTTCTTCTTGAGTCAACTTAGAGTCTTGTGGGACATCGTAGAAAACGGTTGGTTCAACAAAGTAACCCTTGGTACCGATTCTCTTACCACCAGTTAATAACTTCAAGCTAGAGTCCTTACCAGCCTTAATGTATTCCAAAACGGTTTCGTATTGATCTGGGGTGGTTTGAGCACCTTGGTAAACACCTTCTTCGAATGGGTTACCAACCTTCAATTTTTCAACAGCAGTCTTAAATTGTTGCAAGAAGTCGTTGTACCACTTTTCATCAGTGGCTTGGATGTAAATTCTGGAACCAGCGCAACAAACTTCACCACCGTTGAAGAAAATACCGGTGATCAAGTTTTGGATGGTGTTTTCAACATCACAATCTTGGAAGACGATATTTGGAGACTTGCCACCTAATTCTAAGGTGACCTTCTTGATGGACTTAGCACATTCGGTCATAACGGTTCTACCAACCTCAGTGGAACCAGTGAAGGCAACCTTCTTGATCAATGGGTGGTTCAAGATGGCGTTACCACAACCTCTACCAGAACCTGGGATGACGTTAACAACACCCTCTGGGAAACCGGCTTCCTTGATCAACTTACAAGCGTATAAGTTAGATAATGGAGTAGCAGAAGCTGGCTTCAACACAATGGTGTTACCAGTAGCTAAAGCTGGACCAATCTTCCAAGAGAACATCAATAATGGGAAGTTCCATGGAGTAATAGCACCACAGACACCTAATGGTTCTCTCTTGGTGTAAGTCATGTGGTGATCATCGGTGTTAATGGTTCTACCATCAATCTTATCACAGAAACCAGCACAAGATCTAAGGTATTCGATGACTAAGTTAACATCGAATTTAGCACAGTGTTGAGCCTTACCGTTATCTAAAGATTCAATACCAGCTAAGATATCTCTATCTCTGTCCATTAAATCGGCCAACTTGTATAATAAGTGAGCTCTCTTGGATGGTTCAACGAACTTCCACTTCTTGTAAGCCTTGTAAGCAGCTTGAACAGCGATTTCAACATCTTCTTCACCGGCTTGTTCTAAGTCAGTTAACTTTTCTTCAGTGATTGGGGAAGTCACTTCAAAAGTTTTACCAGACTTGGCAGCGACGAATTCGTTGTTAATGAACAAACCAGTTGGTTGTTCATAAGATTTGTTGATAACTGGGAAAGTTAAAGTTTTAGAGAATTGAGACATTTTTCTTGACAGAATCAATGGATTGATAGAAGTTTTGAAACCCTTTAGCATAGCAAACACACAAATAAAAAAAAAAGTGGGAATAAACTTGGATATTTATAATTTTTCAAAACCAACGAAAAGAAAAGAAGAAGGTAGAAGTTGATCGAACGAATAAAGAAAATCATCCGGAATTCTAAAATCCTATATACTAATTGGGGGGTGGAAGAAACCCCGACTCCGTCGACAGGACCTGCAATAGAGGGACAAGTACCCCACAGAAGGGGACCGGGGGTTATGTTATGGAGTTTAGGGGGTGGACCACGCGAAGACGGGGTGGCCTACCGGGCCGGCTACATAAACTAAACAATTAAATTAGTAATCCGATCGCTCTAGATCTGGTTAGTTATTCCTTAGCGAGCGACCAAATGATCAATGACGATTGAGTGATTGAAATTAAGACAATGTTAAGACCGGTGAAGACACCACAACCTTGGAAGATAGAGAAAGATAAAGAGACAAGGACAGAGAAATTGTTATACCTCGAGAGTTAATTCTTTTTAATTCTTGTTATAATACTGATTATCCGATTTTCTAAATATATAAGCTAGTAATCACCCCCAAACCAAAGAAAGTAACTAAATACGGTAGCTTAATCACGAATAATTGCACCATATCCACCAAATTGTAAGCTATTTGCGCTCGGCGTTTGTACACCCTCCTGGCTCTACCCACCACCACCACCCTTGGAACCCCCTCTTTACACACCCCATTAATCCGGAACAGTGAGGGGCTGAGAATACCCTCCCTAACTGCCGCCGCCCCCGCTCTTCTCTTCACTCCCCCAGATACCCGGGGTAGCACTCCAAGAGACGACCTTGTTTAACCATAAATTTAGGAATCCATTTTCCCATGTCCTTCATTGACGGGTGTTTAGCGTTTCATGATATTTATTTGTTGGGTGAACTTATGGACGAAATCTATTTCTTTGTCAATTTTTCATCTTCATTATCGAGATTCCATTGAGTCATTCCAATTATATTGAAAAAGAAATGACAGGGGTATAAAACTAGTAGCACTGTATATACTTGAAAATAAATCCTTACATAGCATATCTAAAGAATCAATCACCCAACGTTGTAATATAGGTCACCCTGTACCCCTCCATGTCGACGGATCCAATATTGATAATTATTAACTTATTCTATAGTACAAGTTTTGAATTTACCCAGTTAATGGAGAAGTGGAAACCCCATATACACAGACATGCGATGCCTCTTAACATTGATCTCTCTCTGTCTGTCTTCCTATCTATCTCGGATGTAATGGATCGATAGATAAAGGTCATGTAACAATTATCAAATACTACGTAATTGATTACAAACAAGCAGGGCTATACACATTTTCTCCTAAATCCATTAATAATAACATACTGGAAAAAAAAAATTCTGAAAGAATAGCGTTGACGGAAATTACAATATTCATTGAGTAATTCTTTGTATGATTAATACAACCCCGGAACACTTTAAGATGAGGTGACATGGAGATTTCGTTAATAGAAAATCCAAATAAAAAAAATTAAAACACAACAAAATTAGTAATAATAATAGCATTGGGTGATTACTTTACGATTCGGATTCCTAACATTTTGTTCAACTCCGATAGAAACCAACGTTTGGCTTTACCCACTCCATTTTTTTTCTTTCTTTTCTTTTTCTTCTGTGTACTCAATTGTATAGTTGTATCTTTACAGTACCACCCTTAACCTCTAGGAAACCACCCTGGAGGTATGCCCACCTTTAATATCTAGTAAACAACCACAATTCCCCCTATATACTATACAAAATGTAACCAGGTGTCTTTAATTTTCAAATTTTTCACTGGGTCGAGTTACCCCAGATTTTTCGGATTACTTTACAGGGGAGAGGGGGTGTCGATCGTAATTTTTTTTTCTTCTTCGTTCAAAGGTGTTTTCAAAAGAGCTTCAATAAATAATGAATTTATACCTTTCCAATGAGACCCCCTCTCCCTATTGTATTATCGGGTTCTCATTGATCAATTGAATAACTGGGGTACACAGCTACCACCCTATTTTAAAACTAACCTACACGGTTTCATCCATTTATCCAATATATCCATATATATAAGACCTTTTTCATTTCTAAGCTGCGCATACACTATATCTCTACCAATATCTAATCATCTCTCAAAATGTCGACTATCTACATTTGATACTACAATCCGTAATACGAATAATCACTATTTCAATCGGTCTCCTAGAAAAAAAAACTCGGTTAATTACTAATTAATTCGGGGCATCGTTGGTAATCAACTCTCTTTAACCACTTAGCAATGTTTTAATTGATATTTACAACCAATTCCGTCTACAAGTCCGTAAAAAATAGTTCTTAAACTCCGTACCGAACTATCCTGAACTAATATTATCCTTATTTATGACCATTGCTATATACATTTCAATTGCGAATCACGGGTAAAAATGGAAGCATCAAAATGTATACATTGATTCTAATATATATTATTACTGCAAAAACCCGCGGCAGAACGGCGCTAAATTTTTGAAAAAAAAACTTTGCGTCGATAAATCGTCGCGTCTAATATATTCACGTGACTATAAAATTTCAGCCATTTACACAGCCAGGGAAAATGGCTCATTTTCGTTTACTTCGTACACAAAAGCTTATCAGTTTATCTATCTATCTATCTCCATGATTCTTATACTTGGTCACATTATCATACATCATATATCGATAGATTTACTTGGAGAGTGTTCCTCCATTAATCCAGAATAATATATATATAGAATATTATAGAATATACTACATCAATACACAACACAAATCCTTTAAAACAACAAAAGATAAGATGACCATCGCAGAGTCATTACAATTAGATCTTTATCAATGGGGTATTCTGATAACTCAATTGAAATCCAAGAACAATTCAATATTTATTAAATTCCCACAAAGTGCATCCCTCGATAATCAATGCCCAGTTGTGAGTTCTACTACACCGGGAAACTCATCATCAACCACAACATCCTCATCTACCACTACAACAACAGAAAACGATATTCAAATAATCACCAACCCTAAACCATTCAAACCAGTTAAACCAATAATATCAGCAATTAAAGTGGATTGTCTATTAGGTTTGACAAAATTGAGTTCTGGTGTGTTGATCTTTGTCACAAAATCTAGTAAAGTAGTGGCCCACACTGATATAAATTTGGAAATTCATAGGGTCGATGATGTCACATTGGTACCATTAGATTATAAACCTGCATTGAAGGCACTGCAGAGATTACAAAAACGGCAGGGGAGACAACATGAAGAAGTGATAACTTCTGAATCTGAAGATGAAGAAGATGAAGAAGATGAAGAAGGTGAGGATGGTGAGGATGGTGATGATGAACACCTCCATGAAGCCACACTAGATGATTTAGAATCTACGTTAATTCAATCATCACCTGAAGAACAAGCATCACCAGCTAGAAGTGGAATATCCACGAGTAATAACAGTAACTTATTTGTTACCAATTTAGGTGTCTTTGCAGATTCTATTAAGGCTCATCCCAAATTGAGTTTGAATGATGAAAATGTGTCAACATCTAGAGAGAAGGAAAATCAAGAAGTTGTGGATGCCCCTACTCCTTTTATCCCAGAGGAAGATAATGAAGACGATAATGATAATGATACCATTCTATTGAGACACCATAGAACTTTAGATGATAGACGATCAGTGTTGAGTCTGAGAACTCGTGCAAACACGTTAAAAGTGCCCAATATCACTGAAGGACCCAATTATAAACCACCAATGGATCCACTTAAACGTGCAGAATCGTATTACTCTGGTTCAACTACTATTCATGATGTAACTGATCAAGGTTATACTATATCAAATTCATTATTGAAAAAATTGAAACGGAAAATTCGTCATTTCTTTAGAACTTTTGGGTTATATTATAGTTATAAAATTGATTTAACTAAAAGTTTACAATGGCAAAATGATTGTTCATCGATGGAATGCAATATTGCTTCAACATATAGTGAATTACTTGACAATAAATCTAGTTTTTTTTGGAATTACAATTTATTGAAACCTTTATTGAAAAAATTAACAAATAATGAAGAGGACTTACTTGTGATGCCCATGATTTGTGGGTACGTTGATATGATAGATATGCAATTGGTTAAAAATGATGATACAGTGGATGCTCAATACATGTTATTATCTAAGAGAAGTACACATAGATGTGGACTTCGATATATGAGACGTGGTGTTGATGATCAAGGATTTGTTGCCAATTTTGTGGTTACCGATAATTTTTTATTCGTTAATGAAGGTTCAGGAGCTGGTAAATACATTTTTGAGAAATTCAGAGTTCTGAGGGGTTCGATTCCATTATTTTTCAATCAAGATGCATCCAAGTTACAACCGACACCTAAGATTCAAAGAAGTGAAATTCAAAATGAAGAGAAATTTAAATTACATTTTGATAAATTAAAAGAACTGAGTGATGACATTACTTGTATTTCATTAATTGAAAAGAAAAATAGGGAACACGAATTGGGTGAATTATTTGAAAAAATGGCTACCAAGACTGATAATAAATTTGTATGGTTTGATTTCCATGCTAAATGTACTAAGATGAAGTTTGAGAATGTGAAATTATTATTAGATGAACCTATCAGTGATGGTACCACTGTGAAACAATTAATGAAGAAATACAGTTATGATGGACCTGATTCTAATCAATGTGGAGTGTTTAGAATTAATTGTATTGATTGTTTAGATAGAACAAATATTGTAAGTAAATTTATGAGTGGAGAGTCATTGAAGCAACAATTACAAGATTTGAATGCAACATTAGTGAATCCACAAGATTTTAAAATTCAATTTTCCAATGTTTGGGCTAACAATGGAGATTATATTAGTACCCAATATGCATCTACCAATGCACTGAAGGGAGATTTCACTAGAACAGAGAAACGGAAATACACTGGAATTTTGAATGATGGATTATTGACGTTATCTAGATATTATTATGGATCAATTACTGATTATCATAGACAAGTTTTAATTGATTTTTTATTAGGTAAAGAGGGGCAAGATGTATTTGAACAATTTGAATCATCGTTATCAAATTTGGATCCAAATTCTATTCAAGAACAAACAATGAAACGTAAATTAATAATGGATAACACTATTCAATTAATTCAATTTGATAAATTGAATGAAAGAATTATAGGTAATTGGTGGGTGCAAAGTAATATGACATTAAATAAGACTAGAAAATTGATTATCAAGGATGTCATGTTAATATTGACTAATTATCAAATAATTTTAGCTAATTTTGATGATATCAGTGGTGTCATTAAAATAATGAAGATATTGAATTTTGATATTATTAATTTACGGTATGGTCATTATTATTTAGATATAACATCTAAGATATCTAAGAATCCATTAAAGAATATTGGAATTCAATTAGGATTTCAAAATCATGTGACTAGTACTGTTACGATTAAATTAGATAATGAAGATATTCCAATAGATGAGGATACATCATTGAGTCAATTATTTAAAACTCATACATTCAGTGCAGATGCAACAATAATTGATGATGAAATTATAAATTGGATAGCTATAAAGTTTCCTAATACTTGGTCATATGAGAAAATCAAGTATACAATTAATTTAATTCATAAAATTTGCTTTTCAGCAGAATTAGAAAAACATGATATTGTTTCATATATTGAAGCTAAACGTGATACACCCTGGTGGAAAATAATTGATCACGAATTTAAACGGTTTATTTGGGGTTAAATAATGTGTAACACTGGCTTTAAAAAAAAAAATATTTCGATGTGTAAGATGAGCAAACGTAGAAAAGTAAATAAATTAACAGGGGGGGGAGGGAGGAGAAGGAGGGTTGAGGTTAAATAGATTAAATATGCCCCCCTTGAATATGTATTGCTGTTTTTAAGCGATAAATCAATAGTTAAAATTATTTGAAGTTTGAGGCAGAATTATGGGTTAAATTAAGAGAATAATTTTTTTTTGTAGATCAAGAGGCGATAGAAGAAGGGTATAGAGACAGAGAGAGAGTTCCATTCACTTAACTAACCAAAAAAATAGAATATTATGCATTGAAGATGCCTTACAGACACCCTCCCCCCCCCCCCCCTTTGTCAAAAAACTAAATCGTTTACTATCTATATGATGCCTGTCCCCCTCTATGTTTTACTTCTTATCTTAATTCTTGCATGGAATTATTATTAGACTTGAAACTGGTTGACTACGAATGTTACCATAGTATGTCTGTTTCATTGAATGAGAAGGGGGGGGGGGGAAGAGATAGAGGGTGCAGATATGAGATCGGAAGGGGGGGAGAGAAGAAGAAGAGAGAATGGCGGTATCAAAAAACAAGCATTATATCTGGGGTATATGACACATTAATTGTAAACTCCATTAGATATTTTTAATTTATTGAGTAATTTAATGAAACGCTGGTATTAAAAAAGATACTAAATTTAGAATTTAAATAGCCTCACGCACAATGAGCCGTTTAATAAAACAACATAAATTGGTGTACTAAATATCAAATGAAACAAGAATTAAAGGAGAGATAGTATTAGTGTAAAGTGTTATATTTGAATTAGTTAATTTTATTTTTAGCGTGTTATTTTTATTAAACTTGTTTCATAAATGTATGGGTGTTATATGGATTATATGAATTATAATATCCAATTATTATCTATATCCCTCAATTCAATGCCTTACGCGTATAATTGTTTACTTTATTACTCAATTAGTGTAAAATTAGTTACATCTGACGAAGAAGAAAAAAAAATTTTTTTTTTGGTGGGTTAATCCTTATAACCGTGTGGTTATTCTCCACTGAAAATTAATCAAAATAATGGATAATAATAATAATTACTTATAAGATGTGTAGTTTCATGTTCATGTGAAATTTTGAAATTACAGGGGAATATTGGATTAACCGTGACAACCGAAAAAAAACTGAGCTGTGTAGAAACTGAGCAGTGTTTGTTCTAATTGTTTTAAAATTATGTCTTGCTTCGTTAAACAAACAAACAAACAGACAAAAAAATTCTTGTCTTGTCTTTCTTTTTTGACAGTTTTTTGAATTGTTTATTCTTTGAATAATATCGGCATGACTAGTGTAATATAGTAAATGTAAAGTGTAATAATTATACGTAATTGATTCGGGAATATTAGTTTTTTTACCCTTTGTATAAATGAGCGGTTAATTACCTCAGCTCAGCGGCTCGATTTATGTATTGGTTTTAATATAGAACATTTCATGTTTCATAGCCTTAATCGAGATTATGATAAATTATAGATTGATATATAACACTATACTACATACCACAACATACTACAACACACCACCACACCATATCATCAACCAACTCCCCCATTAATAAAACTACAACTTTCAAATTTTCAATTTTTACTTATGTTTACATTTTGACTAAAACAATCAAAAACTGCACAAACACGAAAATTTCTTTTTAATTTCTTAAATAGACACGTCAAATAATTTTTTTTAAACTACTGTATCAAAAAATATGAGTGTATAAATAATCAATAATTTCCTCGTTTTTTAAGGTAATAAAGGTTTACTTATTTCTTCTCTTTCTTTCTTTTTTCTTCAGTTTTATTTGTGTGTCTCTCGTTTTTTAATTTTTTTTTTTTAATATACCATTTTATATTATACTCCTACAATGGACGCAGAACAACAATTAGGTTACAGCCCAGCTGCTGCTAAATCATCAAAATTCGGTTTATCTTATAACTTGAAGAATCACTTGATCGCCGTGTCTGGTGAATTCATTGGTACTTTTATTTTCTTATGGTCAGCATTTGTCATTGCTCAAACTGCTAACCAAGATGAAACTTATAAATCAACTGGTTCTAATCCAGCTAAAATTATTATGATTGCCTTTGGATTTGGTTTCGGTGTCATGGTTGGTATCATCATCACCGCTAGAGTTTCCGGTGGTAATTTAAACCCAGCTGTTACTTTATCTTTAATCTTAGCTAGAGCTGTGTCTCCAGTGAGAGGTATCCTCATGATGTTTGCTCAAGTTATCGCAGGTATGGCTGCCGCCGGTGCCGCCTCAGCTATGACTCCAGGTCCAATCGCATTCGCTAATGGTTTAGGTGGTGGTTGCTCAAAGGGTAGAGGTTTAATGTTAGAAGCATTCGGTACTTGTATCTTGTGTACAACAGTGTTGATGACCGCCGTTGAACAATCAAATTTGACTCATTTCGCTCCAGTCTGTATTGGGTTATCTTTATTCTTAGCCCATTTAATCACTATTTACTACTCTGGTGCTGGTTTGAACCCTGCTAGATCTTTCGGTCCAGCTATCGCTAAGAGATCATTCACTGTTTACCACTGGATTTACTGGGTTGGTCCAATCATTGGTGCCGTTATCGCTTGGGGTATCTGGCAATTCTGGAAATTATTAGATTACGAAACTTGTGTCTGTGAAGAAGAAGAATAAATTTGAGAATAACATCAAAAGGAAAAAGAAAATACATTAAATTAATTACAATAGTTCTTCTATTATTTTGTATAACCAAAAAAAAAACCTGCTCTTTTTTTTTTTTTTTTTATTATTTCCTTTGTTACTTTTATTTATTCCCATTTCCTCATGACCCATTGCTAACTTACTTCCTCCCCTCCTAGTGTTTTTTTTCGATATTAACATATACCTAATATAATAGCTTCCCCTCCCCCATTAAATCGTGTGGTTTTTTTTTTTTTCGTAGAAAAAGCAAATCAACTAATCTTCGAAAAATTTCTCGAACAATTGAACGAAAAAAAAAAATTTTTTTTTTTTTGGTACTCCTTCCCTATGACAACTAATACTACACTTGCTACTTTTCCTAATTTTCTTTTTAGTAATATAAATAAACGATAAATAAAATGATTTATGCACATTATATCGATTAGTTTTATAATTATTATTACCATGTGGTTTATTTATATTACCCTAAATTTTTAGTTATAAGATTAAAAAAAAAATAAGCATAACATAAGCAAAACAAAAAAAAAAATACAAACAAAAACAAAACCCAAAACTCAATTAACTTTTAAATTTAATTCCGTCCTTGTATATATTATATTTTGTGTATATATTTGTGGGTGTATACTAATTTGGATTAATTTAATTTAATAAATTACTACTATTATAAATTTAATGATATTACCGATATTTTAATTTAAATTAACAATGATAACTCATTAGATGAGTTTTATAAATATCAAAATTTCCATTAATTCATATTGTTATTAAAGGGTTATTACCTAAAGCAGTAAACCATCAACACCGAAATTAAGCACTAGAATTTCCTTAATAAGTATGCCGCAGAGCCCAATTAAGGAGGGTATTTTGTATTTGTGTTTGTGTTGTTTTTTTTTTTAATTACAAGCTTGGGAGCCTGGGAGCCAATAAGCCGCATTTGATCTTTGAAAAATAATTAAATGATTTAGATAAAGAATGATTTATACATTTTATATGAAGTTTTTAATAATTACCGATTAAATTAGTTGAATACGAAGTACTAGGATACTTCAATTGATTGATCACCTAATGAATTCCTTGCAAAACAAATGACTATAAAAGAGATAACTAATGACAAGAACAATTCATATACAAATACAACAAACAACAAACAACATATAGTCTTTTAATTAGAATAAGAAATAAATAGGTATTCTCCTGCTTACCAATCTGTTTGAGAAATGACTAAGATCGAAGTTATTTACTCTTACTTGTAATATACCCTTAGAGAAACTATCACTAAAGAAAGTCTTAATATTTCAATTTTGTAGCCGTGCACGGATGTTTTCTCTTCTCCAATTGATCAACAATTTAAATATAATTTAAATTGACCGTAAGCAAAACCTCCTTTAAACGCGTTAATACATTGATTCATTTACAATACACACTACACAAAATGCCTACATTACGTCGTTCCACTAGATTAGCTAAAGATAGTGATGAATTGAGTCTTTCATCTGAACCACCAAAGAAGAAGGCTAAAATTGCTTCCACTACAACAACATCTAAACCTATCAAAACTTCCTCTACTCCAACAAAACCATTAAAAATTGGTGACACCATTCCTAATGGATTCACTATCGAAAATCAAGATGGTAAGACTATTAAATTAGATAAAATTGTTAGTGACTCTAAAGTTGTCATTTTCTTTTTATATCCAAGAGCATCAACACCTGGTTGCACTAGACAAACTAAAGGTTTTAATGCAAATTTTGATGAATATAGTGAATTAGCTAAGAAAAGTAAATCTAAAGTGACAATCTTTGGATTAAGTGGTGATTCACCTAAGGCACAATTAAAATTTAAAACTAATTTAGGATTACAATTTGATTTATTAAGTGATCCAAGTAAGAAATTGATAACTTTATTAGGTGCTAATAATGCAGGTAAAACAGTTAGATCACATTTTATCTTTGTTGATGGGAAACTAAAAGAACCAGCAATTAAAGTTAGTCCTGAAGTTAGTGTTAATACTGCGTTAGAATATGTTCAAGATTTATTATCTAGTCCAACTAAGAAGACTAAGAAAGAAACACCAGCAACTTCAAAGAAGGCCACTAAAAAGTCTAAACAAAAGCCTGTAGTAATCGAATTAAATTAAATAGGAAAGGGTAGCACGAAAAATATCGTTTACGCTAAAGGCCTTTTTTTTTCCCCTTCTCCCCTCTTTACTTTTATTTTTGTGTGTATTATAATTTGAAGACAAATATTCTTGTATTATTTGCTTAATGTATAAAAGAGAAATACTAAACTCTGTTATGTGTGTATGCTTTTTTTTTTTACCTCACTATACAGGGCGATATCCCTCTGCATACACTGTGGATTAGTGCCTGGCATCACTTAAGAGAGAGGGACAGAAAAGCATAAATTAGGCGAACTTAAGTGTACGCAGGTAAATTGCCAAGGGTTCATCATATGTAAAGGATTCTTTAATAAATAATATAATAATACCCTTCCCTCTCCCTCAGTTTATTTTTGAGAGTTTACAGAACTAAACTATTCGCCAATGCTATAATCATTCTGATTTATGAGTACTCAGAAAGTCAACTCATAAAACGGCATAATGAGAAGACAGAAGGACAAAAAAAAATTTTTTTTTCTGTGTATTTATATAAGTTGTTGTACATTGCTATTAAAGTATACGGAATGTAAAATACTGGGAAACTCGGATTAACTAATACAAGTATCCGAAGTGTATATTTTGCTTAGTTTTGACGAAAAAAATACTTTACAGTGAATTGGGGGGAAATAATTAAATCTTGGTAAGGGTGTATGTTGTACAATGATTGTCGATCAATCGGGAAAGACGTTGAATTGATGATATTCATTCACATTGCTCATCTACTTAAGGAAGCGAAACATACAGATAGACACATGGATGAAGTGATTATGAAGGTGTGTGTAACCCAACAACTAAAGATATACCCAAAAACAGACAAGAATGATGGTATGGTGCACACAATAAAATTAAAGGTGACGCGGGACTCATTTAATTTAGGAATCTTGAGTATATGAGAGAAAGAGAATGAGAGAGTGGGGAGGGGAGAGGGGCGATCTAGACTGAATTGAGAGAACTGTAAAGTTTTAATTATGAATGAATGGAGTTTGTACATTAAGAGCTCGTGCACACTATTTGTGTACTACACCGGGTAAGAATATGTCCAACATAATGCAAACCCATAAGGAGAGAAAAAAAGTGTTGTTACTTAGCTTCACCCTAAAAGAGTAAAAAAAAACAGAAGAATAATACAAACAAATTGACATACTGTAGAAGATCTCTTTTTTTTTTCACTTTAGATGTTACATTATAGGTTATAACATTAATTTAAGTATAGCATCCAAAACTTTGAAGATACATCAAAGAAATTCCGGCATATCTAGATGAGAAAATTTCACAGAGGTGGAAACACAGCAAAGGAATGTCTCGAAGAGAGACTAGTTAGTAAACTTTAATAAAAAATTATTCTTAAATACTGGGGGTATGATCGACGGTGCACTAGGCTTAAGACTAGGAGGACGGGCACCGGGTAGATGTCTGGAAGAAAGGGGGAAGGAGGATTTCCCTGTAGCTTAGTTGCAGTACATTGTTTTATTTTAAGTATGATTTACAGAGAAGAAAAAAAAACAAATATTTAAAATGTGGGTGTGCACTGTGTATATTTAATTCCGTATTCCTTAATTCCTTTTCGTTAAAAAGAAAAAAAAAAGTTTTCACAAACGAATAGAAGATGGTTTAACCCGAAATAAATATACATTAATAATTAAAATGATGTGTTATAATGAGTAAAATGAAAAAGGATTGAATCCTACTCGAGTTTCAATTCCCTTTTAAACCGCTTTTTTAGATTCAGGTACCAAAAAAAAAAACAAATAAACAGAAAACGATGATGATCATGATGAGTATTGCTAAAAACAACCCTGTTCAATTATATAAGAGGCCCAGATTCTTAGATCTCCCCACTCCCATTGCCCCTTAACAATTTTTTTTTTTGTCTTTTTATTGCTTCGTTATACCTGAAACAGGGGGTACTTTAAAATTTACTTTCGTACTGTTACATAACTAAGTGGTATAAGTCTGTGACCTGTCCTTTTTGTGATTTAATGTTTTTGCTATTTTCTATCTATTTGAAGATCCTGACCTATCGGCATTATTCAAGTGTAATTGTTTAATTATATAAGGTTTTTGCCTAAGGTTTTTGCCTTTGCGATTAAGTTTAGAGGACATAATAGTTTTTTTTTATTTGTATGCTAGTGTTTTTCGAAATATTTGATTGAAGCAATCATATACGATAACTTAAACATTGAACAATGCTGTGAGTGTACTGTTTATTATTATTATTATTATTCTGATAATGATTTTAACAATTAAGATATAGTACTATCCCCAATACAGATCTGGTTAAAGAAAAACCAGGTCTCTCATGTACATAATATGTTACTGTACATGATAAACTCATGTTTTTATTTTCTTTGAAGCACACACACATTAGCAAACCATACAGATCGATCGATGATCATCAAAATGATCAATGATTTATGTACTCTTACATAAAAATGTCACATAGTCAAGCGGTCACCAACTCTTTTCTGAAACATCCACTCCATAAAAGGTTAGAGATGAACTGCATTATTACTCAACGCATAGTCAAGTAGTAGTTTCACCCGGTGTAAACTTCTCTTTGTACTTCTTCTTGTTTCTCTTTTCCTCCCCCCTCATCAATACGGTGTTCACCCCTCTAGTAATATTTTTGTTCCCTGCGGTAGTATACATAAATGATATGTATCATTTAGATGCTCGTATCTAAATTAAGATTTGTATCCACTCCTTCCCCCCCTCCTCCTCCTCCCCCCACACACAGATCGGTCAATTTTTATAGGATTAACTCGGAAGTAAAATTGGACTCGTAAGACAAATTCTTTTTCCTTCCGTAATTCAATCTCGTGTTCTTTATGCTTTCTCAAAAACCTGATTTACACTCATTTTATTAACAATATACAATTAAATAATAAAAATGATTTTTGATTATATATATAATATATATAATAGAAGACAAACAAGAAAAAAAAAAAAAACGGTCGTTTCAATGAACAATATATTTGGATCAAAAAACAGTATGGCTATACGCCTCAATTCATCAACCGTGCACACACCTGTTAAAAGATTAATTTTTATTCTATTTTCAATACATTAACGGTTCAAAATTAACTAATAAAACACCAAACAACAACGCATATACATACACATACATACATATACTCAAAGTTGAAACAAATATAAAATATATTGAGCTTTCTTTTTCTTTTTTTTTTCTCTTTTCAATTCATTTCACATTCTGGTTAGCCAAAAAAGCTAAAATAACTAAATTAAAAACAAAGTATACCTTAACCGGCAGTAAAATTAAAGTTTTAATGACAAACCAGGAGCCTGAAAAAGTTCCCCCTCTCTTTCTCTGGGGAAAAAACGGATCCATACGGGAGACTGCCTAGTTTTATACGGCCAGTTTTTTTTTCTTGTTGGTCATCGTGATCGATTTACATGTGAATTGGTGGTGGTCTGCAGTTAATTTTTTTTTTTTTTTCCGGTGTGTAGTTTATTATTTTGGAAATCAAGAAATGAGTAACATCAATCAATCAATTGTATTGAACTGCATGGATATACAGTAATGTATATTAAATAATTTGATATTGGTGGTAATCAATTCAGAATGAGAAATTATAACTACTATACAACTTACCCAAAACTGCAAATAAAACTCAAAAATTCGCTTGATCAAAGTAACAAGTTAGTTCGGATAATTTATTACAACCTTAAATCCTCTTAAAAAAATCCCCCCACTAGTGTTATGTGTCACAAGTTTGATCATGGTGAACATTTTATTATTTTAATATTTTAAAATAAAATTATTGTATCGTAAAAGGATATGAAACGAGAGATAAAGAGAAACAGGTAGTAGTAGTAAATAGCTAAGTAAAAATTAATTTTTCTTTTTTATTTGTGTCTTGTCCATATTAATTATAATTAATGAGAACCGTTGGGGAATCGAAAAATTTGGAATTTATCCCTGAAGATCAAATAACTTATGTGGGATTATATATGTGTATGTAGAAGTCTCAGTTTACTTCGAGAGCAGCCTGAATTTGTTCTTTAGTTGAATGACCGTTTTTTTTCCTTTATACACATTATTAACAAATACTAGGAAGAAGGACAAAGAACCCCCCCCCCCGGTGTAGGGGCAGGAGATTTTTGATAAGAGGGCACGTCCTTCTCCCTCTCCCCCCCCCACCCCCCCCCATTTCCCGGGCGACTGCCCATCCCCGTGCCCATAATAAAGTTTACTTATTTAGGCTAAGCCATAGAACAAAAATGTTGCGTTTCAGCTAAACTTACATAATTACATACACACCTACATGCATATCTTCACTGATTTGGTCCACAAATAATAAAAAGGTAAAATTACGAAATAAAAACAGTACTTTGAATACAGTCAAGTACCCTTCAAGGAGTATATCCAAATCATTGACCCCTGCCTGATTATCCAATGCTTGAAGTGGTTTTCTTTCTTTTTTTTTCTTGAATAAAATGTAGTATATCGAATAAATAAAACAAGATACGTAGAAATACAATACACATATATAGTTAAAAACAGAAAGATAAATTACTATTAATGACAATGAACAAATCACAACGATCCGATCTGAATAATATATGTGTGTATGTGTATGCATTTATACCCAATATTAAAAATAATTACATTTTCATGCTCTTTTGTTTGTATATTACATAGTTTTTCCTTCTCCTCTAATATAATGTAGGTTTCTTTTTTGACCTTACATACATCTTCTTTATACAAAGTAAAAAAGGTAATTTTTTATACTATTTAAACATTCATTCTTTTATATTTTTTTCTCTCTCTAATATATAAATAAATTCAATAATCCACCTTTTCTATATTATTCAAGTTGTATATATACAATTTCACTATATCTTTTTTTTTTTATCATTTAATAACAAGAATTTATTTCTAACTGAAATTCAAGTGGTTTATATAGAGAAAGTTTATTTTATTTTTTGTATTACTTTATTACAATTATATTTCATCTCTCTATCTCTCTTCACTATCTAATTATCAATATTTTAATTGAATTCATCATTCAAAGATATAAGAAAGGAAAGAAACCCGCTTGTACATACACACACATATATATTACATACCTACATCACATACATTATTAAAAAAAATTAAGCGGACGAATTATCCTCTCACACCATCTTGTACATTCCATTCCATTTTCATACCCCCCCCTTATTCGAAATTTGCATCTGTACATATATATTAAAGATATATACCGCCCAATTTCCTGAGAATCATCAATTCAGTTACTCTTATCTCCACTGACCATCCTTTCCATCTTTTTATCTTAATTGATTACATCTTATCACCACCATTTCTTCTTATTTAAGAGAAAAAAAAGTAGGCCCCATTTTACCCAAAAGGAATCTTTTTTTTTTTCGTCTATCTATCTCAATAATTTTTTTTAGATCGATCGATCAGTGATCATCCACCCCCCTTCGATTAAGTTAATGGTATTCACAGAATTCATTATATAGACCTTACAAACTCACATTTCATTCAATTAACAAGAATATGTATATATCTGTGATTAACAAAATATTTGCCTTTTTCTAATAGCCGAAACTTCCTCCCCCCCCCCCAAAAAAAAATTTGTTACCACACACATATACACATCACAGAAATATAATGAAAAAGCAAAGGATTCCGGACCAAGATACAACAGTTACTTTATCTCCAAATGAATCTGATCAACTAAATCAATCTAGGCAATCTCCATCTATTCCTCAATCCCCTAATAATTCATCATCGGATCAAATAACTCATATACGATCCCCGCCATCGCTACCAGAGATCCCCACACTACATCCAGCTAGATTAAGTCCCAGTTCAAGTACTACCAGGGTCCCATTGAAATCTGACACTTCCAGATCACTGCCCACGAATACAATATTACCTCCACTGCCCTCACATTCATCAACAGAATCGGTATTATATTACAGTCAACAACAACAACAGCAGCATCAGCATCAACAGACACAACAACAGCAACCGCAATTACCGAGCTATGGATCATACCCTCCCACTCACTATCTACAGGGTCAATTCCCTCCATCATCCTCACTCCAGTATTACCAGGGATCGTCCTCACCATACTATCTTATCCCATCACAGTATCCTCCGTACCCATCACAGCCACAACAACAAACACCAGGCTACCCACCAGTGGTGCCACCATATGGACAACCAACATATCAAGCACTACCTCAATACTCAGCCCAACAACAACAACAACAACAACAACAACAGCAACAACAGTTACAGTACCTCCCTGGTGGAGTGCCCCCTCAACAGCTCCCATATGAATTTCAGGATCCATTCCATGGTTACCCTCAAAGACCACCACCGCCACCACCATCTTCCACATCTCAGGACCCTCAACAACCACAATCTCAACAACGTCAATCGTCGGCTTCAATATCTCCACCATTGTTGCAACCAGGAATGTACTCGGGTACACCTGGTCAACCACAACCTCCACAGCAACCACAAACTGGTACCCAACAACCATACCAAACTCATACACCTATTCGCCATTATAGACAATCACAGATACATAAAACCAGATCAAAACATCAATTTTTGAATCAATTTGTCACTGTGGGTCAACCTCAGATGTTACCAAAGAGTTCCACTGCTTGGTCCCCAGAGGATGATAAATTATTAAGAATTTTGAAAGAGGAGAAAAAATTAGGATGGCGTGAAATATCAACATATTTCCCTAATAGAACTCTGAATGCTTGCCAATTTAGATGGAGACGTATCGTTATTGGTGTAGCTGCTGATAAAAAAAGAGAAACAAATTCTATGACTCCAATTATGGGATCAAGTGATTCCGCTACTAATATAGATACAAATATTACTCCTAATTCTGCTCCCGTTGCTCCATTATCTTCATCTATTCCTCCTCCTACCCCCACTAAGAAGCCTACAACTTCACATTCCAAAACAGATATAAATAATTTAATCAATTGAATATCTTTTTTTTTTTAGTCATTTTACTCTTTGCTGTACTTAATATCCCGTCCAACTTTCTTTACATTCGTTCCCCCTCCCGTCCCCCAGTTTTTTCCTTTGTTTCTTTATTTCCATATTATTATTTGTATCTATTTCTTACTTCTTCTTTTTAATGCTTTTCTTTGATCTCTTGCTATGTAATTATCTTTTTTTGTTCTCTCTCTCTTTCCTGTGTTTAAACAAGCTGCTCATACTTTACCATGTGTATAAATCTTTTTTTTTTTTTGATTATGTTATTACTATTACTTCATATATATTTTCTTTCATTCTCTTTATGTCTTTTCTAGGCCTTGTCTTCTTCAGAACTGTGTTTCCCAATTTGGTTTTAAGTATTTAAATTATATTATTACTATACTATATCTATTAATTTTAACGGGTCTTAAGGCGATCCCCAGTGAAAAATAAAAATGGCTTTCTTTCCCCGGTGCGATTTAATTTTTTTTTTTAGTACCTGTAATTTTTTAATTTTGCTTACCTCTCCTCAAGAGCAAGAACCGAAACTTAAAAATTATAGTCAGTAGTTTAGTGTGGTATAGTTTTCATTCTATTTTCTGTTAAACCGAAACTATTTAATATATTGGGATAGATAAATTGTTAATCTCAATTAATGTATTATCATCTTTTAAATAATTTATAAACTAAGAGTAGTTTAGATTGCATTTTTTTTTTTGTTCGACGTTTGTCTATATACCCCTAAACCCGGATAATAATTGGAATTTTGGGGTGTGTATGAATTACATTAGTTAGGTATAATTGACCAAAAAAATTAAAATTTGGTATAACAATGAAAAACTTATTCTTAACTGCGTGATACAATTCATTGATTAACGGTAAACTTTCATAAAACGTCCGAGGACATAGTAAACTTCTAGAGGCAATAAGTTATATATGCATCATTGATAACCTGATGTGGTGGAGAAAGTCTGTACGTTGACGGATATTAGACACACCACAAGAAAATAAAATTAAAGCAAGACATTAGGGTGTATATATGTGTGTATGTGTATGTGTGTGTTAAAGGAGGAATTTAGATCGATTTAGATTACTGGGCTATAAGATTGAGGAAGGAGGTCATAGAAAATCGTTATTATTGAATCAATAATCCGGTAGGATGGAAGGCAAGGAGAGATAGGATAATTGAATCAACAACGTATAAATTCGATCAACACAAGCAATAATTACCATTGAATAATGAAGATTGTTAAAACTTAATATACAAGCAACAACAACAAAAAAAAAGAAACAGGTATAAGAAAATGTAAAAAAAAATTAAAAACCACCATATTATAATAGATTTGACAACCAAGAATAATATAATGAAAAAAAAAAAACAAATAAAGTTTGGAAGCATGAAATTTTTGGGGGGAAGTTTTTTAGAAAACCTAAATTTTTTTTATTTTAAATTTATTAAATATTTTATATTTTTTTAATTTTGCCTTGAATTATGGGACGGCGTCTCCTGGACAGTGGACATATGTTCATTATATTATATCGTTTAAAGCTTGCTTATTAGTAAGATGATGGTCATGGTCTAGAGTAGTAAGCTGAGATAACCTTGGAAGGGGTTAAGGGGAAAGAAAGGGATACCTAAGAACATCTCTACACACCGTTGTTTTTTTCAAATCACGTGAAATGCATTTACAATGTGATATTTTATAGCCTTCCTAGATTCTATTACATTGGGATAACCTGTATCTAAACGATGATGTATGAGTACCAAGCACCAACATAGTAGTAATTCCGGATTGTCAAAATTTATGACTATAAGGTGAAATATATATTACCGTAAATCACAACAGTTTTTTGTTCCTAAGGCTTTTGCAAGTTGAATAACAGAAGTTTTTATTCGTAATCATCTCTGTGACATGCTATTAAAATCCATACGAATGTACTCACTAGAATCATTCAGAATATTCATTATTCATTATAAATTACTATTACATTAAAGATGTAATTATAATGAGTGAATCGTAGATCACCAAATGGTCTCATGGAAGAAAAAAAATTTATTCATAGGTGAAAAATTTCATAGAGTTGTCCTCTATTAAAAAGTTGGATTAGATCCCTAACATGGATTTAACATTTTTGTAGTTATACAAATAGTAAAATTACGATATCTTTTTACAATATACTCTATTACATTATCATACTAGTGAGATTCTGTGAAAAAAAAATCTTTAATGTATCAGATGAGGAAAATTTTTATATTAAGACAAGAAAGGAGATGATATGATATGAATGGGAAAGGATAACCTTGATGATAAATATACAAAATGGGTAAATATATCTTTAACGGTTAGACTTGGCAACTCTTTCTAATTCATCCTTCTTCTTGATGGCGTAAGAAGTAGAAGAACCCTTAGCAGCGTTAATTAATTCTTCAGCTAAACATTCAGCAATAGTCTTAATGTTTCTGAAGGCAGATTCTCTAGCACCAATGGTTAATAAGGCGATAGCTTGGTTGACTCTTCTCAATGGGGAGACATCGACGGCTTGTCTTCTGACGGCACCGGCGGAACCAATTCTGGTAGTGTCTTCTCTGGCACCAGTGTTGACGATGGCATCAACGACAACTTGTAATGGGTTTTGTTCAGTCAAAACGTTGACAATTTCTAAGGCGTGCTTGACGATTCTGACAGCCTTCAACTTCTTACCGTTGTTTCTACCGTTCATCATTAAAGAGTTGGTCAATCTTTCGATGATTGGACATTGAGACTTTCTGAATCTCTTGGAGGCGTATCTACCAGCAGTGTGAGAGACAAAGACTGGTTGTCTAATTTGAACGTAATCAGTCAAAGAGATGTCCTTAACGGTAACATCTTCGAAGGACCACTTGTTGAAAAGCTTGACTTCTTGAGCACCGGCTTGGATTTCAGCTGGAATTGGAGTAGCTAATTCGACAAACTTGACTTCGACTGGTTCAGAAACGATTTCGATTTCTTCTTGAGGGACTTCTTCAACGTCAGACATTATGTATTATATGTTGTTGTTTTATGTAATCTTCTTAGGAAAGGAATCAGAAGGTTGTAGTAAAAAAAAAATGTTTGAAAAAAAAAACACGATCAATACTATGAGAAGCCATTTCCTCACACAGTGTACTACCATTCACTCCACAGTATAACTGATTAAAATTTGAAAAATTTATTTTGAAAACTGTCAGATTTTTCGACCGTGTAATTAGGTTTTTGTACACGACCCAGGTAAAAATTGTGATTTTCGCAGTCACAAATGCCTATTTAAGTAATTTTATGTGTGATACACTACTTTTATTCACATCCCAAATAAACCAATTAGGCAACCTAAGTTCAAATGGGGGTTACCCTACCAGGAAAAGTCTTATCTTGGAAATTAACTCATTGGCCCAATTAGGTAACGTAAGTTCAAACTGGGGTTACCCGGATTAACAAAAGAACCCACTTAACACGTGATACAGAGGTCAGGTGACCATATCCGCACGTGATGGTGGGGCTATTTTATTAGGTGTGTGTGTGGGGTCCCTCCGGCAGCCGCACATAATAACATCACTGATTACAGTTTTATAACCCCTCCTCAATAAAACTCCGACTAAGAAGATCACGCTTCCCCCGCTTACTGGAGACGTGGAGAAACAAGGGTGTAATATGATTTTGCAGATGACCTATAGTAAATAGGCCTCTTATCCGATTCACCTGATGTATATAAATATACATTCAAAGAACGTAACGAAATTACCACCTACTTTTTCCATCACTCTCTGTCTCTCTCTCTCTTTAACCAACCTTCTAAATGACTACCCCACAAAAAATAACTTTTGCAGGTGAGCAATCACTTCCCAAGTTACCCCTACCAAGTTTAAAATCTACAGTTACTCAAACTTTGGCAGCGCTGAAACCCCTGATTACTCCAGAGGAATTTCAGCAACTTCAAGAGAACTCTGAGAGATTTCTACAAGCTGAATCAATCAAAGTTATTCAAACTCATTTACAGGAGAGTTCCCGTATTAATAACAATTATCTAAATTCCAATGGGATTTCCTCACATTCTGCCAACATCTATGGTGAATTAAGAGGCCACACTTTACCTCGTAATCCCTTCTTCATCTTTGAAAATGACCCCTTAAAGTCTTTTGCTCCATCTCAACAATTCCGGGCATCCATATTGACCACTTCTGCATTGAGATTCATTGTGTCTTTAAGATTAGAACTCTTGAAACCAGATACTACCCCAAAACATGGACAACCACTCTCCATGTCATCATATAAAAACTTATTTGGCACCACGATCGTGCCAGACCAGAATGGGGTCTCCCTGAAAACTACAGATGACCCATCCCAATCTAGACACATAATTGTGATGGCTAGATCCCAATTCTACTCATTAGAGGTTCTCTCAGAGGATAACCAGATTTGGTTTACCAAGCATGAATTGGCTAACGTTTTGAAAGAAATCATGGAAGACTCTAAGAGAACAGATTTAATTGATAGAACTAGACATGCCATTGGAGGATTCACTACAGAATTGAAAACTACTTGGAAATACGCTAGATTACACCTAGAGAAATCTAATAAAGAAGTCATTGATATTGTCGATAGAGCATTGTTTGTTTTGTGCTTAGATCATGAATCACCTACTTCTGAATTGGAAATGGTGCAATTCGCATCACATGGTAGCTCCCGTATAAATGAATCTGGTATCCAAGTCGGGTCATGTACAAACAGATACTACGATAAGCTAAATTTGATTGTCACAGAGAACTCTGTCGCTGCATGTGTGTACCCTGCTGCCGCTATGGATGGTACTACAGTGTTGAGATTCATTAGTGACATTTATACTGATTCTGTGTTAAGATTGGCCAGAAAGATTAACGGATTGAATTACACTCTTTGGGGGGACACTAATACTGTGCCTATCAATGATAAAATCGAAAAACCAACATTCCACAAGTTAAAGTTCCATTTAACTCCAGAATTGAAAACAGGATTACATTTGGCTGAGACAAGATTGGCAGACATCATCCATCAACATGAATACATCTCTACTAAGATTGATGGATTCGGTAATAGCTACATATCAGAGAGAATGCAATTACCGCCAGATTCACTGATCCAAGCTTGTATTCAAATCACTTACTACGCATTGTATGGGAAAATGGGTACCACAATGGAACCAGTTACAACACGGAGATTTCAAGACGCTAGAACAGAACCAATCTCTGTGCAATCAGAGACTATGGAGAAATTATGTCAAATATTTATCTCTCATGTGTCGGATAATGAAAAATGGAAGGCCCTCATTGATGCCATCACTGAACACAAGGGTAAAGTGGTTGCCGCGCTGAAGGGTCAAGGTTTTGAAAGACACTTGTCTGCTCTGAGATCGGCATTCATTCAACAAGCTAAATTATATGAGTCTCATCCTACACTTCCAAGAATCTCAGAGGCAGAATCTAAGTCACAACCACCATTTTTATATGATCAAGCATTGGATAACTTATATAAACCTGAATTATTGGTGGCAAACTGTGGTAATCCAGCATTACATCTGTTTGGTGTGACTCCTGCCATTCCAACAGGGTTCGGTATAGGGTATATCATAAAGGATGACTCTATCTCATTTGTGGCATCTTCTCAATGGAGACAAACAACTAGATTCTTGGATACATTAAAATCGGTGTTCGATGAAGTGAAAAATATTTGGAAAACAGTTGTGTTACACAATAACGTCTCTGTGGATGGTACTAGTAACACTGCTAACAATTATGTTTATTCTGGTGTCAAGAAGGCCAACACTAATTATATCGGATCATTGCCTATGAGTTTAATTACCTCAAATAATACCACTTTAAAGACGGAGGCAGTTCCTGCTGCCATTGATGGGTTACATCATTCAAAATCTTCATACATTTTAGGTGGTTACGATTACTTTGATGTGGATGATTTCCATTCTAGATCTAATTTGACATCGCGTGCTCAAAGTAGAACCATTACTAGAACTAATTCTCATGATAACTTGAAACCATCTTCAGGTATTCATACACCTGTCGGTGTTGGTAAGAAATTAAGAGTGACTGACGATTTATGATTTTTGTTTTTTATTCCTGGGGGCCATGGTGTTATTGACCTTATTTCTTTATTATTCCAACTTTATTTTCTATTTTTTATTACTATTTATTACTTATTTATATGGTATTTATTGTTCGTATTTTCATTTCACAAATTCATTATTATTATTACATAAAAAAAACACACAGTAAAACTTCAATGCTCGATTTCATGGTGGATACTTTGTTTCGCTAATATCTCTGAATCAACGTTTCTGAAATTAATTGCTAAGATAACATTGGCACAAATCAATAAAGTACCAGAGATGATGAAGCACACCCATAAATAACCCTGACTAGCTAACAAACCAGTGAAATACGGTGAAATCGATCTAGCGACTTGTTTACCGATATTCACTGTACCCAAAACTTTAGTCAATTCATGGGAGTCGATGATAGACGTAAGTAAAATCTGTCTAGGAACAACATCGGTAGCACTGACAGCTTGGTTTAATAAGTATAGTACACTTGCTGCCAACAAATTTGTTCCAAATATGGGCACACAAATGAATAGAAACCCACATGGCACTTGTGTATAAATTGATGACTTAATGGGACCCCAATGTTTAGCCATCAGCGCTGAAGGTATAGCGGCGAAGGATTGTAAGATATCATTGGTAGAAAAGATCACACCAAGCATAATGGCTGTGACTTCGAATGTAGTTTTGAAATAGTAAATAACCCAAGCAGATGGCATGAATCCATATCCGAATGAATCTATCATGAACGAAATTAAAAGTTTGAACAAGATTGTTTGTGTTTCTGGGGACAAACCAGTCATCGTCTGATGTTCTATAGTGGATTGGATTCCGAGAAGTGGTCTTCTCTCATTATTAGTGGATGATGTCGATGATTGTGTGGATTCTGTAGTGACACCAGTAGCTAGACCTGATGATGATTCATCATCCATAATATCAATGTTCTCCTCAATGAGCGCCTCAGCTTGAGTTTGTTCATGTAACGGCACGTATGAGGCTTCACATTTAGGAGATAGAAACAACATCGAGGTGATTTTCAATATGGTTATCCCACAGTAAACATAGAATGCTGTTCTGTATGCCTCTCTGAAAGTGTAACCGAGGTTACTTATCAAATGTTGCACGATTACACCAGCACTTAAAGACCCTAGGGCGGACCCTATCGATGCTAAGATGGAATGAATAGCGTATATCTCAGGTCTATGATTAGGCGGCGTGAGTTTAGCTAAAACGGCCTCCTCTATGGATTTGAATGGCCCAGTTTCATTACCTGAGGGAGAGATGACACCCAACACTGAAGCCACGAGTAACACAGTGAAGTTTCCCGTCCCCGAGGCGAACACCACACCTGCGCAAAGCATGAGTACCGAGCCAATAATCATCACACGTCTATTACCGATCTTGTTAGAGTTCCATGTCAGAAGGTACGACAAAATGGAGTCACCTATCATAGTCAATGACATGAACAAACCTATACGGGACTCATTGATACCCAATTCACGTAAATATAGTGTGAGCACTTGGTTTGTCAATCCGAATGACACCAATCTGATGAACACGGAGAACCATAGTAGTCGGATATCTCTGGATGCCTGAAGTAGAGTAGATATCAAGTACATTGCATGGAGAATTTGATATGTTCAAAAAAGAGACAAGCAATCCAACCACCATCTGCCGCCAGCTCATTGGGTGCTTTCCTTTAACCTAGGATAGTTACCGATGGTTTTTACACAGCCTTGAGAAATAAGGTAGTGTTATAACCAAATCCAGATTTTCTTATAACAGATACTTACACAATAAGAAGATAATGCTAGTTAATGCTCCTACTCCGAGAGACAAGTCAATTCATCGTTCAAAAATTATATATACCCCTCTTGAATAAGTGTTGCTCTGTGTGATGAACCCTGCCCTAGTGCGAATAAATCAACAGGCTTCTCAAGAGTTACCACCCAAGTTGGCCCCCATTGCAAAGTTAAATTTCAATCCTGACCTTCCCAGTTTGATTCAATCTAAACAAGAACAACAACATCAAGTACAATCCACTGCCAGCCCAATGGCCCATCCACAAATTAACTCAGCACTACTGAATGCCGCCATGGATCAACAGAACCAGCAGTATCAACAACAGAAACAACAACATCCTCATCCTCATTCCCATCGAGTGTCTGAAAGCGGTGCCAGTGCTGAAATGAAACATTCACCAACTTCATCTGCCAACCACAAAGTGCCTAAGAAGATAGCATGCACAGAATGTAGACAACAGAAAGCTAAATGTGATGCTCACGATAGGGCTCCAGGTCCCTGTTCCCGGTGTGTGAAGAGAGGTATAGAATGTCGCATGGATTCTGATTATAAGAGAACTTTTAAAAGAGCTAAGATAGCACAGATGGAGAAGGAATACGAACAACTGAGAATGAAATTAACATCTTCTGGTCCAAGTACTGCGACTCCACCAGTGGTATCTCCTCCTGCTATGTTGTTATATAGAAATCAGGGTTCCCAGCGGAACCCTACAGATACTAATTCTCCATCATACTTGCCCCCGATATCCGCCATATCTCCGGCTCCGTTACCATCAGGCCAACCACAACCACTACAGCAACCCATTCAGAGATATGTCGCCACGCCTCCCCAGTTTCAATCGGTTCCCAATAGAGTTTCACCATCAGTGGAGTACAATTACCAGAATACATACCAACCCAGCCAATATTCTAACACCAGCTCGCATTATGTGGGATCTCCACAGAATACATATACAGCGGCAACAGCAACAGCAGCAACAACAGTACCAGCAAAACCACCACCTTCAAAGTTGAAACCGCCTTACTTGGCACCCTCAGTGGCTAGAGTGGCCACAAACGATCAACAATCATTCTTCGGTAATAAGAATCCAGAACCTAGAACGGTGCCCAAGACAACAGTCGATGAATCATTGGCAGAGTGTCTACCGAAAACATTAGGTGACATAAGCTTATCATCAGAACAAATAAAAGTGTTATACCTGGATTTTATCGCCAGTTATCATTCCATGTTACCGATCGTGGATATCCAGAAGGGAATAGAAAGATTATATAGACTATGCCCTATTCTTTTCTGGACCATAATGTTCACCGCACTAAGACGTCACAGGTCTGTTGCTTTGTCTAAATTCGAATCACAGAAACTCTACTTTGCCCTATCACATACATTAAAGTCTGCCCTAGCGGAAATCACAATATCTCCAATCACACGGTATGCTCCCAACGAATTAGAGGAACCCATTTTGAATGTTTCCAGTGTTTACTCAGTGCAGGCACTTTTGATATACACTTTTTGGCCACCATTGACATCATCATTGAGTGCAGATACATCTTGGAATACCATTGGGCTAGCTGTGTTCCAGGCAATCAGAATTGGGTTACACCTTCCAGGACACTCTTCAGATGGTATGAAGACTACAAATATGGATTTGCTTAAGGAACAGACCCGGACATGGATAGGCTGTAACGTGGTTTCACAAGTTGTGGCCACAGCATTTGGGTTCCCTGGCTTCACTCAGTTGGATGCATCGTTGTTGATCTCGTGTAAACCTGAACATTCCCTTGATGTCCCATTTGAATTGAGACAGATGGTGGTTATCCAATTATTTGAAGATCAAGTTGCAAAGACATTGAATTCTAACCCTCTAGACCCGCTCAGATTGGTGGATGCCTCTGAGAGATTACCGCTTTTGAGATTATTGAATACGGAGTTAGACCAATTACAAATGTCATTGACATCTGATTACCAGACCCCGTTGGATGATTTTAGAAGGTTATCTCTGTTAGCTGCCAGATTACATTTATTGACGTATACCTTTTTGGATACTGATAGGATTGCCTCATTTGAATTGAACAAGGGTAAAGCCAATTCTTATAATGCTGCGCTGGCCTTGATCACTCATTGTCGGGATGCTCAATTGAGGGACAAGTATTTTGTGAAATATTTACCAGGTATTTATGTATTGACAATTTGGCAAGCATCTTGTATTATTGTGAAATTGGTACATTCACCTGATGCTTCTTATTTAGATGTGGGTGCAGGTAGATTACTATACCAAGAAGCTATTCAATTGGTTGCAAAGGCATCCATTACTAAACACGATATGGCATATAGATCTGCTGGAATTATGAAATCAGCGTGGTCATTGTTTAAGACTTTGAGTGATCAAAACTCGATGCCAACTAAAGTCACTGTGAGATCTAGAATGTGTGCATCGTTATTCTTTGATTGTTTGTGGATTCTTCGTGAGAAATGTGGTATGATCAAGTTAGCACCAAAAAAGAAGGAATTACAATTGGCCGATGACAATGATGAGAAGAGAGTTGGCAATCTTGCAGAGTCAGACTCAGATGGCGAAAGCAGTTCTTCAGATTCAGAGGAACGTGACCCATCATTGTCATCGCAAGTTGCCAATTCTGCACCTGTACTTGAAACAGCCCAATTATCTGGCACTGTAACAGCAACAGCTGCAAACACCAGTCCATCTTCTATTTCCTCGACACATTCCAAGGATTCCCCTTCACATCACCGTAAGAGGCACAGAAGCTTGTCGTACACACTACACCCTGAATCATCTGCTAGAAAGATCATTAACACGATTCCATTGGATCCTCAACCAATCTCATTGAGTGAACATCCGAACAATAACAGTACTCCATCTTCGAGTTCAAAGGCTTCACCATTTTTGGCTTATAGATCTCCGCCAGCTGATACCAATAAGAAAGCTTCCTCTTCTGAGGAACTTAAACCCAAGCCCAAGCCTAAGACTGTTACCCCAAAGAAGACATCAAAGAAGAAAATTGCCACAAAGAATGCCCCTGCCACCGCCAACACTCCTAGTCAATTCACCATGGAACAGAATATTGCTCCTTCTACCGTTACTCCTTCTGCAACGTCTGCTGTTCCATCGGTGCCATCTGGGATCACGGCTACCGGTGACGGGTACGTACTTGATTCCTGGGATGTGCTCAATGATATTGACTCTGACCTTTTATTCAAGGACATTGATTCTGTTATGAATGATTTTGGGTTCCACGCTGGTTGACCAAACCTTCCTGTATTATTCTGTGTATTAATATCATATTTAACTGTATAAGTAAGCTCGCTTCGCAAAATTAACTGGCCGGGTGATCACCGACGTGTGCGTCGACCGACGTAAGGTCTATGAAAAATTTTTTTTTGTTCGATTTATCGATCAACACACATAATTGTTAGTGGGAAGAAGTTTGAGTCATTACTAAATCAGGTAGAGTCAGGATACTGAATCAGACGACAAGACTAACAACAATAATGCCAGCTGAAATTCAAGACGACGAAATTGAACAAGAAAATGTTCTAGTGATCAATTCCAGTGAACCAATCAACCAACCACCAGTTGAACACTTTGATGAGGTTGAGAGTGACAAGGAAGTTGAAGAGGCTGTCACAGAGAAGGCCAAGAAGAAGGTCAGCTTTGCTGCCCTCGAAAATGATGTGGATGAAAACGGTGAGACTGAGGAAATCAGAAGACAAAGAGAATTCGAAGAAGGTGGTGGATTACCAGAACAACCTGAAAACCCAGATTTTTCAACGTTGACTCCAACCTCCCCAGAGATCATTAACAGACAAGCCACTATTAACATTGGTACCATCGGTCATGTGGCCCACGGTAAGTCAACTGTGGTGAGAGCTATCTCAGGTGTGCAAACCGTTAGATTCAAGAATGAATTGGAAAGAAATATTACCATCAAGTTGGGTTACGCCAACGCCAAAATCTACAAGTGTGACAACCCAGATTGTCCAGAACCAGACTGTTACCGGTCTTTCAAATCAGATAAAGAAATCAAGCCAAAGTGTGAACGTCCAGGCTGTACGGGAAGATATTCTCTTGTGAGACATGTGTCTTTCGTTGATTGTCCAGGTCACGATATTTTGATGAGTACCATGTTATCTGGTGCCGCTGTCATGGATGCGGCCCTGCTTTTGATTGCAGGTAATGAACCATGTCCACAACCACAAACCTCTGAACATTTGGCTGCCATTGAAATCATGAAATTGAAACACGTTATCATTTTACAAAACAAGGTTGATTTAATGAAGGAAGAGGCTGCTTTAGAACACGAAAAATCTATATTGAAATTCATAAAGGGTACCATTGCCGATGGTGCTCCAATCATTCCAATCTCTGCTCAATTGAAATATAACATCGACGCTGTGAACATGTGCATGGTGAACTCCATTCCAGTGCCATTAAGAGATTTCTCCGCTCAACCACAACTTATTGTGATTAGATCCTTCGACGTTAACAAGCCTGGTGCAGAGATTGCCGACTTGAAGGGTGGTGTTGCTGGTGGTTCCATCTTGACTGGTGTGTTCAAGATTGGTGACGAAATTGAGATTAGACCAGGTATCGTTACTAAGGATGATAACGGTAAAATCCAATGTAAGCCTATCTTCTCCAACATTGTCTCTTTATTCGCTGAAAACAATGATTTGAAATTTGCTGTGCCTGGTGGGTTGATCGGTGTGGGTACCAAGATTGACCCTACCTTGTGTAGAGCTGATAGATTGGTTGGTCAAGTTGTTGGGTCTAGAGATCACTTGCCTTCCGTGTACACAGATATTGAAATCAACTACTTCCTTTTGAGAAGATTGCTTGGTGTGAAGACCGATGGTCAAAAGCAAGCCAGAGTGAGAAAGTTAGAAGTTGGTGATGTGTTGATGGTGAACATTGGGTCCACTGCTACCGGTGCCAGAGTTGTTGCCGTGAAGGCTGATATGGCTAGATTGTCCTTGACTTCTCCTGCTTGTACTGAAATCAATGAGAAGATTGCCTTGTCCAGACGTATTGACAAGCATTTCAGATTGATTGGTTGGGCTACCATTAAGAAGGGTACCGCCATCGATCCTGTCAGTTAAATAGTATCTCCATAACTCTCTTCTATATATATTTACCATCACCATTCACCCTCTATCTGAACACCCTTATAATAGTGTAATGTCTCTCATATATCTGTATTTATCATTTTATCCTCTTTTTCTACTGTGTTTAGTTCCAACTAAGACAAAAAAAAATTAAATTATACAAATAACAAATCTAATTAGTTAATAAAATCCGATTTCGACTTGAATTTAGGAAACGAATCACGTTCCATCATTTTGAATACTTGTAATTTCACCTCTGAAAATAACACTTCGACTTTATTCAATTTAGAAAGTCCAGGACTGATCAACAAGAACGTAGGCGATGGAGCAGCAGCCTCTGATGGAGACAATGTGGTATCTAGCGTCAATTCATTTAATGGTTTAGCAATATAATTTGTATTGGTAGCACGCATCATACCATTGGATGATCCCTCAGAGGATTGTTGATGTTTCTGGTGTTGTTGTTGTCTACCCTTAGCTAGTGATTGAGCATCAGGATGGATAGCCAATAGATTAGCAACCGAGCAATCACCGTAATCCAATGGGGAATCGGGATTAGACATCACAAATTGGATCTCCTTTTTCAATTTAGAATCAATATTGAGCTCATTGCTAGCACCGTCAATCAAATATGAGGAGTAGATTCCGTGAGCACGACAAATACAATCATTGCAGAGTTTCACTAGGGTAGCCTTCATTGCGATTTTTTTGAACTTCACTACTTTTGGTCGTTGATCTTGTTGGTCATTCAACTTCAACAAGTTCTTCAATACTTTAATCTTCTTCTCTAACAAAACAATATCATCATAAGCCTCAAGATTCTCCTGACAATATTCTCCCTTGAGATGTAGCTTGAATAAGTACTTCATTCCTGGATCCTTCAAGATGTCTTTCAATGTGTAACTGGTTTGTAATTTTTTATTATTGTTCACTATAACAGATGGATTCTGTTGACCCATCCATGTTGTCATACCCAGACCATCTAATGTGACACAATAAAGTGCATCCTTAGTAGGAACCAATTCACCAGTTATTGATGCATTAGGGGAGCCATTCTCATTGGACACCAACACTAGCAGTCCAAGTCTGACAAAGTTATCAGCAAATTCAATGGCTTCTTTCCTAGACATAATATCGGTGCAATCCATGAGGTACTGCACTATGGCCTTACCGGAGACACAATGGTTCAAGATTAACCTGTTACCTAACTTCTTTTCAATGATTTTAGTTTTAAAGAACCGGATACCTTTATTGGAAACATAATATTGCACGTGTGAATCTGAATCTGGATTTGTGAAGAACTTGTGATGGAATGGGGAGACATTACTGAATTCTTCCCTTGCTGGAGTAGTTGTTTCAGAGTTCGATGACGATAAGGGTTCACCAGAAACAGGATTTTCAGTTTTAGAGCTTGGTAAGGTATCATTACGTTTTGTTTTCAAATACTCTATAAACTTTTCGTAGCTATCTTCCTCATCTGAGTGAAAGCTAGTGAAATCAAAGGCAAAAGTGGTTGTTTCATTATTGAATTCTGAGCTCAAATCTGGTATCTGGTCTGGTTTATTAGTGGGTTCCCATATATTGATCGAGGGCCCCATCATATGGAAAAACACCAATTTATCTGAGTTATCATTATGAATGATGGTATCCTTATGTGGAGACCGTTCGAGACAGATCAGTTTCATTGAATTGAAATTGGATTTCAAGATGGGTGGAGGATTATCGCTCTGTGATATTCCTAATTTATGGCAGAACATATGTAAGATGGCAACCCCCTTAGGTGTAGGTTGCAGCAGGACACCAGAAGTATTGCCAGCTCTCCTGATAGATGGTCTGGTTTTATCATCCGGGGTATGTAACAATTTAGCTGTGAAGAACAATTGAAGCAATTCAGGAACCAATTCTGGTCTGATCTCGTAGACAAACTTTGTGGTAGTGGCACCGAGAGCTAAGTCTAAAGTCAAATGAGACATCACTTTGATAGCCTCATCGTAAGTGAATGAGAAGGGGAATCTCTTTGTAGACCTTTTGATACCAAATAATGATGATTGCTGGGGAGGGTCTTGTTTAAGGTTCAAACAATAGAGCAACACGGAGTATATCTCCTTGAGATCTTGCACGCTGATACTGCTTACACGAGTTCTGCAAAAGGATTTATTGACAGTGTGACATGAATTAGAATTCGAATTAAGGAATTTGTCTCGGGGTGTGGGTTTAACGTTCACCATGACAGACATAATTTGCTGATGGAGATGATGGAGAGTGTGATAGACATAGATGAAACCTATACTCCTCAAGAAAAACTGGCAGTTATTTATTTATCTAAGATTCCCTTTAAAATAGGAACCACCCACTATAAGGCAGTCATAGGTATCATCTGGAAATGACATTGGAAATAATAACTGTAACTCAATCGTATGAAACATGTTTCGAATTAAATCTGAAACAAACTAATAGTAAAAATACTGGGGAAGCAGCGGCTTTAAAATTATTGTCGTTAAAATTAAATAGAGTGTAGGTACATATATACAAATGAAGATACACCACAGATCAACCAATAAGGTTTGAATAGGTAGCGGAAAAATAAATGATGAAACAAGAAACATAATCCAAAAAAGGAGAAGGGTGGAGAAATGAAAGAGAGCAAAATAAGATGATTTTTTGAAAAGAATAAATAAAAAAAGCTGTTCAAATCGGTAAGACAAACTGCAGCAACCTTTGCGAGGGATGCATATAAAGGAGCCACATATCAGGTTACATATCTTTGGATAGGTGTTCCCCTGTTGTATTGAATTACAGCTGAAACAATTAGTGGGGGAGGTTATCATCCTTCACCTTTTTCTTTCTTATTTCAGTTTCTCTTCTTCATGTTTTCCAAGTTAACCATATGTCTAGCCATCATTTGAGCTTTGAAATCGGCCATAGAAGTTGGCGTTTGGATAGTGGAGTACTTATTGAATTCTGAATCAGATCTGATCACAGACCCGATGGACATGAATAGGGCAAACGTACCAGCTGAACCAGCAATGTATTGACCCAACGTATTGACAACACCATTTGGTGCACCATTCTTCAAGATGGCCATACCACCAAACATTAACCCTGTGACAACACCGACGGTACCCTTTAATAGTAATAAAACTTAGTTAGTATATGTATATATATTAAAAAACTTTTATATTTGGTTTTGTACGTACACCCATCAAGAACCCCATCTTGAATTTCTCAAAGTTGGATTGTTGTTGTTGATATTGAATGTTTTGAACTGGAGGCATAGTTATGTATATTCTTTTTCAAGATTGTAATTGATAAACTAATCAAAAAGAAAGTATTAACAGTATATTCGATGATGATCACCTTTTTTTTCACTCAATTTTTTTTTCTTCTCATTAGAAAAATTATATTACGTTATACTGAAAAGAGTATTATAGGTATAGAATTAACAAGAAATAGTCAAAGAGAAGAACAAGAAAGCACCAATGACACACCCAAGTGTATATAAACTGTATAAAGTAAAATAAAAAAAATAAAATAAAAACTAACTAAATCAAAGAGATGGATCATCTCCTCACTATTCATCTATTGGTAACCGTTCATACCTTGTTGTTGTAAACCATAATATTGTTGTTGCTGTTGTTGTTGTTGTTGTGTCGGCTGCTGTTGAAATTGGTAACCAAATTGCTGTGCCTGCTGTTGCTGTTGAGGTGGATAACCGGTCAAATTAGGATTAAGCTGTTGTTGCTGTTGGAATTGCTGTTGCTGGTGCTGTTGTTGAGCTAAGGAATCTGTAGATATGTAATGTTGCTTCTGTTGGTTATTTAGAAGTGGCTTTGGAGGAAGATTAGGTGAAACAGATCTCTCTGGACTTGCCAGGGAGGATGTCTTTCTACCCCTAGGTGGAGGTGGTGGAGGGCGCAACACAGAACCTTGTGATGATGCTCTGTTTCTTGATGGTGGCGCCGGTGGTGCAGGTCTACCCACAGGTGATGGTGATGGTGCCGGAGACCCCGTTAAGGCAGCTTCCAAGAAACTGTTGGCTCTATCATTGCCAAAGTTATCCATAGCATTCTGAGTCAATGGAGAGGAGACCCTAGGATTATATGGAAGTGGGGACGACGAAGCACGGTCCCTGCCGTTCTCAAACAAAGGCACAGAGAGGAATTGATTACCTAGCCTTTGGTGCTGCTGCTGCTGCTGTTGTTGTTGCATTTGTTGTTGTTGTATCTGTTGTTGTTGTATTTGCTGTTGTTGTTGGAATTGTTGTTGCTGTTGAGCATCCATCGGTGATTGTGGAGACAATGACTGGCTCCGAAGTTGATTATAGTCAATTCCAGGCTGAAATTGAGGGAACCCAGGGTTCCCAATGTAATGTTGCTTCATTGACTTTGACACACTACCTGTAAGGTTAGGTGCCAATGGTTGTATGCTCCCAGTGGTTTGGGGAGACATATCCATATTAGGTGACTCCATTGGACTATTGAAATATATACCAGGAATGTTTGAGGGAACACCGTGAATGGATACACTATCGATGGTAACATTCTGGAAATGATTAATGGAGTCTTGCATATCTTTCAATTCCTCTTCCTCATTTTCTTCCGGTCTACTCTCATTAATCACAGGGGTAGTAGATCCATCGCCAGATCCGTTCTTGATCCTTGCCAGTAGTTGATCCATTGGTAATGAGAAATCCAGAACATCTGATTTTGGTATCCCAGATTCAGTGGACTTTGGAGATGGTTCAAATCCAACCTCATCAGAGAACTTCACTTTCTTACCGTTCTTGACTTTCTTCTGAGGAGATGGACGTTCCCCTGTCAGTATGAATTGAGTGAACGAATCCAAATCCAATTTCTTTTCAGGTCCAGCAACCTCTGAAGGTTCATCAACAGAGTCCTCGTCTTCTTCTTTGCCTCTCTTTCTAGACATAATGGAGATAGGTTTAGGAATGGAAGCCGGAATCTTGATAAGAGATCTACTCAATGGTTCCCCCTGTAAAGCGTGTGCAAGTAATCTTAATAGAGCAAAGAATTGTCCAATATTCATTGCCTCAGAAACCTTTTTGAAAACCTGTGTTAATCTCTCTTGAACAGCTTCAGAGATTCTAAAATTGGCTAGAAATTTGAACACATCCACTATGGTCACAAGTCTAGTTTCCTTCTTTCTACTTAAAATATTGTTGTACCATCTCAAGTAGGTTTTCGCTTCATTTTTATCCAATTCATTGATACTCAATGATAAAGCTATATTAGAATCATCCCCAATTAGGGTATCTGTGCTGTTGGAGCCTGCAGGTAAATCCATTATCGTTTGAACACGAGGGTGAATAATAGTCGATTCAGATTGGTTTTCAAGGGGTGCAGTAGAGGAGTGGTGCATACGAAATGCCAAATTGTCATCACTTTGATAGTTCCGTGTTGTTGATGAGATATGCAGTTTATCGAAAAATCTGTCTATGTTTGTATTATCTTCTTCATGCTCAGTCGGTAGTGGAGGTGTGTTTTGGGCGGAATGCTGTTGTTGTTCATGTTGTTGTAGTTGAGGAGACAAAAGGTACTGGGTTGGATTCTGTTGCTGATTAGTGGGGTCAGTGACTTTCATCAAGAATTGCATGTTGTATATGGGATCATTGGGGTTACCGGTGTTATTAGCGTTGCCGTTTGTGTTGCCGTTGGGGTCACCGACCCCTGGAATTGTCATCCAATCGAATCCGTTCATTGATTCAAAGGATATCTCTAGTGGGGGAGTGGTCAGAAGTTGAAAGAGACCTTTACTCTATATGATTCTATCCAAAAAAAGCGTGATACCGAAGGTATATTAATGGAGAAAAGGTTAGATATTAAAAGATAGTTCAAACTTTGTTGTAGAAAATTTGAAAATAATGAAAGAATTGAATATATAGATCGCCAAGTGCAAAAAGCGTTAACAGTCCCAAGTTTCACTGATGAAGAGAAATAAAGAGAGAAAGTAATTGGCTGAGTTCTATAATAAGATAGATAGTATCAATGAATCAATAACCCTTGTTGATAAGAGGAAAAGACCTCCAAAATAGCCATATATAATTTATAAAAATATTTTTGAGAGCGTTGTTGTCTCGATCTCTCGCATAGTTAATTTCTAGTGGCTGGAAGTAGAAAACTTCTGTATAATCTACTAGTGGACCATATTCACTTGATAAAATGTCTTCAATCAATAAGGGTAACGTCTTTGGAGATGAGGATAGTGACAGTGATGGAGCTGGTACACCAGTGGCACGCAGACCATACACAAAGAGAACTTTCAAGCAATTGGAACAAGCCGATAACGGTGATCATGCCGCTGAGCAAATGTTTCAATACGATGAAGTCTACGATAAGTTGAAAGAGAATAAACGAGCTACAAAAAAATCACCGGGACAAGGATCGCAGTATCTGGATACACTAATTCAGGCAAAGGAAATGCGAGAATTGGATAGATGGAAACAGAAACAAGATAAACTAGATAAGGAACGGCTTCATGAAGATGATGAATTGAAAAGCAAGGAATCGTTTGTGTCTGAATCGTATAAGAAACATAAGGAATCGTTTGTGTCTGAATCGTATAAGAAACATAAGGAATCGTTTGTGTCTGAATCGTATAAGAAACATAAGGAAGCACTGGCATCTAAATACGCTGATCAAGAGAGTCGAGATGTTCCAATGACTTGCGTGCAACAACAACAGGTTACTATACCGGAATCCGTTAAGGCCAAGGCCACTTCGTTGTCGACCACCGGATCAACTGACACCAGTGGTGGTGCTAGTTTGAGTTTACACAAGAAGATATTAAAACTAGTTGAATCAAAGATCTCTTCAGAGGAACTCGATGCATACAAGCAGAGGTACTTCCAAAGAAAGGCAGGTAGGACCTAAAAAAATAAATAGAAGTAAATAAATTAATTAATGTACAAAATTATTTATAAATGGTATCTCATTAGGAAAACACATCATGCTCTTGTAGACTTCCAATTTTGATTGGATCTAGGTTTATCACTAGGTGGCGGTGAGTTGACTTTGGTTGGAGGCACAACTGGACCTGAGTCATGTGGATCTTCAAGGAAAAATGGCTCAAAGTCAAAATCATTTTCAAAACTTGGTGGAGTTTTAGTTGCAGTGCTCTTCTTCGTCAATTTCGTCTGTCTCTTAACACGAGCCTTAGCACCCGTCGACTTCTTAGCCTTGGATCTAGTAGTTTTGATATCATCAAACCCAGACCCAACCTTAGCAATGACGTCTCTCATATCCACAGGATCAATGTCACCCATTACACCCTCACAGACAACTTCCTCATTCAAATCATCATTGAATCTAGCAATAAAATCACTATTATTTTTATGTTCCTTATTATCTAAATACTTCCCCTTGAAAGTTTTAAACTCGGCCGGCTTCTGACAAAGTTGTAATCTGATGGAAAGCAATCTAGTGGCAGCATCCAACCCCTTATCTAATTGATCAGTCGGCTTCTTAGAAACCTGGCACAGAATATAAGATAAATCAGGATCATCCACACTACGCAACATTTCTTGCACTTCAGGCATATCTAACAACTTATAGACATCTAAGGACTCACCATGAGGAATAGCAGTCGGATTAGAAGGCGTAATACAGTCCAAATCAACTTCCTTTCTCAAAACATGATCAATATCAACAGCAGAGAAGAAGGCGCAACTGTGAGGAACCTCGTCGATACCTAGTTGATGGCAAAACATAGCTCTAGTCCATAAATTAGCAATTTGTAAAAGCATGGCACACTTATATCTGTCTTCCTTCTTCACCATGTATCTGATCTCATCATGCACAGTGATGAAAAGTCTGGCATCCACGCCATAAACTTTCACTAGATACTCCATTGACACCAATAACAAGTGCAAATAATCCACACCCGATGATTGAATAGCCCAGTTAATTCTAGATGGCAAGAATGAATTAGCCTTCAAGTTTTTTCTTTGTAAGGCAGAAGTGATCCCGGCACCGAGAACTGGAGTCAATGGATGTTCCTGTTCAGCGATTTGTTCAAGTCTATTGAAAACAACAGTCTCGGAACCACCATACCACAATTTCCGTTTATCCAAGACATCACTCTTCCCCTTAGTAGCAGCATACAATCTCTTAGCAATCTTTGTGGCTTCAGCATCACTGACATTAGGATTGAATTTCTTTAGCAATGTAGTAGCAAACTTCACACCGGCACCATAGATTCTACCATAATTGAAAACCTTTGCTTCATTTCTGGATATTCCTAAGATGTTGGCCGTCTTAGAGTGTAAATCTGTTCCCTCACTCTTAGTACCTTCCAATGTCATCCATCCTATGGCTGTGCCACCATGTAATTTGAAAACGGCATCACCGACAAGTGATGCAATCCATAATTCTTCAGAATCAACATCAGCACCGACGAAGCAATACCCTGGTGGAGCACGCACTAATGACTTTAGTTCAGATCCAAGTCTTGATGTCTTTGCATTGGATGCAGTCAACCAAGTCTTCTCCACGGCTCTTCTAGTGATGGTACCCATGGACACAATCTGTGGGATGATCAATCCAATATCACCGTCAACACCAAAGTTAACGGAATCAGATAGTTTCTTGTCATCGTTGTACACCACAAATTGATTCATGATCCGTTCTCTTGAACTTGTCCAGTAACTATTAGAAGCAGCTAACTTAAGCGCATCTCTAGCGACATCATATTCCGAAGAGAGAACCCCCTTTTCGAGGTGACGAATGAATGGTTTCGACATTAACGTTGTGGTTCTAGATGTGGGACCATCTTCATGAGGAATTTTGAAAAGAGCCTTAGTTTTGAGTAATTCTATCAAGTCGTTATCGATGATATCTGGATCTCCTAATAGCGCTTCTGGTTCGAAATAAGTGTAATTTTTCGCCTTGAAGTCCTCAATATCTGAGATATCCACAATGAAGCACCAGCCCTTAGCATCTACCCAGTAGATTGGTTTACCCTCCCACGAGAGTTTAAGTAATAAGGGTGATGTACGGGTCTTTGTTGTTAAATTAAGCTTACCCTTCACAACTAGTTTTTTGTACCATTCAGGGTATCCTGGTAATTTCTGGTTCTTATATGGGAGTCCCTTCTTTGTCAATTTCACAGGAACAATAGTCCAATCTAGTTGTGATAACCAGGGATCATTCTCCCATGGACGATCTGGGTCATCCTTCATGGCGACCACTTCTTCACAGATCTGGTGTAATTTGTCTTCAATCTTATTGGCACTCTTCTGGTACATGTCTTCCGTCGTGGTGATATACTTCTCCCATTCTCGCGTTGTTGGAAGAAAACTCTGGTTAATATGACGAAGTGCAGCCAAGCTCACGGGGTGAGGCACCAATGCCTGAAATTCTTTGAAAATCTTGTTAAACACATGTGTTGTAGCAACCACATCATTAGCACAGTAAGTCATTAATGTCTGGAATTGATCAATGACAGTTTGAGGATCTTCAGTTTTGAATTCATCTCTGACCTGTTTATCCATCTTAATTCCGCAGTGCAATTCAGCGACATACCGCAAGCTGTTAAGACTACTCTGTTTCATCCAGGGATCATCCAATAGAGAACTATCTTCTGAGTTCTCGTGGTCTAACACCGGGTTATCCATTAATGCTCTAAGATCATCACTCATAATAGATTCCCTCAATTTGTTAAGACTGGAATCATCTTCAGTTTTTATTTTATTCTTGTATTTCAACCAAGTACCTCTCTGTCTAGAGCACATCCCACTCACAGCGATATGTAGTGACATGGTATCGAGGTAAAATGCCTTAGATTGTTGGATGTTGTACTCCTCAGCCACTCGGGCTCTATCATAGGAGACATTATGACCTATCACAATCTTTGGTTTACTCTGTGTGTTCAATGGGATCAAGTGACCGTCCTGCGTATCACTTTCTCCGACAAGAAATGGGGAGCACCAACTGTACCATGCTTCTGGAGTGAAGCAAGTAGCCATGGTAGGATATTGAGTAAGAGAGTACATTGTTTCAATATCGAACACTAGTTCGTCCTCTAGTGGGTAGGGCACCTTCTCTGGTTTCTTTCCCGGTGCGTATCTTGTCCATCCACTTTGGAAGGCCCATTTCTTAGGCAGTGGTTGTAGTGTCTTGCCCACATCCAGGATTTTTTCAATCAATGGTGTATATGGTTCCACACTGTGTTTTCCTAGTCTATAGAAGTGTTCCTCCAGTGTATCACCCTGCAACATTGGCAGCTTGAAGTTGATGGGATCATTCTGGGAACAGGGCTTCCCCAGTAGTTCATTGTGTTGTAAGTGCATATGTGAGAGGTTAATCAATCTTGCATTGTTCTTACTAATTTTTTGTTTCCCGGAGGTGGTTGGGAACAATTGGTGTTGCAATCCATGGGACAATTGTTGGATTCCGACGGGGTTAGTTCTAGGTTTCTCTAACGTGCCGTTGGTGTCGGACACGGAGGCAAAACTCCGTGATAGAGGATTTTGCGATCCCAAACGGCAACAAATCACGAGACGTGATCTCCCAGAATTTGCAGTAAGGACTCTGAGCATTTGAATTGCGTTGATTGTGTGTTGATCCTTATCAAAATAATATGATACTTTTGATAAACCCAAAGATGATCAAAATAATTTATAATAGAACACAATAATTTATGTTAAATTTTCCAAAAGTCGATCGACGGTAATTGTCAGGTCGAGTTTTGAGTTTATCCATAGCTGTTAGCGGTGTCGCGGCGAATACTCGATCGACTCAAAGAGAGAGCATAACTCATGTGTACATTGATTAACTATGGCACCTTGTTGTACATTATATTTATGCCTGCTCTAAGGTGCTGCTTCAACAAAATTTGTGTGTTATCAGAATATTTAGGATTTGGGTTGTAAAGAGGTTTTAGTTATTGCTGTTCCTTTTAGAAATAAGTCTAATTAATAACTCAATTAATATTGTATAGATACATAATGTCATCAACACGTGCATTGACTGAAGACCAGGTATGTTCCGTTGTTTAATGAGGAGGAAACTCAATTGACAGGTGTGGTTTGGTTTTCTTAAATTAAACCACACATGACATGGGAACTCTTCTCCCTCCCCAAATTGACCCACTGATTACTAACCAATTTCTAATTTCGTTACAGGTTCAAGGTGAATTGAAGAAGATGGAGTCCTTCATCACGAAGGAAGCCGAAGAAAAGGCTAAGGAAATCAAATTAAAGGCTGACGAGGAGTATGAAATTGAAAAGGCCTCCATTGTTCGTTCCGAGATTAACTTAATTGACTCCGCCTACGAGGACAAGTTTAAGAAGGCCAGTTTGGCTCAACAAATTACTAAATCCACAATCACTAACAAGACCAGATTGAAGATTTTAGCCACCAAGGAAGAATCCTTAGATGATATCATTGCCTCCACTGAGCAAGAATTGAAGAAACTTTCTAAAGACAAGACCAAGTACAAGACTGTCCTTATAGGTTTAATTGAAGAAGGTTTATTTGCTATCATGGAAAAGGAAACCATATTGAAGGTGAAGAAGTCCGACGTTTCTATCGCTAAGGAAGCCGCCATTGAAGCTGCTAAGGAATTCGAAGCTAAGGCTGGGTTCCCAGTTGATATCTCCGTGACTGATTCTGACTTCTTAAATGAGGATTCTGCCGGTGGTGTTATCATTGCTAACGGTACTGATAAAATTGAAGTGAACAACACATTGGATGAAAGATTAAAATTGTTAACAGAGAGTGCATTGCCAGCTGTTAGATTAGAATTATTTGGCCCATCTAAGACTAGAAAGTTCTTTGATTAAATTAAAAATCAATTTCTTCTTTCTCCTCTTGCATATTGGTTTTCTTTTTACTCTTATAAAATTACAATTTTTTATCATCTTGCTCTTACTCTAGTTTTTTTTTCTTATTTGTTCTGTTCTCCAAAAAAAATTGCAATCTAATCAGATAACCTGTTAAACTAGTTCTTTCTACTTCTCCCCCTCTCTGACTCACACCCCCCTTTCTTTCTTTATATTATTGTTTACTATAATCAACGTTTTTGTTTCGATCTATATAATGCTGTTGTATCGTAATTTAATTTTTTTTTGCTTCTTTGCGCTGCCGTAAGAAAGTTTTGAAGATCTCCATTACACCCCCCCATGGGAAGCTAATACAAGACTTTATTCTTGTTATATGACTCCTTAGACTTTATAGAATAGGTCAATAATTATAGAATCAGTGAAATTGATCATGTGGAAATGTCAACCAAGAATTGATCGGCTTCTGGGGTTTTGCAGAAAACTACCATACACGATAAGAACCACTAACACTTACAATTTCATCCTGATCAACTCAACGGTGGCGGTGAACCATTATACCACTGTTCCAACCAGACACTTTGCTACTAATAATGACAATAATTCATCTACGGGATCAAATCTTCCGTCTTCTATATCCTCCACGTTACTCCCTGCTACACCAACCGGGTCACCATCTACAAATGATATAATGAAGATCCTTAAACCGATCCAACCGGATTTAAGTTACATCTCTTGTACAGTTTTTGACAAACAGGGGAATGTCTCTGCAGTTTCTAAGAAGTTTCCAAAGTCAACATTTTTATCAGATAACAAATTGTTTCCTAGAGACCTTCGAAAGATTGATCCATCTAATGTTGATGTGGCACCTATCATCGGAGTCAGACATAATTCAATCTTGATTAATTTATTACACGTCAAGGCACTCATCAAAAAGGATTCGGTGCTGGTGTTTGATACGGCAAACCCGGTGTCTGCATCGAAGTTGTCTCTATTCATGTATGACTTGGAATCGAAATTGAAGACTAAAATCGTTCACGGTACGACAACGATATTGAATCAATCATATGAGTTTAGAGCCTTGGAGTGTGTCTTAGTGAACGTGATGGCTGTTTTGGAGACAGAGTTACACAAGAATGTGGAGGCATGCACAAATATTTTGAATGCATTGGATATGGAGATTGATAGGGGTAAATTAAGAGATTTACTTGTTCACTCTAAGAAACTGACAACATTTTATCAAAAGGCTTTGTTGATTAAGAACGTGTTAGATGAATTACTAGACAATGATGATGATTTAGAGAGTATGTACTTAACAGAGAATGATAAGCTTGTGAAAAAATTGATAGAAGAGGGTAAAGAGGTGAATATGTCTTACCCACCAACGATCTTCGATGATAGTGACATGGATACCGGTGAAGTGGAGATGCTTTTAGAATCATATTATAAGCAATGTGATGAGATTGTGCAACAGTCTGAGACACTCATTAATGATATTAAATCTACTGAAGAGATTGTGAATATCATCTTGGATGCCAATAGAAACTCTCTCATGGTGTACGAATTGAAAATCACTATTTACACCATGGGTGCTACGGTGGCTACGATCATCCCAGCATTCTACGGAATGAACTTAAAGAACTACATAGAGGAATCTAGTGTAGCATTCGGTTCGGTTGTTGGGGTTTCCCTGCTGTGCGGGGCTACAATGGTTGTGTATGCATTCCGGAAGTTAAAATTTGTACAGAAGATGACCACTGTGAGTGGTAAGCAAATGAATCAGTTCAACAAGAAGCTCGTGGAGAAGGTGAATTCAGAGCTTAAGCGTGGTAATGGTGACACTAGTGTTGCCCATTTTGAGGAGACCACTGGGGCCTCCTCTTCTATAAATACATCATCTGGTTTCTTCAACTGGTTGAAGGGGAAAAAGAAATCCCATTGGAGAGAGCACAGAACTCAGAAACAGAAGGATATGATCTTCAAATGGCTTGCCAATGATAAGAACCGTAATAGATAAGATCCTCTAACTTTTCCATTTTTGTATATAAATTAATGAACTTAATGATATATTGTATATATAATTAATCCGGCTGTTATAATAAGCTGCTACCAGGCGTCGTCGCGTCTTCCGAATAAAGACGACAATCTGCGTACAGCGCTATTAACAAAAAATTAGCTGTGCTGTATATATTGAGAAATTTTGATCAATTGATAAACGGGGTAAACAGAGGGAAATATATACTATTATTACTTTAATATACATAATCAATTACTATCAATATAACCAAATTAGTCTATACTTCATATAGACATTTGCAATTACTTCATTCCCCTTTTGCTTTTGTTCTAATTCCTGTGTGGTTCTACCCTCACATTTAATCAAATCTGAGCCAGTGCCTAATACGTGTGATTGATAAACACGTTACATTTTTCAATATTTACACGATCTGATAGCTTAATCTATTGTCATAACTAAAAGATCCCAACTCATAAGGATTTACTGAAAACTTCAAATCACGCATTTGTGCCATTGTTGGCTCTTTAATACCCATTCTTTTCTAACTTATTACACCAAAACATTCACCAAAAATCATGGCTTCAGTAGCTTTAGCTGCCGCAGCTGCATCGGCACCAGGTGTCAAGGATAGCGTCCATTTAGATTCATTGGATGCCAAAATGGTTCAATACAGATATGCCACCCAAAAAATACTAAAACTGCTGTCTTATATAAGAATTCTCATTAAGAAATCGGATTCAGATAAATTGGCACCCTCCTATAAGTACACAATTTTGTTAAGTGGTTGCATTTTCAATGTCAATGATAACATATATAGACGTTCAGAAATTCTGATTAATGGGAACAAGTTCAATCCAGCTCAATCTATTGATCCACCGGTCTCAGTGACTGCAGTGAGTTTCGATTGCATGGATAATTCCATTAATTATGATACCACCAAGTTTTCTCTCCCCATCGTGAAGAAAAACATTGATCAACTTAAATTACTGGAATTATTATTGATTAATGCGTTTGAAATTTATAATAATAGACTCAAGCAAGCTACATTAGAGAGATCTGCCATTCGTAAGAATAGCCCTGAGACTGGGAAATCTACCTTAGACTTTGCTGAATTGGAAGATCTCATTGACTTCCCTGAGTTACAGGGAATCCCATCGATGGTCAATGACCCAACAGATGGTATTGCCATGACGGAAGAGAAAATTAAGGCTTATCTTCGAGTGCAAGATATCAAATTTTTGAAAATTAATCTGACAAACTTTGAATTAGTGTTGAACAACTTGAAATTTGAAACAGATCTATTGTTAGACTGTAGAACTAAAGATGGACTCCTCCGATACCCAAATCATAAGTTACTAATACATAGGATATTGTGCCTTTTACTTCATTACGCTGATCTTTATGGGATCATTCGGAAATTTGGGAAATTGCTTTTTCTGAATAATTCCTTTTACTTGGAGAACTACGCTAAATCGGATGACAACCTCAGAGTGGTGCTCAAGAATTTGGATATCTATTTCAACCAAGCCAAGAAAAACTCCCTCCTACAAGCAACTATTGTCAGATTGACTAGACAAAACAATCAGTTTGCTGTGAGACCAGACAACATCATGGAATTTTATAGAGTGTGTAATGACTCATATGGATTGTTGAAGACTATGCTATTAGTGCTCCAAAAATTGGATTTAGAATGGCAACAAATTATTGACGCTAACAGAGCTCACGACTTTGATAAGGATTTACTAAGAGAAAAATTGAAACAGAAAGCTCTCAAGGAGAGAAATGATGCCAGAATTCAACAACAATTGGCTAACTCTGCTGCAACCAAGAAATTGGAATCCCAATACTCTGACCCAGATAAGTCAAAGCTTGTTATTGAGAAGCAGTCCAGATTACAAAAGGAAATCATGGATAGTGCCAAGGAAGACAGAATTAACAAAGTGGCTGCCTTGAAGGAGAGTAACGCTCAAAAGACAGAGATGAGATCTCAGAAATTTGAAGAAAGAGAACGGTTACTGCGTGAACAACTAGCTCAAGGTCCAACGACAAATCTTAACGGTACCAATAATAGCAGTGGTGGTTCGTCCCCTGTGTCACTATCAAGACAGTCTTCATTATCAAGAAAGTCATCCGTTAACAGATCAAGATCGTCGTCATTCACAAATGGTGCTTCTTCTGCTCCACAGCCTCAGTCACTGTCTGTGTTGAGCCAATCCACTATCCAGGAGAAACCTACAGAGAAGGATATTGATGAGTTTGCTAAGAGTAACGGTATTATTAAGAGGTCAAGTTCCGTGCGTACGCCAACTAAAGGTGCTAATGCACTTGGAAGACGTAACTCGTTGATTGTGACCTCATCTGGTGGTTCTGAGATAAGTCCTAACGTGAAGAAGAATGCTGCCTTGAATAGACGTGCATCGATGTATGTGACTCCACCAAGCAATAGAGTTGTTGATCTATCATTTGACTCTCCAAGTTTGACACCATCAAAAACGGAGGGATCTCCCTCGCCTGTGCCATTCCCTAATCCTAACCCCACTCAGAGTCCTAACCAAGTGGCCAACGCTGGTGCTTCAGCTTCGACTAGAACTCTCTTTCAAGGTTCTGGTAAATCGCAGAAGAATGACAACCATGTGCGAGCTGCTGCATTAGCAGCTGCTGCTAAGCGGGCCAATAACCCTCAACAACCTCTGACTGCTCAACAAAGATTACAACAACACATCATGAGGTCACAACAAAATGGGACAGCTATCGGGAAACCTCTGGATAATAGACCAAAAAACAAGCCAATATATATAGTGCAACAGCCTGTCACCATGGTACAACAACAGCAGAAGTCTCAACCGCAACAGGTTGCTGTTCGTTCCAACTCTCCACCTGCACAATCGGTCGCCACTGAGTACAAGGGTACTTACAATTCCCTAGCCCCACCACGGATCTCCCTGACCAAAGATACAGAGGACACAACATCATCAGTGTCATCCAATAACGATTCTGGTAAATCTATGAGTCCGTTGAATTCTCTAGTGGTTACCTCTCAGGAATCACAACGGACTCTGCAAATGCAAGCTGTTCTGAGAAGTAGATCGAATTCTGTGCAGAATGCCGATTCCGGTGCTGCCACTACCACCACTGGTAATAATAACAATAATGGAGAAAGTCCAGCTAAGGTTAGGCTATCTCCTAATGCATCAAGAGCAAGAAGCAGAAGTAACAGTGCATCTATGGTGAAGCCGGGTAGTCCAAGTGTTAGAGTGGGGCAGGCCCCACAGGGTAACGTGTTGACTGTTCCTGGAGGTGGTAACAGTGATCAATCTACTTCTCCAGTGAAGAACAGATCCAGATCATCTTCAAACAGAATGATGGCTCCCGTGCGTATGCATCCAGGTAATCTCGAGGTGGCGAAAACTGCTGAACCAATGAAGACAGAAGATGGGGAAATTGTTAAGAAGGTTAGATTCTTTGATGTCACAGAATACACGGAGGATGAAGATGCTCCTACTCCACAGCAACTACAGAAGCAAATCAGACAGAAATGGTCTTCTTATAAACCTATATTCCGGAATAGAACCAAGTACTTGAATTCCCAAGAGGGGATGGCGTTTAGAAAGTTACAACACTCTGGTAATGGAACTGGATTGTTATCATCTGGTAATGGTGAATTCGAAGGGTTTGCTCGTAACCAGGGGATCCCTGTGGAAGCCAATGGGAAGTTTTCCATGATGAGTTTAGTCAATGGTGGTAATGAGCCTGTTGCAAATAACCCTGGTGGCCAACGGAAGTTAACGAAGTTATTCAAGAGAAGATAGAACTGATTATATTTATATTTTTTTACATGAAATAAATCTAGGAATCCATGTATGTAAAGAATTAAAATGAGCCGCAGTAGCACCTATTTTTAAAAAAAAATTTTTTTTTTGAAAATTTTAGTGAAAAAGAGATCTTTAATTACTAGTTGTTTTTTTTTCATTTAATACATAGTAATAACAACTGACCAGTGTCAATGTCTAAGAGAAGTTTTACAGAGTCTAACGGGAATGGTCATGGAAACGGTAACGGGACCTTGACCAGCAAGAGAAGACCATCTATAATTGCACAATCATCAAACAAGATAGGAGATGATGGATTATCCAAATGTTTCCACAGAACTAGATTTAGATTATACTTATCATTGGCACCATGCTACATAAATAACCCATTAGAGGGTATCAAGCAGCAACATTTGGATCCTATGGTGATGACTTACTTTGCTAAGGCTAAGGGTGTCGTGCTGGCTTATTTCAATTTACAATTATCTACTGAATCACAATACGTTGATGAAGAGACACAAGAGACAAGAGTTTTAGCTAAAGTGTCAGATGGGAACCCATTTGCATTTTTATGGTGTACGGTGGATTTCCTCGTGTGGAGACCACAAATTGGAGACGTTGTTGAAGGTTGGTCATACATGCAATCACAATCTCATATTGGGTTGTTAATCAATGATACATTCAATGCTACTATCAAGAAACATAACATTCCAACAAGTTGGCGGTTTGTGCCTAACCAGGCTGACGAAGTCCATTATGATGAAGATGAGGAAGATGCCACTGGTGCCGCCGGTGATGATGGCCAAAGTGGTGCCGCTACTGGTGCCGATGATAAGTCTAAGATATTCAACAAGTCCTTGGGGCAATGGGTTGACGAGAATGATGTGCCAATCGAGGGTAAGCTCAAGTTTACTATCAAGGCCTTGTTCACTGCTAGTAAAGTGGTGTCCATCGAGGGGACCCTATTGAAACCAGGATTTGAAAGGGATAGTCTACCCGTGGTGAGGGATACCAAGCACAAAAAGTTTGATGATGATGAGGATGCCGTTGATGAGAGTGTCTTGTTATTAGAAGAGGAAGAGAAAAAGGCTGAAGAAAAGGAGGAAGTGCCAGCATACACTAAGAATGCCAGTGATGACGATGACAGTTCCAGTGAAGATGATAAGGTTGTCGGGGGCGATGCGGATTCCACCGAGGAGGAGGACTCAGATTAGTCTTATAGAATTTTGTTACATTATATACTTGAAAAAAAAAACTAAATTAATTAGGATAGCATCAAAACTGGTGCTCCGTAATTTTTAGCAACGCGTAAAAAAAAATATTTTGTGTAAGATGTAAGATAAAAACCATAACATTGGTACTTCTACTTGTTTTTCTTTCTTCTTGGAACAACTAGCCAATAATGACACAAGATCCAGATGAATTAGAGATGCGAACCACTGAGATTCTCACGGAACATTTGGGGTTCCAACCAATAGCAGTGATAGATGACATTATCAATGTTGTTAATGAGATCATGTATAAATGTACTGAACAACTAGAGAAGATCCTCACTGATAGGAAACTCAAGATAGATCAAGAATTGCAAGAGGAAAAGAATAAACAATCACAAAAGAAGACAACCTTGCCGAGTATTGATGATGATGATGATGTTATTATGGGAGAAGATAAGCAAATGACGATTGTGGGTGAAACTAAGGAGGCCGAACGATATACATTAGAAGATGTGGAGAAGTCCACCGCCAGTTTGGAGACTTTATTAGAACACACAATTAATAAGAACTTTGATAGATTTGAGGTGTACACTTTGAGAAATGTGTTTAACATCCCAGAGGAATTAGTATCACAAGGGTTAATACGATTGAAGCATCATGAAGGATTACAAGTGGACACTGCAGCTATTGAAAAATCTAGGGGGCTCACTGTGGAATATGATGAACTTTGGAAAGAAATTCAACAGGAATTATCATTGAATAAAGTTTTAAGTGAATCCATTGTGAAATTCCGTAAGATTAATAAATTCTCTGTGAAACTTAGAAAGAAAGTGGAATATTTAGATTTCCAGGGGAAGTCCACTAACAATGATGAAATCAATGGATACATTAAGACACTTACTCCATTGAAGGAAACATACAAGTTTTTAATCAATGAAATTAAATTAGTTTATGGTAAGTTAGTTAACGTGCGAGATCAATTACAAGATGAAAAGATTGTGGAATTCCATAATAAGGAGGAGGACATTTACGTGAATGATAGGTTAGGTAAAATACTGGGTAAAGTGGTACCAAGGGAGTCTACAGAGACTTCTGAGAGTGCACCGGTGGATGCCGATGTGATTCAACGATTAAATCAAGTTCTCAATGAGAGACTAGAATAATGTGTCCCTATGTATGATTTAACGTGTATCAATAGTTATGTGTGTGATTTCTTTTCACTTAGAGAAATATGATATTGAAATGTAGTCCTGTACATATGTAGATACGTATATAAATATATAGAAAGGCATTAGATGGAGGGGAGGGAAGGGGGGTGGGGAATTGTATATGTACAGATTCTGTATAGCGGATTTTTGATGATGATTTTTTTATCTTCATGTCAATGTCAAAAGTGTTATAAGTGGGATGAGTAATTCATTAAACATTGGAGTGATGTATGTACAAATAGGTGTTAGGAGAGAAGGGAGGGGAAGCAGATTTTTTAGTTCTTCTTGGTGACAAAGTGAATAACTGTTGGAATCAACCATAACCCAAAGGCTAATCCAGCAGCGATCTTCAAAGTGATTGAAACTTGTTGTTCCTTGAGTTTGTTTATTTCTTCTTCGTTTGGGTAGCCGTCCATTTTTAGAATAGTTATATGTAGTTTATGTATTAACTTTACAAGATAACAAGGGTATCACAATAACTTGTCTCTTTGAAAAATTTGCAAATTTTGAAAATCAAAGACACTGAAGATAAACATCTCTACACCTGGTTAGTTTGGTAAAATTCTTTTTTCAAATTGACAAACATGTTTAGTGGTTACATGTAGGGGAGAGAGTGATAGTTTATGTTAATACACTGAATAACATGTCAGACGATAGAGAAGATACCATTGAGAAGTCAACTACAGAGGACGCCGTGCAAGAAACACCAGCTTCTGTGGAGGAACAATCAGAACAACAAGAACAACAACACAGTGATAACGATAATAAACAAGAAGACGAAGATAAAGAAGAAGTCAAGAGCAAGGGTGATGATGAAGAACCAGATTTACAAGATGACATTGCTAAATTGACTAAGCACAAGAAACAGAAATCGGGTGAACCTGAAGAAGAAGTGACGGAGAAGGAAGAATCAAAGAAGAGAACCCACTCTGATGTCGAATCAGAGGAGGAGGAACAACCAATTGAAGAGGAAAATGAAGTGGAAGATAATCAAATAGATGAAAATGATGACGCTAGACGTAAAAGAGAATTTGAAGAGAAATTTGATGCCTTATTGAAGAAGCCTACAAAGAGAAGAAAAAATAATGATATAGATTTGGAAGCCATGCAAGATGAAGCTATAGCTCATTTGAAAATGCAAATGAAAGAGGCTGCCCTATTAGATGTTGATTGTGTCAATAACAAGAAGCCAGCTACTCATAAATTAAAATTATTACCTAAAGTTAAGGATACTTTATTGAAATCAAATCTTTATGATTCTATCTTGGATAATAATTTATTAGAAGCTGTCAGAATTTGGTTAGAACCATTACCTGATTCTTCATTACCAGCTTTCGAAATTCAAAAGACTTTATTCAGTGAATTAGTTAAATTACCGGTGAAGACAATCCATTTAAGAGAATCTGGATTAGGTAAAGTTATGTTATTTTACCAAAAATCTAAAAAAGTTGATCCATCATTAAAAAGAATAGCTGAAAAATTAATTGGTGATTGGACAAGACCAATTATGGGGAGATCAGATAATTACAGAGCTAAGAAAGTGCAAGCTATGAATTTTGATGTTCAAAAATTCCAAACTGATTTAAAATTAAGAAATACTCAAGCTAATTCTGGTAAATCTGTTCCACGGAAAACTTTATATCAAGAATCTGCTGATAGAAGAAAGAGAGCTGCTGCTCCATCAGAGAGAACATCTGTTTACACAGTGGCACCACAAGTTGATCCACATGTTTTAGCTAGTCAAAATAGATCAAGTATTAGACAAATGGGGATTGGTTCTAGTTTAACTAGAGATGAAAGATTTAAGAAATTAAATCAAAAATTAACTCAAATGTCACAAAAGAAGAAATCAGTGAAAAAGGGTGGTGTCTCCATCGAAGGAAGAGGTTTAGTTTAAAACCACATATTTTTTTTATCAACTGTTCTATATATAAAAAAAACTTATTAATCATAACTACAACTCTACTAGTATTACGAAAATTTTATCAAGTAAAAGAGAACAAGTAAGAAAAAACTAAAAGAAGTAAAAAAGCAAAGAGGATATGATGATAAGACTATTATAATCTCTTGTTTGAATTTTTGATTTCTGGATTTCATTATCACTCTTTTATACTTGCTCTTGAATTTTTTTTTCTCTCTTGCTTTTCTTGATAAAATTTGTAGTTTGAGTTTTATTATTTCATGTAAAAAGTGTTATTAAATAACGGGGGTGTAATATTGGATTTGTTATAAAAACGAAATATTAGGGACAGGAAATGGAGTTAATAGTTTGATGGATTTGTATAATGGAATTTTTATAATGTGACAAATGGAGGTTGAAAAAACTAAATAATCCAATTATGATCTTGGCTTTTCCTTCTTTTCCTTCCATAAGGCTAATAAAGAAACACCGGCAACCTTGACAACCTTGAATCTAACACCTGGAATATCACCCTTAGCCTTACCTCTTCTACCGAAACCGGCTAATAAGACTTCATCGTTTTCATCGACAAAGTTTAAACAACCATCATTTGGAACGAAGGCAGTAACTCTCTTACCGTTCTTAATTAATTGAACTCTGACACACTTTCTGATAGCAGAGTTTGGTTGCTTAGATTCAATCCCTAATTTTTCAAGGACGATACCCTTAGCGTGGGAAGACCCACCGAATGGAGAAGACTTGAAGGCAGTACCTAATAATCTAGACTTGTAAGCCTTGTCAGCCCACTTGTTGTTTCTTCTGTGAATTCTTAACTTTCTAGCAGAGTTTAATCCTCTTGGTTTACCCTTACCCATGTTGAATTAAAAGTGATATGTTATTATTAAAGTAAACCTTTTATGATTAAGTAAAAAAAGTGTTTAATAAAATGTTGAATAGAAAAAAAAAATTAATACACAGAGAGCCTGACCATTCCTCACAGTAACCAGTTCCCGCTGTGCTTCACTATGTGAAGAAAGAAAAAATTTATTCTAATAAACCCGTAAATGAAAAATGGCGATTAGTATGTAGAGATTATAGTTAGGCAGAACAGATTATGTTCGCGAAGGGTTTGACCGGTAACCCTGTTGTGTAAGCACGTGAATGGCACGTGAGTTGATTTGCTCTAAAATATTTTTGGTCACGTGCATGAAATAGCATTTATTACCCCACAGCCGCTTACCAATTGAAAAGATACAACCAAAACATGGGAAAACATATATTGGTAATCGTATCCTCTACTATTAATAATAGATTACACTTAAATTAACCCCTACAAAAATGTCAGCAGAAACTTCAGATCAACACATTCAAAACTTAATCGCTCATTATTTCAAGGAAAGAGGATTGACTAAGACACTGCAATCATTAGAATTAGAACTAAATAAGAAATTCAATTACGATTCCATCGATGAATCTCTTCGTTCAATTATAATAGATAGAATAGATTTCTTGAAATTGAAATCACAACGGTCAGAAGTTGAAGACTCAATTGAAACAAGACTTTACACTCCTCATCAGCTTGCATTGATTAAATCTCTTGGTTTGGCCATCCCAGGTTGGTCGTTAATGCAAAACTCCGAAAAAAATCTATTACCATTGGGGAACCTCAAATCGTTAATCATCGATTCTTGTATAGCGAAAGTAGGTAATGAGAACTTGGCATTCTTCATATCTAACGATAAATACCTGTACATTCACGATATAGACAAGAAACAACCAATACTCACAGAGAAAGACCCTTTACATGGTGTCGCTGCAAAGATCATTTTAGCTATAGATACCACAAATATAGTACTCTGTTGTGGTATGAATGGATTACTCAAAGTTTTCAGATTAACTGAAAATCACACTAAACTCATAGAAATCGCTCAATTGCAACTCCATCAACGGTTGATCACCACCATTAATTATTTACCGCTAGATGATCACTCTGGAATTATATCTTCCATTGGTTGGGACTTGAAATTCATGGTTCATCGTATAGAATTCACTGAATCCACTTTCCAAATAACAAAATTAGATGAATTCAAATTACTCACTAATGGATCATGTTTGGATAGTTACATTGATGAATCAACTGGATTACCGGTGGTGTTAATAGGTAGAATAGAGACATCAATGGTGTCCCTGTTCACTGTTTTCCAAGATCAAATTGTGAAAATATGTAAAGTTGCCCTAAATGATTCTGAATTCTCTAGTCATTCGTTCCATCCAATGGGGATGTTACCTTTGGGGGACCACTTGGTGACTTTCTCTACAAATCATGTTCCATATATGCGGTTAGTCACTGTGCATTTACCTAGTATCGCACAAATAATTGAATTGAAATATGAGGATTTGAAGTCTACCACCATTGATGGTAAATTGGAGGAGATCTTGTCCACCCATGAATCGGTGCAAACTTACCAATCCAGTGTGCCCATTCTTAGAGACGTCATTGTGTCCAATTTGAATTCAATGTCTCCACAGGATAAATTCTCTAGTACTATAATGAAAAAACGTGGTATTGACTCCAAGGAAGGATTTTGGATCTTTGGTGATGATGGTATCATCAGAGGTTACAATTTAAGTACAGGTGAGGTGATCCAAGAAATTAAGGCACACGATGGTAGAGTCAAGACTGCAATCACTGGTGTCAATGGTGAAAATCAAGAGATTATAATCACGTGTGGTGCAGTGGATAGAGAAGTTGTCATTGTAGAAGATTTGTAAAGGGAAATCTACGCGCTCCCTCTTTTGTTTACAGTTACCAAATGGTTTAAATATGAACAAGAGTGAATTCTTATTTTGTTCTTCTTTTTGGCCTCCTTATTCTTCTTCCTTTTTTATATATATATTTACTCTGTACTAATAAATTGCTACTAATTTACTATATACAACAATGAAAAGTTCATTATCGACACTAAGAACTTGTCTTGCAAGAGAGTTTCCAGCTCTCACCCAAAGATGATGCTTTTGCTCAAGAGATATAATTCCAGTAATGGACTAACCAACCAGGTTAGTGACCACCATTGTGGTTCAACTACTGAATTGAAGTGTGGAGACTTCATGAATGAACACTTTTGGGTTTATATGGTCAATGAATTCAATTTTGTGTTTAAGAAGTTGCCCAATGGTGTCTGATGAGAGTGGGTAATCATCAGTGTGTTACTGGCAATTACTGGGATTTAGATAGTTTTTATATAAACAAGCTGTCAACCCTTGATTTTTAATTGATTTGGAAAGGGATAGTTCTTTTTTATAGTTATTGGATTTTTTTTCGTTGTTGGTTTTGGAGGGTTATCCCCTTTTTTTTATAAACACTTTCTTTTTATATTTTGGATTTTCTTTTTTGTTTTATATGTACAATAGATTTACACTTTTGGTTGCAATAGGGACATATTGTATCGTACTTTTGTACTAGTTTAACAGATAAAATGTTTATCCTTGGAGATTAAAAATATTTTGTGTACACGCAAGAACAAAAGCATTGCTACCAGAAGAAGAAAGATTTTTCTTGTCCATTTACACTATAATCTCCACAATCACAATGACAACAGATAAATCACCTATATCAGATGTATCAGATGACACACCTATGCAACGCAAGCGAACAAGAGCTGCCTCCTTAGTATCCACTACAGAACAAGAGTCAGCGACCAAACATCAACGAGTCGATCCCCTGAAGATTCTTGCTACACCCATTGAAGAAGACAATGATATTATCACGGAAAGAGACCATAGTTATGTATCGTTCAGTCCATTACTGGATAATATACATAGTGTGGAGGTTAACATTGATGAACTGCTCGATGGTACCGAGAGTGAACCAAGCATTGATGATCTGAACTTTGCACAAGATGACGATGGATTGACATTACTACAAGAAGCTGAGGTGAAGGAACTAGATAGTGGCCGAAAATTGCCCACAGAACATGAAAGAGAGGTCACCCCAGAGCATATCCTAGCAGAAAGGCCAACTCATGCACAGATAGTCAGTGGGTACCAACCTAAGAAGTACTCCCCCAATATCATGGACACATATGCATTCTACAAACTGGAACGATTCTATCAAGACTTCTTTAGGTTTTATAATTTTATAGATAATAGGGTGACACTTGGTGTTATTGCTGACAACAAGGATCTCAACCCGACTTGTGGAAGTGATTGGACATACAAGGAGAACACTAGCTACCGCTGGACTGGAATGGAATTGGAGTTACATAGAGGAATCAAGGGGTTCCATTATTTTGATCCTAGGGTCTACCGATACAACTATGATTTAGAACAAGCTGGGTTTGTCAATGTGGAAGCACTTTGTCCATATTGTCCCATCAAGCTTGGTGAAGAGGGAGATTGTCTGTTTGAAAATATGTTCTTCCCGTTGATCCCAGAGGGATACTCTAGTCATCTCTCCAGATACCACTTTGTGTATCCTTCGGGTGCAGAAATAGAGCTTCCAGCTAGAATTGAAAGAGACGTTTCCAAGGAGAACCCATGTATGGTGTTTGATTATGCTGTGTGTCCACACTGTTCAGAGAGGATCCCCATAAAGCAGTGTGATGATCCTACAATATGTGAGCTCTTACCTCCTTTGGCTAATTACACTACACACATGATTCGAATGCATAATGACAATGTCGTCCATCGGGATTCGACTGGTAAATTAGAAGGTGGAGTCCATAAGGACTAATAGAAATTATATATATATATATATACTAGGCTATAGACTAGAATACAACTTCCTCTGGTAAAACAAGTTGAGACCTTCCATTGGGTCTAACACATTCATTATTAACGTCCTTCTTGAGACTCTTTCTCATGTCAAATGCGTCAATATCATCATTGAGTTTCTTCTTGTTCGGCACATCCTTGATTCCACCATAGTAGCCGACAACACGTCTATAAACAGAGTATCCTAGCTTTTCGTATAATGTTATAGCCGTTTTGTTGTTACATTTGACGAACAAATCTATGAAATATGCATTGTACGGTTGTGGTGATTCGGTGTAATTCTGTAATGCCTGACAAAGGATAGATGCCAGTCCTATTCTTCTGTAATTTGGATCCACTGTAACCGCAGATATGTGAGCATGCCAATCTTTTCCCCTACCCTCTGTCTTAGCTAACATGTACCCCGTTATCGTTCCTCTAGCTGATGTTGATTTATAGAAAAGTGATGGCCAATCGGTCAAGTATTGGAGATAGAAATAGATGTAGAAGTTCTCTGTTAGTGGATCTAAGTTTATTGGATTCAATTCAAAGAGATCTGTAGCCTGGAAACTCTTGATAGAAGTCATGATGGTTGGTTGAATATAGTATGACTATCGTATCAAGAGAAACCTCTCATTTAAAGATCTTCAAAATCTCGATTTTTTTTACATTTTTTGGGGGAAAAACTCAAAAAGAGTAGCATTAAATTAAAAAGGAACCAATTTTTGTGATTTAAAACTAAAGATTATAAAGAAAAAAAGAATAAAGTAGGAATAAAGAATATAAAAAAAGTGAATAGAAAAGGGATCCCTTCAAGCCCATTCTGGAGTAGAGTCGTAACTGCTGTTACCTCTTCCTCTACCTCTAAAGTTGTTACCTCTAAAGTTGTTGTTACCTCTGAAGTTGTTATTACCTCTGAAGTTACCTCTACCTCTACCTCTGCCTCTGCCTCTACCTCTGAATCCACCACGTCTCAAGTATGCTTGACCGAAGGTATCAATATTCAAGTTCTTTTCATCGCTCCAGTTCATTATATCGGCACGAGATTCCTCAGTTGATGAAGAAATGGAATCGAAGAAGGAAGATTTCTTGTTGTAGAAAGTAGCATCTGCATCAGAACCCTTTGATTGTTCAGTTTCCTCTTGCTTTTGGAATTCGGCATTATTACTAGCAAAATCAAATTCATCCTCATAATCACCCATATGTTTTGGCTTTGTTCTTTCTCTACGTGGGTTGCCGTTGAAGTTGTTGTTGTTATTACTTTGTTGTTGTGGAGCTTGTTGCTGTATTGGGGCTTGTTGCTGTTCTTGTGGTGGCTGTTGTTGGGTTGGTTCCACTGGGGCAGACTTAGTTTCCTCGGTGACCGTTTTTTCAGCTGGAGCAGGTTGTGTTTGTGGGGTAGGTTGTCCTTGTTGTGGGGCCTGGGATTGAATTGGCTGCTGAGCTTGAGGAGGAAATATTGGGGCACCACCTGGGAACCCGAATGGAGGTAATTGTTGAGGTTGCGGTTGAGGCATTGGCTCAGGTTTCACGTCTTCCGGTGCGCCCTCTAGGATGTCCAAGGTTTTCACATCTGGTCCACTCAACATCAAGTGAGAGAACACCTCATTGTTAGGTGGAAGAATCTTGGTGGTATCAAACACTCTACCCTCAGTACCAAACGATCTGACGTTTCTCAATGAGATGGTACCCTTTTCACCATCAATGTTTTCTAAGATACCGACGTAACTAATTGAACGAGATAAATATTGTTAGTATTGGGAAGAGCAAAAAACATGGATTGGATGACCCTTGTGGTGTTGAAAAACTTACCGAATGTCTGACTTGGAGACCAATGAAATGGTTTTACCGATATATTCAGTCATTTTGAGTTTGTATTTGTTGAATTAAAAGCAAAAGTAGAAACGTGAAATAAGACCTCTTCTCTGTAATCAATTTTCTTCTTTTGCGTTCAATTTTCCAAAAAAAAAAATATTCGGCGAAAATGGAAATACGACAGCGTAGATATCAAAGGAGAGCAGTACTGACGTGTTGTAGATATACTTTGCGGTATCGGAATAGAGAAGAATAGTTGATATTAATAGTACAGTTATAAAAGAAAAAGAGAGAAAAAGAGGAATGAAGTGGAAGGAGCTACCATCTACCGGCAGAACCGTTACTATCATCATAAGTGGTTTGACCACCAGATGAATCCCCGTAACCACCATTGGCACCATCTCCGTAGGCACTAACACCACCACCATATATGGATTGTCCAGGAGCGTTACCGCCAACACCAGGAGCAGCCTGTTGGTCTAGTTTATCTAATTCAAACACAATGTTAGCGATTTTCCGTTGTAATTCACCACAACCTTTGGAGAACACCTCATTAGGCTTAAGTGGACCCGTTGTCTCCAAGTTGAAGTAGAATTTGTTTGGCACGGCCTCATAGTCAAACTTCTGACCTGGAACAGGTGGTTCTTCCCATTCACAATTGGCGGACTTTGGCCATTCAGTATCAACATCCTCTTCATACCAGTAGTCTGTATGTTTCAATTTGTTGTATGGGTCGTATTCAAATCCAATAGCAGAACATGGTGACCACTTAGCGTGTTCCTTGGCTATCCCCTTCTTAGCAATACACCGCAAATGTAATTGCTGATGTTTCTTCAATTTACAGAGTAGCACACCATTCTTAGCTGGATCTCTGATCACTGGGTTCCCCAAGTTTAATCCAGTGTTTGCACTGGTTATCGTTAAATGGCTAGAATACACGTTCATGGTCTCATCGGAGTCACAGTTTGCCTTTAATTCCAACGTCACGGAACACTTCTCACAGTGGTCTTCACAGGTGCAGTCTCTTGTATATTTCAATTGATCAATGTCCTCACTGTCTAGAGGAACCAACCCCAATCTATGAGTGATGAATTCATCAGCCAACACACTCGTATTGATGGTGATCTCCACCAAGTCTATAGCTAAAGTTGGTACCTCGGCCAACATCGTTCTTCTCAATGAGTTAGCCAACGCCAAGTCGACGTCACTCAAAATGAAATCCACCTCATCTCTGGCTGTCTTTCTGATAGTGATTTGAGGTTCCTTAGGCATGTTGTATCAGTTATAAATATTGTTGTTATCCCTGGGAATGATATATATCTTCATAATATAGCTTTGTCTTGTCTGTTTTTTGTCTCCCTTCAAATTGGAAAATTTGAAAACTTGGACGAGTGGCGCAATATTGGGGCTGGTGTGATAATGTGGCTAGTGTACAGAATATATGATTTTTTTGGATGGCACAACATGGATTCATTGATTATGATTATAACAAATTTAAGTAGAGTAGATACATAGATTACTTCATCACAATGGCAACTAAAGATATCGTTATTCCAGATCTCAGATACGAGAATGGTTTTATCGCCAAGTTAAATAAGAATGCCTCCGTGGCCCATAAGAAACAACTCGCTAAGCAAGGAGTGGAGACGGAAGACCTTGATCAACAATTACCACCCATCCCAGTGTCAGTGGTGGTATACACTATCATCAGAGACCAGATAATAATGCAATTTGTGCAGGGATTTGCTATGGCTATGCTTATGATGTTGGTGAGACCCCTTTTAAGACCAGTGTTCCGTGCTGGGAGAAATGCCGGTTTGGGTGTCATCAGGGGTATATCATCTCTTGGAGCAATGTTTAAACTACCAAAGCGTACATACTATTAAGCTGGTACTTACTATTTGTATATATATATAATCTTTATTTTTATTTGTCTTTATAATGAAATTTATCTAATGAGCAGCATTCCACTTACAACATTCTTCAAAGGTGACTAGCTTACCCCCGAAGATGTCTAACGCACTACCGTAAGTCAAATCAACTTTACCCTGACTCAATTTATCCACTAGAGCTAGATCTTTGACTGATTTAGCACCACCAGCGTAAACCACAGGTATCGTAGACCATTCACCCAATTTCACAACTAATTCTTCGTCGATACCATTACACAACCCTTCCACATCAGCAGCATGAACTAGAAACTCTGAACAGTAATTCTCAAGTAATTCAAAGAATGATTTGTTCAATTTTGTGCTGGTCAATGTTTGCCATTTATTCATAGCAACAATCCATTCAACTTCCCCAGATTTGGTTATCTGTTTACGGCAGCTCAAATCGACAACTAATTTGTCCTTTCCTAATTGTTTGCTGATTTTTTGTAATCTCTCTAAACTGAATTGTCCCGATGGGAACAACCAAGATGTGATGATTACTTTTGATGCACCTTGTTCGATCCAATATTCAGCGTTGGTGTCATTGATTCCACCGCCGATTTGTAAATGATCTGGCCATGCCTTAATTGCTTCCCTTGCAGTAGAATCATTGGCCTCTAATGATCCTAATTTGATGATGTGTGTGCCTCTGACGTTGTTCTCCTTGTACAGGTTAGCGTAGTAGGATGATGGTTTAGAACTGACAAAATTCGTGGACACAGATTCATTCTTTGTGTCTTCCTTGTCATCTTTTTTCAAAGTTCCACCGACGATCTGTTTGACTTGTCCACCATGGATATCAATGCAACCTATGTATCTTGTCATTGTGCGTATGTATGTCTGAATATATTACTAACTTACACAAAAAATTGATATCATCCACCCTCTGATTCTCCATAAAATTGAAAGCGGCTATAGTGAAAAAAAATTTTTTCAGTTATCAGATAACTAATGTTACTATATATTCTTCTTGTTCTTTTACATAAATCATCACATAACATTATGGCTCCTCAGGTTGTTAAATTCACTGATAATTATGATCCTAAAAGGGTGACGGTATCAAAAGATGACAAGAAAATTTTGAAATCTGGGAAACCTCTATCATTAGAGGAATTTAAGAGAAAACGGAAACTAGCAGAGAAGCAACAATTAAAACATGCAAAGACTAAAGATGATCAGGAAGATATCAAGAACGACATGGCATTAGATAGATTACTCTCTGAATCTCATATATTGGCTAATACAAAAGGTGCATCCTACTCCGGTGCAGAATTGACTCTCCAGACGTTGGATCATGAGAACCCCATCGGTAACACCAGAGTCAGAACGCTGGAATCTAGAATGCGGAAACTATCAGCTATCAATGGGAAACACGAGGGTGGTCCTGCTAAATTGGAAAACATGCCTATGAATATGAGAAAGGGTATGGTGAAGGCTAGAGTGCAAAGAATAGCTAAATACGAAAAGGAAGCAAGAGATGCCGGTATCGTGTTGGCCAAAAATAAGAAGGGTGACTTTAGAAACATCTACGACAATGGTGTCACTTCTGTGTCAGACCGTATTGGTACAGGTATCAAGAAATCCAACAGAATGAGAGATAGAGGTTTGAAAATTAATACTGTTGGTAGATCCACCAGAAATGGATTGGTGATATCTAAAAATGAGGCTGCTAAGATGACTTCCCCTTCATTCAACGATAGAAAGAAAGGTGGTAAGGGTAAGAGACGTCACTAGATAGTATACATATATATATGGGTATTGTAATTTATTAATAGAAATATGAAACAAAAAAAATACAAAGTTCAGTAACCTAATCGAATTCCATTCTTGCCTCTCTGAGTTTAGTGATCTTATTCACTAACGACACGAGCTCTAATCTCTCTGCAATCTTAGAGGCAGCCATCAAAGCTCTATCGTCTCTCAATTTGTTGGCCAAGTAGAATGCATCCATTAATTTATCGTTATTACATGAATCCGCAAATTGCTTCAACAATGCAGTGTCGAATTTGATACTCAATTCCATGAGTCTTTCCTCAGCAGTCTCATCTATGACATCGTCATTACTGATAGCGTCATTCAACAATTCTCCCAGTGTCACAAATCTCACAAGCTCCTCTTCTGGGTCATCTTCTTCCTTGTCATCTTCTTTATCCTCGTCATCATCTAATCCAAGATCATCTAAGTCATCGTCATCCTTTTTCTTCTTCTTGTCACTCTTTGGAGCAGACACAGGAAGTCTGATTGGCATCTCCGATGGTAGAGTCAAAGGGAAACTTGGATACTCCGAGCCTCTCACAACGATGAAATTGAACTGATCTCTGAATAATCCTAATGGCCATGAATGCATGTTATCACCAGATGCGATATTCTTTAACCCTTCGGTGGTATTTAATAATGGGATCCAGCTGGCCTGCAATGGGTCTCTCCATCTAGACAACACAAGTAAAATGTTATCTTGGCCCACCACACAAGGATCACCATCGGAAGAGAAAAACATACCCTTAATTGGATGTTTTCTATTCAATGATGTCACTTGGATAGGCAAGTATTCATTTCTTTGGAAATACTTCCCCTCAATGTCCTGCACATTGAAACTGAAATTGGTTGCGGAATTCAAAGTGATTGTGAATAAATATTTCTCACTATTAATACAACACACGACAGGAGCAATCTTTTCAATTCTCTCTAGTCTACCGAATAGACTGTATCTTCTGACTAACCCTGTCGATGTACACACAAAGGCGGACATTTTACCTAACGAAATGGATGTGATGAATTCATGTGGTTGCAAGTCAATGGTTTTCTCCCAGGTATTGCTACCACCATTGTGTGATTTGTATAACAGCGTAGCCTGTGTTTTTCTTTTTCCACTGGATGCAAGTAGAATACCGTCCTCATCCATTGATGCTAGATCCATTTGAGAGTAATCTCTGAAATGGCTTTCCTTATGAAGACTTCTATCAAAGAATGACACTGTTATGGTGTTGTAGCCCTCTTGTTGCACAGACCAGGCGTATCCGAGAGGTGTGATTGTGAGATATCTTCTACCACTGGCCCATGGTGTTGACCCTGCAGAGAATGGGGTGAGTCTATATTCCGATATACTGATACCCAAAGATGATGTATCAATTTTTCTTAATTTGGCTGAAGACCCATTAACAGCAGATCCATCTTTAGCTGAATTCGTAGTAGGAGCTGGTCTTTTCTTCTCAGCGTATCCCAATCCGTCATCATCCACAATGAAGTCATCTTCAGCGTCACCAAAGAGTCCCGTTATTTCGTCATCTTCTGCACCAGATATCCCAACATCATCACCCTCATCGTCACTCTCGTTGTATGGTTTCTTAGATTTTTCCTTGTTGGTAGCAACATCTTTTTCAGTTCTCTCCTCCTCTTTTTCTTCTTCCTCTTCATCCTCACTTAAAGCATCTAATGCCATGTCATCCAAAAATGAACTTTTCTCTTGGCCAACAACATTATTGAAACTAATGGTGTGTCCCGAATCGGACCCCACGACGATTGAATAATCACTGGAGTCCTTTCTTTTGCCCCAAGATAATGAGCATGGAGTCATTGGTAAACTGAATGATTTAGTGGATCTCTGAGACTTGGTATCCCAAATGATCAATTTGTTGTCTAATCCAACAGATGCCATGTAATTCCCATTTGGAGACCATTTCAATTGCACAATTGGTTTTTCGTGTTCGTATTTACCTCTGAATCTGAACACCAATTTTTCAAACTCAGATCTATCATACACTTGAATATCTCTGGTCTTTGTTGGAATGGCAATCCAATCTCCAGCTGGGTGCCAGTCTGGTTTCGTTGTAGTCAGGTTTATAGTGTTCTTGGATTCTGGTCTAGATTGACCCTGTTCGTCGTCCAATTCTAGATCATCATCTAAATCATTATCTTCATCATCATCCTCGTCATCCATAGATTTCTTTTCAAAGACTAATCTGTTGAATGTGTGTAAAGTGGTTGGTTCAGTTGATGAATATGAGTACACTATGACATTACCGTTGGCTAATGAGACGGCGGCTAGATCACCGACATTATTATATGATATGGAAGTAATTTTCTCATTCAAGTTGGTGGTCTTCACAGAAGAAGTATCATCCAAACTGATCAATCTTAATTCGCCATCGGACCCACCACAGAGCACTTGTGATCCACCATGAGTGAACACTGCATCTGCCAATGGTAACGCAGATCTGGCAAGCATACCCTTGCTGGTGAACGTTTTCAAGTCGTAGTATTCACATTCACCCTTTTTAGATGTGACCACACATTGTCTTCCATCACTATTGGTGTCGAAGGAGTTAATACTGTGTAACACGTCTAACACTTCCGGTTCTTGTTCTGGGTTCAATAAATTGAAAATCTTCAGTATCCCATTGGAGCACACGTATAGTTTGGTACCCTCTGGGGAGTGTCTCACGTAAGTTCTCCCCCCGGAGATGAATACTTGTTTAACATTTTCATCTGTAGTCATAGTTGTATGTTAGTGGTCAATGGGTACAAGAAAGAGCCAAACGTCAACACGTAATAAAGCTTCAAAAAGCACGTCTTTTCCATGATATACGCGTCTCGCGCGCAATAAAACTCTTTCGACTCAGGCTGTGCAAGAAATCCATCTCTGAGTCGAAAGGTCGATAAAAAAAATTTTTTTTTTTATTTTTCAGATAAACCTAGCTTTACTAAATAACTAGATCTTTAATAGAAATTACAATAACTAGACGAATCTTGTTCTTTCAATAATATCAAATACATAGGTGACAGCACAAACAATGGCTACAGATTCATTTTTTAGTGATCCCTCTAAAAAGAGAAAGAAGAGATCAAATAATAGACCTACATCTACAGTGCAACATAACTTAAAGAAGAGAAAGACACAGCAACCACAATCACAGCAAAAACAACAGAAACAACAAATCAATGACGATGATGAAGACAGTGTGACAGATATTGATGAAGAGGAAGTCGCCAGTGATATCTTTGATAGTGATTCAGAAGGAGAAGGAGCACAAGATGAAGATGATGTTGATGAAAATGACGATGAAGAAGAATTCAAAACTGAATCAGCTGCAGACAAACGTCGTCGTTTAGCCAAACAATACTTGGAAACATTGGAATTGGAAGCAAAACAACAGGAAACTTACGATTTCGATGCCAAGGATATAGATAATGATCTTATTGCATCTAGATTGCAAGAAGATGTCGCTGAACAGAAGGGGTTCATTTATAAATTTATCGGTGACAAATTACTAATACACGAATGTCACCCAAAGACCAACAGAATGAAGGCTAAGGGGATCTCTGGATTGTCAGTGAGATATCCTAATGTGTTTACTATTTCTAAAGATATGGAACTATCGAAATGGGACATCTCGAATGCTGAAGGGAAACCACAAAGAGTGAGGTACATACAGGGTGGTAAGAAGTTTAATGATGTCTCCAAAGAGCAAGTTAACAATGGTCACTGTGAAGAGATATATGCTGTGGCCGCATCACCTGATGGAAGATATGTTGTGACGGGTGGTAAGGACAAAAGAATCATTGTGTGGTCCACTGAGAGTCTCTCTTGTATCAAGGTGATTGAGACTAGAGATAGACGAGGTGAAGTGTTAGGGTTGGCCTTCAGACGAGGATCTGACCAATTATATGCTGCATGTGCAGATTTGAAGATCAGAACTTATAGTGTGAACCAATTAGCACAATTAGAGATATTGTATGGTCACCAAGATTTGGTTGTCGATATCGCTGCCCTAGGGCAAGAAAGATGTGTCACTGTGGGATCCCGTGATAGAACGGCCATGCTTTGGAAGGTTGCTGAAGAAAGTAGATTGACCTTCAGAGGTGGTGACTCAAGTGAGAAAAAACACAAGAAGAAGAAATCATCTTCTGTTGATGAAACCAAAGATGAAGAACCATTTTTCGCTGAAGGTAGTATAGATTGTGTGTCCATGTTAGATGATTCTCATTTTGTGACTGGATCGGACAATGGTAATGTTTCATTATGGTCATTGGCCAAGAAAAAGCCATTATTCACACAAAGACATGCACATGGGATTCAACCCACAATGGCTTCCATTAAGGCATCCGCTGAATCTGATGGATCTGTTGCCGATAAACAAATACCATTACCACAGCCATACTGGATCACCACTGTTCATGCTGTGCCCTACTCTGATGTGTTTATTACAGGGTCATGGAATGGTTCATTGAAAGTGTGGAAATTAGAAAAGGAATTAAGAAGTTTCACTTTATTAGGTGATTTATCTGGTGCCCAAGGTTTAGTCACTAAGATTGATTCCTATGAGGATGAAGAGAACAAACAATTAAGAATTTATGCTGCATTATCGAAAGAACATAGATTAGGTAGATGGGTTAAGACTCCTACTGGTTCACGTAATGCATTGTACTCTTGTGCTATAGATCTTCTTCAGAGTTAAAATAAACTCAATACATATTATAGACTTTTCATGTGTAATAATATAAATTACTAATCTTTTTTAAAACGGACCGTTGTAATAATATATTGGAAATAAAAAAAAGTAAAACAAAAGGAACAAAATAACAAAATGTAATTCTGTATAGAAATAAAGGAAATAAAAAGAGGAGGTAAAAAAAAGTATTGTACACGTTCAGAAGCTGCTAGCTAAAGATCAAAAGGAGAAAGGACTTTAAAAGGAAAAAGATACAAAAAAAAGAATAGTAGAGCAAAAGTAAAAGAAAAGTCAGAAACTTGGAAGTAAGACTCGGAATAGGTTTAAGGAGAAACCATTTCATTTGGATACAACAAATAGAGCTTTAAGCTCTAATTTGACAAAAAAAAAGGAACAACACAAATATTCTGAACGTGAGAAGGGAGATAAAATAACCCACACAAAAAATAACAGCACGAGCTTTATAAACTAAAAAAAGCCCAGAACCTTGCAGTGTGGATATTTGGAGCAAGCAGTATTAGAAAAGCTGGATTAACTTGTGGGAGTGAGAGGAAATGGATTCTCCACCATCATAAATAATAAAACAAAAAAGGGACAAGAGGAAAAAAAGAGGTCTAAAAAGCTGGATAAATTGGTAGCATTGGTTTTCTCCCTAAAGGAATAAGGCAACAATCAAACCGGCCATACCGATAGACACACCACTTAATGGAGACACAATATCAGCAGCAGCCTTAGAAGAGGAAGAAGCTGGAGCGGTCGACACAGATGTTTCACTGGCGACTTCAGAAGAAGACACATAGGAAGTCTTGAAAGATGATGAAGGAGTGTATGAACTGCTGATTGCGACAGATGATGAAGCTGGCACCACAGATGATGATGACACTGGAGCAGCTGAAGAGCTATACACAACAGATGAAGAAGTGAGGACTTCAGAGGATGAGCTTGAGACGACAGATGAAGCCTTTTCGGAAGCCAAGGCGAGTAAACCATGGTTCTTCTTGAGAGATAGAACAAGAGCTTCACTGGCAGAGGATGCAGCAGCAGCAGAGGCGGCTGACACTGAGGACAAGCTAGCGGCCAAAGCTTCGGCAGCAGAAGCAGAAGCAGCAGCAGCAGCTGAAGCGGAGGAAGCGCTAGCAGCGGCGGCAGCAGAAGCAGAAGCGACAGAGGCAACAGAGGCAGAGGCAGCTGAAGCCAAGGAGGCACTAGCAGCTTCTTCAGCAGCTTCACTGGCAGCGGCAGCAGCAGAAGCAGCAGAGGCCAAGGAAGCACTAGCAGCTGAAGCTGAAGCGGCAGAGGCAGAGGAAGCACTAGCAGCTTCTTCAGCGGCTTCACTAGCGGCGGCAGCAGCAGAGGCCAAGGAAGCACTAGCAGATGAAGCTGAAGCGGCAGAGGCAGAGGAGGCACTAGCAGCAGAAGCTCTAGACACTGAAGCGATAGAGGCAGCCTTAACTGAAGCGACTGAAGCAGAAGAAGCAGAAGCTTCAGAGACTGATAGGGCAGAAGATTCAGAAGGAGTCAAAAGAGTTTCCACAACGGTCACGGTGACTTGTAAAGTGGTGGTTAATTCAGCTTGAGCTGATAAGGCCAATAGGGTTAATGATAATAGTTTTTTGATTTGCATGGTATCAATAAGAAAAAACAGTTGAGTGAGTAGTTGTTGGTATAAGTTGTATAAGAGATTTGTAGGTATATTTGGACTTAGGAAAAAAACAAAAGGAGGGGGAATGTAGAACTGTCTGAAAGTAGGTTTAAAAGAATGACTATGGTGAGCTTTAAGACAGGAGTGATATGATAGTTTTTATCTAAGTTAGAAAACTAGGATTAGTTGTGATCTGAAATATGTAATTAAATATATATGACTTTTAAAAGAGAGTAAAAGAGTAAGAGAAAGAAGGTAAATTAGAATAAAGGGAAATTGACCTTGTTTTTGTTTAGTCTGTAGTAACTCCAAATTCCCCCAAATTCTTCATTAAAGAATGGAAATGATAAAACTTCAAAACAATGGAAAAAATTCAAAAATGTAAACAAACAAGTGCTCCCCAAAATGTTGATTGACCAATGAGAGCGCGAATAGGTGTCCCAATTAGGAAAGTGTCAACAATGGATCGAGTGACGGTGTTTCCTAATTGGGACGATGCCCTCCCGAATCGGGAAATACATCTGTACACCATTGTTAAATGGGTGGATTTTTTTTTTTGTTGTTTATGTGGATCCTTTAATTACTGGAAGTTGATTATAACTGTTTTAAATTAGTTAAAAAAGACAATGGTAATTAAATGATCAATGGGGAATGACAAATGAGACATGAACTGATATTGGGAATGGGGAATAAGGCAGTTAAATTACATTTAATTATTGGTAATTATGAGAAATCAACGGAATGAGTTTAAGTAATCAGTTTAGTCCACAAACTATTTAAATTTCCCCATACTTTTAATATTAATTAAATGACTTTTTTAATCATTTTAATTCGTTAATTTAGTTTAAGTTAATTAAAATTTAATTAATGATTGCTAAAAATATGTTAAAAGTTCTTTTCAGGGTCCAAGGACTAGTATAAATTAAAAATTTATTTGTAATAAAAGCAAAAAACTGGTTATTAATTATACTTATTCATTAATTGACACATTTGTAAATTACTGTATTTGATTTATATTACACACATTTAATACATATTATACATCCATTCACTATTTAATTAGAATACCATTGAATAGCATCAATAATAACAGTCAAACAACTAACTATACAGATCTCGATCTTCGCTATTTTCAAAAAAAGAAAAGAGGTGACATCATAGAAGGAGTAAAAAGAATGTTTATATTTGTGGGTTGTTTCAAAGGAATGACAAGTAGAAGGAATGATATATATATGATTCATCTTGGTATCCACATTAATTAATATGAAGAACTAAATGGAGGAGAAATAGTGTTGAATAATTAATGTAATAAAAATCTGTCATCTATATATCACGTGCCAATAAGCGCATTACCATAGTATAGTTTTGTATCACTAAATGATCTATATTTCGGTATACAAGATCATATTCATCTACTAGTGGTGTTCGGAGACTCATAGTTGAAAATTTCAATTTTAAATGACTTCTCGGGATTTTCTATTAAATACTACTTTCCATTACTCTGTTCACATGTTACACAACTAACTTCTCTTATTCACATGTTACACATGTATATTCCCCTGTTAAGTGGATCATCATCATCACCATGATCATCTCCTTCCCTTCTCTCTTCTTTACCTAACGCTCTCTTTTCTCTCTCTTCCGTCTCCGCTGTGTACTTCCAAATTAGGCAATTATCATGTGATAATCGGCTCGGAATACCGAGCGGAGTATTCATGAGATAATTGAAAAAAAAAAAACTTGTCTTAGTTAACTCTTGTATTCTAAGATTTTTACTTAATCTTGTGTAGTTGTATCATTATAATGTATATAGTTTATAGGATACAATAGTTAACTTCATAAATGCAAAAAAGAATTGTAGTTAATTCAATATAATGTGTACTAATCACTCATTGACAAATTCAGGAAACTTGATTCGTCGCAGCGCCTTATCGCACTTAGTATCTCGATCAGGAAACTCACTGCTTCCCATGGCCGATCTCCTCCACAATTAAAATTTTCTTTGGGTGGATTCCTAATAAATAGTGTGAAAATTCCAATATTTTTCTGTATTGGAGTTTCATAAAATATTTATAACTATTTATCACACGTATCAATACTATAATGGCTAATCCACCTGTTTATACAACCTCTCAAGGTTGTCCAGTTCATGATGCTTTTTCCACTCAAAGAATTGCAACCAATACTCAGGGTTATACTCACTCTCAACCACCTGTGGGTCCTTTGCTATTACAAGATTTCCAATTAATTGATTCAATTGCTCATTTTGATAGAGAAAGAATTCCAGAGAGAGTCGTCCACGCTAAGGGTGCCGGTGCATTCGGTGTCTTTGAAGTGACAGATGATATCTCTGATATTTGTTCTGCTAAATTTTTGGATACAGTTGGTAAAAAGACTAGAATTTTGACTAGATTCTCCACCGTGGGTGGTGAAAAGGGGTCATCCGATTCTGCAAGAGATCCAAGAGGTTTTGCAACTAAGTTCTACACTGAAGAGGGGAATCTCGATTTAGTCTACAACAATACCCCTGTTTTCTTCATTAGAGATCCATCAAAGTTCCCTCACTTTATTCACACTCAAAAGAGAAATCCAGCTACAAACTGTAAAGATGCAAACATGTTCTGGGATTACCTCACTAACAATCAAGAATCTCTTCATCAAGTTATGTACTTATTCTCAGAGAGAGGTACCCCAACTTCATACAGAAAGATGAATGGTTACTCCGGTCACACTTATAAATGGTTTAACGCTAAGGGTGAATGGCATTTTGTGCAAGTTCACTTCATCTCAAGACAAGGTGTCGTGAATCTGAATAATGAAGAAGCCGGTAAACTGTCCGGTGAAGATCCAGATTTCCAAACTATGGACTTGTTTAAATCCATCGAATCCGGTGATTACCCAGTTTGGGATTGTTATTTACAAACAATGACCTTGGAACAAGCATCAAAATTACCATTCTCCGTGTATGATTTGACTAAAGTTTGGCCTCACGCTGATTTCCCATTACGTCGTTTCGGTAAATTCACCTTGAATGAAAACCCAGCTAATTACTTTGCCGAAATTGAACAAGCTGCATTCTCTCCATCTCATACTGTTCCATCTATGCAACCATCTAATGATCCAGTTTTACAAGCTAGATTATTCTCATACCCTGATACTCACAGACACAGATTAGGTACCAACTATAATCAAATCCCAGTGAATTGTCCATTGAAATCTGGTTCTTTTGCTCCAGAAATTAGAGACGGTGCCATGCAAGTCAATGGTAACTTAGGTTCTACTCCAAATTATTCTGGTGCTTATAATTGTCCAGCACAATTTACTGCTCCAGTGAGACCATCTTATAATTTACCTGAAGAACAATATTTAGGTGAAGTGATTCCATTCCACTGGACTCAATGTACTGAATATGATTATTATCAACCAGGTCAATTCTGGAAGGTGTTAGGTAGAACTAAAGGTGAACAAGAAGCACTTGTGCATAATATCGCTGCTCACGCTTCAGGTGCTGATGAACACATCAGAGAAAGAGTTTATGCTTACTTTAGTAAGGCTAATCCTGTCATTGGTGGTTTAATCAAGGCTGAAGTTGCTAAGATCTTGGGTGGTACTAGAGATAGCTCTCCAAGATTGTAAGATGATTTTAGTTTATTTTTCCTTATTTTAATTGTTTTTAATCCCCTCCCCTTCCATCTCTACTGACTCTGTTTTATATTTATATATTTATTTACTTTGATTTAATGACATTTTTCCAAAGTTTTCAAAAAAAAAAAGAACAAGTAAATACTCGGGAATTAGATCACACGGCCAATTTCTAAATTTTCCGCTTTCACCGACGCGTCGTCGTCTTTCGCGTCTCAACTTACCTAAAAAGGAATTTTTTTGCGACTGGCTTATCGGGTAACATCCATCGCCAATCTATTGGACCCATTCAGGAGTATTTAAACTGACTTGTTTCTGTTAACAGAAGTTTGTCATATTGATTTGTATTGTATTTTTTTTTCACTGATCACATTTATCATTTTCAATCCAATCAACAAAAATAATATCATCCGTCATGTCCTGTTGTTCATCTAAGAAGACTACTACCTCTGCTCCAGTTCAATCTGCCGCTTCTCCATGTTGTTCTACTAAGAAGCCAGCCGCTGTTGCTCCAAAGAAGACAACCGTGGAATCTTGTTGTGGTGGTGCTGGTAAGACTAGATGTTGTTGCGGATCTGGTTGCAAATGTCCAAGTTGTAACACCACTAGGTATGTCCATTTTTACTCCACTTTATTTGATTTGTTTCTCTGTTATCCTTTTTTTCAATCCTACTAACACACTTCTTTCCCCACTTTTGATTTTTTTCAGATTATAATATTTCATTATTTATTCAATCCTTCTTACCCACTGCATATAATCTAATCTAATATCATAATCAAATAATAATATTTTCTCTACGCCGCCAACTTTATCTTAATGTTGATTTATTTCAACTTCAAAATTGATACATTGGAAGTGGTTAAAAGAGTGAATTGATAGATTCTCTTCACCTTCACTCACCATCCATGACATCTTCTTCTACTCTCCACCTTATTTTTGTTATTCTCTTTTACTTTTCGGTATATAGCTAGCTCTTTAATCTGATTTCAAATTTTTTTTTGTTCGCTTAAAGCCTAAAATGAAAATAGGTTACCCTTAGAGGTGTGATACATATATCATCCCTCTTGTTAAACTGTAGCAAACACGTAAAAATGACACAGGTTAGATACATCAATGTGTATGCATTAACGAACCATTGGATTACTCAGGGATCAGCACAACTGGATATTCAATTGATCTTGGCTGGATGCCTTGAAAACATGATAAAATTGGGTAAATTAGAGTTCCCCTTAGAGACCACAATTAGTTTAAGAGATACTATTAAATATTATGACGAACTAGAAGAAGATAGTGATACCAGATTACAGGAATTATGGGATAAGGTTGCTGTCAAGTTGTATGAAATGGATGACATTAATGACCTCGATGGGTTCGAATTGGGGTTTCTTGAAGTTATCGTGGGGGCGAGTTTGAGTTTCATGGTGGTTGATCTAGTGAAAGTGGTCACCGAGTATGAGGAACCCAATGAATTACAATTGACAATGCTTAATAAACAATTGGATGAGCTTTTGATGGTTGAACAGGGGAAGGAGAGGATGTACCTGGAGCAACGGTGCTCCCTGCAGGACAGGGACCAACCTACGCGGATCTGCTTCGACAACGACGACGGTACAACAGACATTCTTAATGTTAGAGTGCTGACCCCAGCAATTGGTGATTTCCGTATGCCACCTTTAGTAGAGAAGGAAGAACAAGATGATGATATGTGTAGTTTGATCAAGACAACATATATTGACGATTCTCCGACTAGTGACAGGAAACGAACTTTGAATCAAATTCCATGTAAGCCCAATACTCCTCTGATGAGGATGTCAACACAATCATTGAACATGATTCAAATAACACAGTTACCGAATACTGAGTTATTTGAAACTTATGGTTCAATATTTTACAAACATGGATTGAAGACTAAATTGCTAAGACAGGTTGAAAGGAGTGAATTTGGGAAGTTAGTGTTAGTGCATGGTCCTCCAGGAAGTGGGAAAACCACACTTTGCAAGGCCATATCTGGATTATTGATCAAGAAACAGCCATCATATTTAATCGAATTATCGTGTGCTCAAGTGTTTTCGATGTACTTGAACCAAAGTGATAAGAATTTGGATCAATTGTTTAAGGATATCACTGTGATATTAAATGAGAATCCCGAGTTACAATTAGTGATGTTAATAGATGAGGTTGAAACATTAACAAGATCAAGACAGTATCTTTTGAACTCATCATCGAATAATTCCACTATTCAATTAGTTAATACCATGCTCGTGTGCTTGGATCGCGTTAGGCAGTTCTCCAATTTGACTATTTTCACAACGAGTAATTTGATTACAAGTTTGGATATGGCCTTTTTAGATAGGGTAGACTTTACATTAGAGATTGATGAACCCGATCAGGAGTGTATATATAATATTATAATGTTCACTGTGGTGAAATTATTTCAACGGGGGGTCATCAAGGGTGTCACCGACCACAAACTGCAATCATTTGATTGGTGTAAGAGCCATGCTTTGACCATCATTAACCCATGTATTCTTTGCTATAAATGTTCATTAGTGTGTCACAAACTGGGGACCAGTGGCCGATTCCTCTATAAGACTTGCTGTAGTGTATCACATAGACACCCACTGTTGCTACCAGAATACATTAACCATTTAATAACCAATACTATCACTCACGTGACTGGTGCAGAGGTTTATTAACCTTTTTTTGGTTTTCAAAAAATCTCAAAATTCTCAGTACCCCACTTTTGTATAATTGAGAGAAACATGTTTTTTGGGTACTCTTGCTCTACTAAGTATAACAATTTATATATTATATTCTTCAATAATAACGTTTATCTAATATATATCTTTTGAGTTAATATATCACTTTTGCTGGATTCCATATTCCAATTGAATAATATATCGCAAACAACACAGAGCAAATATTTTTTGAATAAGCATATATACAAATATATACACAAATGTTATCCAGAAGAATAGCTTCCAATACAGCAAAGAGACTGGGCCAAACTACTGGTAAACGTTTCTTAGCTACTGTTGATAACACCCCACAAAGAGTCCATGGTGGGTTGAAAGACAAAGATAGAATCTTCCAAAATTTATATTTAAAGAACTCTATGAAATGGGGGGTCCCATCCCATGATTTAGAGGCCGCCAAGAAGATTGGTGATTGGTACAAGACTAAGGAGATTATACTTAAAGGTGATAAATGGATCATTGATGAAATGAAGAAGTCTGGATTAAGAGGTAGAGGTGGTGCCGGGTTCCCAAGTGGATTAAAATGGTCCTTCATGAATCCTCCAGGATGGGAAAATAACCCAGGTCCAAGATATATTGTGGTGAACGCCGATGAGGGGGAACCAGGTACATGTAAAGATCGTGAAATTATAAGAAAGGAACCTCACAAGTTAGTGGAAGGTTGTTTATTGGCTGGTAGAGCCATGAATGCCACCGCTGGTTACATATATATCAGAGGTGAATTCTACAATGAAGCTGTCACCTTGCAAAATGCCATCAATGAAGCCTACAAGGCTGGTTACCTAGGTAAGAACGCCTGCGGATCCGGTTACACCTTTGATTTGTACATTCACAGAGGTATGGGTGCTTACGTGTGTGGTGAAGAGACCGCCTTGATTGAATCTATTGAGGGTAAGGCCGGTAAGCCAAGATTGAAGCCACCTTTCCCTGCTGGTGTTGGTCTTTTCGGTAGACCAAGTACTGTGACCAATGTGGAGACTGTTGCTGTTGCTCCAACCATTTTGAGAAGAGGTGGTGATTGGTTTAACTCCTTTGGTAGAGAAAGAAACTCCGGTACTAAGCTTTTCTGTGTGTCTGGACAAGTCAATGAACCATGTACTTTTGAAGAAGAGATGTCCATTCCATTGAAGGAAGTGCTTGAGAGACACTGTGGTGGTATTAAAGGTGGTTGGGATAACTTACAGGCTGTGATTCCAGGTGGATCCTCCACTCCAATGTTGACCAAGGAAATCTGTGAAGAAGTGCTCATGGATTACGATGATTTGAAAGGTCACGGATCCGGTTTAGGTACTGCTGCTGTGATTGTGTTCTCCAAGAATGCCGATGTGATTAGAGGTATCCAAAGATTATTAGCCTTTTACAAGCATGAATCATGTGGTCAATGTACTCCATGTAGAGAAGGTTCCACTTACTTATCCATGATGATGGACAGATTATACAAGGGTCAAGCCAACGAAAAGGAGATTGATATGGCTTTAGAATTGACTAAGAGAGTTGAGGGTCACTCCATTTGTGCTATGGGTGAAGCCTTCAGTTGGCCATACCAAGGTTTGGTGAGACATTTCAAGCCTTTGATGTTAGAAAGAATTAAGGACTTCAAGACGAAGAACGGGTTCTTAGAAGGTGGTCTCGAGCATGGTGGTTGGGTTGAGGGCCAAGGTAGAATCGAAGGTGGTTGCGTTGTGGACAATCCATTACCTAAGGATGCCTTCCACGGTCACCATTAGTTTCCGATAACTACTGATTTTTTTGTTTTATTTCTCTCCCCATCTTATTTATTTATACTAGTCATCTACTTCATCCTTCATCCCCCATCCATACATTTTAAATTATATATTTATTTATTTTTGTCTTTAAAAAAAAAGAAATTTGTTCCGAAAAGTATGTAAAACCATGTATATAAAACACGTCTCTGATATAGCTACCTATGTAGCTGACGAATTCTCGCTCTCTCATTGGCTGATCTAGGAGGCCATCTTCTAAAACAACCACACGATTTACCGACTCATCTACCATTCACAGTACTGACAACGTCAACACCAATTCACCAACTCCATCACCATAAATCATACATTAGCAACTTCTATCACCCACGCCCCCCCCTTCTCCCATAAACACGGTTCTACAGTGGCTCCCACGTTTAACGTACACAGAAAAATTTCAAAAAAATTTTCTTTTTTTCGGTACACTCACTACAGTGAAATCATGTTTTTTGTACTTTTACACTTGTTCTTTTAGCTGTTAAGTGTATATATATTAAATAGGACTTCATTCGCTCACAGTATAACTGTTTTACATATACATAATTCTATCCATTATTAAACAACTGAAAAGCAGAACAAGATCTGATTATATACATTTTTATTCTGTTGTATTTCTTTGTTGACACATAATAGTTTTTTTTCGATAAGACCCTTTTTACCTTATAGATACATCCAATGAAATTCACATATTTACTCTCTGTCGCTCTTTGTCTATTACACACGACTACTGCAGTGTATCCCCCTCCTGAAGGTGTTGACTCTACAGATCCTGATTTAGTTACCATACAGGGTAGTGTCGGATCGGACTCTGGTGCCGCCGCTGGGTCTGGTTCAGGATCGGACGTGGCCTTGGCTGATATCCCTGCAGACTTGAAGGATCTTCCTCAATCTACACCATCAAATAAGAAGGCTGATGCCTCTGGTGGTGATGACGAGGAAGAAAACAACTTAGTTAACTCATTAGCTGTGGAGGCTCCATCCAGTGGTGGTTCCGATTCCACTGAACAGTCATCCACGGAGGCATTCTTCCTTTCAACTTCCATGATTTTGGTGTCCGAAATTGGTGATAAGACATTCTTAGTGGCTGCCCTAATGGCCATGAAACATGATAGAGTCGTTGTGTTCTCTAGTGCATTCTTTGCATTGGTGTTGATGACTATCTTATCCGGTCTTGTCGGACATGCATTACCATCATTGTTGCCTCACAGATTCACACAATTCCTTGCTGGTGTCTTGTTTGTCGTGTTTGGGATCTCTCTATTCAAGGAGGGACTCGCCATGTCTAAGGATGCCGGGGTCCAAGAAGAGATGGCTGAAGTTCAAGAAGAGATTGAAATTGGTGACATGAATAACAATTTGAATAACGTCGAAGCTGGTGGACCAACTTCCATGACTACACCAGTTAAAAAACCATTCCATTTAGAAATGGTGGACCACGTGAAAAATCTGGCCACTTTCATCTTGTCCCCAGTTTGGGTGCAAACTTTTGTGATGACATTCCTTGGGGAATGGGGGGACAGATCCCAGATAGCCACCATCGCTATGGCTGCTGGATCAGATTACTGGCTCGTCATTTTGGGTGCCATTGTGGGTCACTGCTTTTGTACAGGACTGGCTGTTGTCGGTGGTCAATTCTTGGCCTCTAAGATTTCTATGAGATCTGTCACTCTTGGTGGTGCCGCTGCATTCTTTGTGTTTGCCGTGCTCTACTTTTATAGTGCTTACTACAACTTAGACTAATAAACACATCCACATACACATCTATACATACATTACATCTTTACTATAATGCTTAATGCTTTTTTTCCCTTCTCCTTTCCTGTTCCGTCTTTGCATTCTTTTCGAACTTTCCACTCCTTTATTTTGCAGAAACACATATACAGAGTCCTATTTATATAAGAACGCACTCTCCCTTACTCTTACTTTTTGTTCCTTTTTTGTTTCCTTGTTTGTATTTCTTCTCCGTTTTTTTCTTCTCTTGTTTACTAATGAGTTCAAATAAATGAAATGCCTTTTTATTATTTTGTCTTTTTAATAAGTATATATATATATGTAGCAAATTATCCCATTAGTCATTGGTCTCCGTTTTGACTAATGATTGTAACCGTTGATTCAAGAACTTATTTATCTGTAACTCTGTATCACCCTGAAGTTGATCAAACATCACTCGAAGTCGATCCTCATATTCAGGGACACTTTCATCATCTTTTTCCAACTCGTAAGTTTCATCACTCGATACCACCTTATGTGGTTTCGCCAAGTCATCAGCTAGTATTTCAAATTTAGCTAGTAAATCGTGTGTGAGTTGTGTTGATTCATCTGTTGCTTCGTTATCAGGTTTCTGCTCATGTAAGGTAAACGAAGTTATAGGTTGTTTAGTATTAAAATCAAAGTTCCTAGATTTCAACGTAGGTTGTTGTTGTGTATCAGTGGATTGTTGACCAAGCCGTTTCCGTTTAAGTGCCTCTAATCTAGCCTTTCTATCGTCTTGTGACATGGTTGTAGTTATCAGTTAAAAGAACTTGTTAAGCTTATATAACCATTTTGGAAATCTCAAATTTTTTTTTGTGTACACTTTAATAATTTTTAAATAGCCCAACTCTTCAATCTCTATACTGTTTGTATTCTTACAATAAAATCCACATAACAATGTATTTCAAGTTATTACCACAACCAATTAGAGCTATTGGATGGCGCTCATTTTACTCGGGGCTTCCCAGATTTAATTCAAATAAGGGTCCTAACATTGACACGTTACAATTTATTAAACAATTACAACAGGATGGCGGATTCGATGATAAACAATCACAAGCTGCAGTCAATGTGATTACAAAATCCATCAATGATGGGATTGATCAATTTGCATCTAATTTGATTACGAGGGAAACTCTTAATAAGATGTCATACCAACAGAAAGTTGATTTTGCTAAATTGAAAGGTGAATTACAAATGATTGATAGATCGGAATTTAATTCATTGAAAAATGAAAATGAACGATTAAGAAGTGAATTAGAGAAGATGAGAACCAAATTTAAAGAAGAAATTAACAAATCTTTGAGTTCTGTTAGATTGGATTTAAATTTAGAGAAGGGAAGAATAAGAGAAGAATCATCAATTTATGATTTAAAAATTAAAGAAACTGATACTAGAATTGATCAAGAAATTTTCAATTTGAAGGTGCAAATTGAATCCGTCAAGACTCAAGTCCTGCAATGGTTATTTGGTGTCTGTGCAGGTACATTCTCATTAGTGTTAGCTTATGCTAGATTGATGAGTTGAAACCATATTTATTGGGAGGTTTACTGTGTACTTTATATATTTAACAATGAATTATTTTTTTTTTCTATTTGAATACAAAGAGTCAAAAAAATATACGGCGAATGGTAACGAAAAAGGTAACTCCATTTTAAGCTAGTAGAAGTGATATAGAAAGGAAAACAAAGAAAGGAACACATATTAGTTGGGAAATGATAGGTGATAGATAGGGGAAAGAGAGATTTTAGACAATAACTTTAAAAGTAAGCCTTGATCTTGGCTAGAAGACTGTTGTACTTACCTGGTAAATCAAGAGCGCTGTACTTACCTGGTAAATCTAAAGCATCATACTTAGCCTTCAATTCATATTGATCAATCAAGTCATTGATCTTCTTTTGTATATCAAATGGTTCAGATTCAGTCTCAACAGCAGCCTTGACTTCTTCCTCGACTGGTTCTTCAGTTTCCACAACTGGTTCTTCGGTCTCCACAACTGGTTCTTCGGTGGTGGTCTCTTCAACAACTGGCTCTTCAGTGGCTTCTTCTTCTTCTTCTTCTTCTTCTTCCTCTTCTTCTTCTTCTTCAGTAGTGTCATCTTCTTCTTCCTCTTCTTCTTCGGCTTCTTCGACAACAGGTTCTTCATAAGTAGTGATTTCTTCAGTAGTCAAATCATATGAAATTTCAGCTGGGAATCCGAGACCAGTTAATGAACCAGATGGAATTTGGTATTCATTACCAGATTCATCCTTGTAAATGAAAATGGTATCTTCTAAGCTACCATACTTGGCTTCATATTCACTTGGTGGTAAATCTAATGAAGCAGTCTCGGCAGCTGGAGCGACGGCTGACACCTTAGTGAGTTTCACTGTTTCAGCTTGAGCAAGCAAGGAAACAAATGAGGCAATGATTAATTGTTTGAATTGCATTTATGGAATGAAATAGATTAGTCAATTGAAGAATTGAAGTAAATTGGAAAGCAGTAATATAGTTTATTCTGATTAACAATAGTCAAATACAAACTAAAAAAAGGCTAGGATTCGGAAAAAGCAAAATTGATTTTTATATAACACAGGTGGCAGTTTCAAAATAAAAAAAAATTAAAATTTTAGCCATAGTTAAGGAGAATGTCCGCCTTGACATATAGTTTACCGATTTTGCGGCTTTGGGAATTGGTCACTTGACTAGTTAAACAGTTTATCGGATTACTCAACTACAATTACAGTAGCTAAGAATGATGAAACCAAAACAGCTTATGTGATCACCTTTGATCATACGATATAGCTCAGAATAGCATCACTTCTGACATTTATCCCATACGTGCCAACAACTACGTAGCCAATTCCATTTAGATAGCTTAATATAAATACACACAAGATATAATATACAATTGTAATATTCAAAAAAAATAATTTGAATCTTTAAATAGAGACCAACCGTTTTCTGATTAATCCAATGTCATCCTTCAATTTGGATTCTTGTTGTTTTCTTAACTTCACTTCATCCATTTTTTTACGGAATCTATTCAATGCCACAGCAAATAAAAATACAGTTCTCAAACGTAATCTCTTAGCAGTTTTGATAGGTGACACTTCATCAAATATATCATCATTGGTCTTCAATTTACTCTCAGTGATTGTGAGTTGCATGCTGAGATATGTGTTATTACACTTCAATGCAGTGTTCACATTCTTGTATTCCTGTAACTTGAATCTATACAGTTGCTTCTGTAGTTGTAATAACTTCAATTTATACTCATCCTCTTTCTTAAGATAATCACCGTGGACTCCTCTAGATTTTAATTCATTCATTTGCACTAGAGCATTCTCATACAACAGTTTAGATTTCTCTAAGGATTCTTGCAATTCCCGTGAATTAGTGGATAACTGCTTCTTATCATGACTAGCAGTTTCAACCTTACTGATTAAATCATTCTTCATGGAATTGAATTCATTGGTCAACGTGAGTAATTGTAATCCCTTCTCTTTAAGTTTAAGAGCCAAATCATTAGCAATCTCTTTTTGCTCCTTCAATTGAGTCTCATATTTACTGATCATAGCATCATACTCAGCGATTAATTCATCCTGACCACTAGATTTCGTAGTGCCATCATGCGACAATCTCAATTTCTCTAATCTGGCAGCTTGAATTTGTGCAGACATGTCACTCTCCATGACATTATAATCATTAGCTAATTGCCTGATCTCAGATTCCTTATCTTCGAGTTTACCCATCAATTCATGAACGAGAACCTTCTGACTTGCCAAGTCTTGCACGAGTGATTCGTAACGCAACATGTCAATGCCACTAGTTGAAGTAGGAGTAGGCATTGAAGTAGAATTAACTAAATTCTCAGCTCTAAGAGTTTCAATTCTGTGTAATAAATCAGATTTCATTTGATCATAATCGTTAGCCAAAGTTCTCAATTTCAATTCTGTATCTCTCAATTGCATGGACAATCGAGAATCACCCAGACTTTGTTGGTGTGACAACTTATCATAATCATTGCGAAGTTGATCTCTTTCTAATGTTATAGCATCCAGATCATTCACCAATTTAGTCATTTCAGAAGAATGCTTTTCTTGTAAGTAGTCCAATTGTTGAATACCGCTAACCTTCTCTTGGCGCAACTTTGTTTGTAAGCTTTCAATTTCATCAAATAACTTTTCAGAATCGTTGGAACCCTGTAATTGTCTCTTGATGGTTCTCAAATTATTTTTCAATTGTTCAATCTCTGTATCTTTGGCATCCAACATATTGAGAGATTCATCGTGGGATCTTTTCAATTTCTCAAACTCCTTAGAGAGTTCACTCAGACTGGAATCAGGATTATTCATGTTATAATTCTTCAACTGTTTTAATTCAGCCTGCTTAGATTCCAAACTATCAACTAAATCATCAATGTCATTCTCGGCATCCGCAAGCTTGGCTTCCAAGTTGACTCTTTCTTCTTCGAGTTTACGCAACCCACGTTCGGCATCATTAAGAAGAGATCTATATTGGTGTTCCATTTTGGATCTAGCTTGTTCACTGTCTTGATCATCGGAAGTCTTTGCATCCAGCAGACCCTGAAGTTTCTCCACTTTTATGAGGAGAGCATCACGTTGGTCCTCCAATTGTCTCAGTTGATCATTACCCCTGGTATTCGTGTCTCTCCAAACATGTGATCTGTCTTGATATTCTTCTAATTTGTGTAATGCTTCATCAAGATCAATCTTTGTGTTACTCAATTCATGCTGTGTATCTTCATGCAAGTCTCTCAATTTCTCATATTTGTCTTCGAATTTCTGTAGGTCATCTTTCAGTTTGGCAACCTCTGGATCATTTTGGTCACCATTTTGAACACTAGCTTCGAGTGTATGAAGATCTAATTCAAAAGTCTCTGCAGAATCCTTGAATGCATCCCGTTGTTCTTCAACTTGCTTCAACAAATCTTCCAGTTCAGAATTAGCTTCCTGAGATTCTCTTAATTGATCTCTTAACTTATCAATTTGAGAATCTCTTTGAACTTCATCATTTTGTAATTTAGATTCCACCATCTTCAAATCATTCTCCAATGATTTCAGTGTATCATGGAGTTCATCACGGTCATGCCGTAAATCATTTATTTGATCATCTTTCAATATCAATTCTTCGTGGTATGAATCAATTTTTTGTTTATATTCATCCATTAATTGTTTATCGCGTTCCATGGATTCCACACTTTGCTTCTGTTGTTGAAGCAAATCTAATAATCTATTATTTTCAATATTTAATTGTGTGTTTTGTTTGATCACTTGGAGTTTATCCACGGGCATACTCTTTCTTAATGCCTTGATTTCTACTCTTAAATTGAAGTTCTCTTTTTGAATGGATTCAAGTTCAGTAACTTGTTCTTTGATTCTATTAGTGGATCCATCCAAGAAGGCAGTCCCCGTCACCGATTGTTGATGTTGTTGTAAATTATTTGATGGAAGGAAATCGTCATCATCTGGAACGTCAGCTAAGATATCAGCCCCCAGGAAATCATGTGAATTAAATGGTGACCCCGGTTGAGCTCCAAATTCATCTTGTAAGAAAGATGATCCAGTATTATTATGGTTGTGCAACACAGGCACTCTATGGGACACAGGTGATCCACCAGCGATAGCGGCTAGTCTTTGTGCTTGTGCAGTATTCAATGAGGGCATCTGTGTTGTATTGGGGAATAGAACTGATGAAGATGAAGATGATCGTCCTCCTATTGGTGTGAATTGCAGGTCTTTCGAGATAGCCTTGTTTCTGTTTTGTTTATTAGATCCCGACAGTGGAGTCTGTATGAGTTGCTTGTGACTCGTGAACATGTTTGATACCTGTGAGGAAACCGTGGTATTGCAATGTAGAATATAGGGTTCCCGTTGTTTACTCTTTTGTTTTATAGAAAACGAAGAAAACGCGTTCAAATAAATCAGATTTACACGCGTCCAGGAAATGGCAGACTCTTAATTTCCCAAAATGTTAATAAATCCGAATGGATGTGCGGCGCAGGGTACTGGGGGCGGAGAATACGGTGTATATAAAACGGATCTAGTCATTAAAAATAATTATACAATACAATACTTTTTTAATTTTTATTATAATAAATACCCATCAGGGTGATACCTGTGGTAAACTTTCTTTGCCTCTTCGAAAATATCGGATTGCTCCTTTGATGCTTCGTTATTGGATAACAAATCATAGATATATTCAAAGAGAGCTCCCTTTTGTGTTAACGTCAATGAATTCTCATCTGGTTCTTGCTTTTCCTCCTCTTTCTCTGCCTTCACCTCTATCTTGGACCTTGCTGTTGCTGATCTAGTTTTAGGTTTCACAGGGGTGTCCTTCCCCTTATTCTTTGATTTTGTTTGTGATTTTATTTCAATAACTTCTCTTGCCTTGATTGTGGATGACCGCAGTCTAGCATTCAATGGAGGCGCCACAGGACTAGGAGATGGTGATGGAACAGATTCAACCTCTTCTGTTTCGGCAACAGCCTTTTTGTCCAATTTATGTTTCTTGCGTGGCTTTTGTGTGGATTCACCACTATCGTCTTCAGTTTTGATTTGATCCAATTCACATTTTTTCTTACATGCATCTATTGGATGAGAATGATCAACATTATTGTATCTATGAATGTACACCAATTTATCTCCATTTTCAAAGAGTAATTTATATCTAACTTTACATGAATGGAAGGATTCTTGTTCTGGTGTCACTGGTTTAGGAGGTGGAGGTGGACGAGTAGTAGAGGGAAGAATATGATTGAGATCAAGGTATGGTCTTTTCCTTGGTCTACCACGAGTTCTAGGAGGATCAGCTGGACCGGTAGACGAATTTGAAGAGTTCCCTTTAGACCCAGTGGTGGATCCTGTCGTTGGTTTTTTGTTTGATCTATTATCATTAAAACAACATTCGAATCTAAACACATTATGCTTTGCATGAAACATTGTATCCACTTTAAATGCACGTCTACACACTAATAAGAATTGCACAAATTGAGTTATGTGAAATTTGAATAACATCTCTATAGGTGAAGTAGATAATGTTTCAAAAGTATCCACAATTTGTTTAATTCTATTTTTATCTGATAATTTAAATGTTTTCTCTGTTTTAATTGATTTAATGATTTCTCTAGGTGTCATAGTATCATCTAAATCCATATCGTATTTAGAATCAACGGGGATATCCACTGGAATAGCCTTAGTGTATACTTGTCTTAACATTTTAGGTTTATCAACACCACTTGATTTCTTAGATTTCTTTTTATTTTGTATAAGACCAAGTTTTTCCATGTAATCACGTTTACTTTGATTATCTGATAAGAATGCTAGATCTGCCTTTTGAGATTTAGGAGACACCATACTTGATCTAGTGGAACTTAGACCATCAATGTTGACGGACTTAGCATGTGGAGTATGAGCGGAGGACCCTGTCGCGGAGTTACCAGTACCAGAGTCAACAGGTAACGATGCATGAAGAGGAGGAGGAGGTGTTGGGGTAGGGGTCGCAGAAGGGTGAGGGAATGAGTGGATATTCTTTTGTTGAAGTGGAACGAAAGGAGTTATTTGTTGTTGTTGTTGTTGAACATGTGTTAGAGGAGGAGGTGGAGCAAATTGATGTTGAATGTTATTAGGGTACGGAGGAGAGTAATGAGAGTACACCAGTTGACCTGGTTGATGATATTGCTGTGGTTGTTGAGGGTGACCTGATGTATGATAATAATTAGGTAGCGGTGGTGTGTTCGTATTGGGAATCATATTTTGGATATGGATCGATTGATGAAGTTGATGAAGTTGATGGTGTTGAATATGTTGTGGGGGGACAGTAGGGGTACCATTGAAGTAGGGTAGCATTTGTGGAGCTGTATTTCTTTGTTGCTGTTGTTGTTGTTGTTGTGGTAGTGGTGGAGGTTGATCATTATTATTATTATTATTATTATAAGGAATATTTTGATTGACGTGGAACGACGATTGACCCTGATATTGGTGATTATGTGTCACCATGATTTGTGAGATTTGAGATGTGTGATGTTGCTAGCTTTTGGATGATCGAGGATGAAGCAGAGAGTGAGTTAGATTGAATTATTGTATTAAAACGATTGAAAAACAAATTTAAAGGAATAAATTACGAAAAACTGACAAGAAAAAAAAGCAAAAAAAAAAAAGAAACTGGGAGGGTACATGTCTTGTTTTGATTTGTTTGTATGTTTCATGAAATGTATATTATACCGCCAATTGAATACAATGGATTAATATTATAAATTATTATTCTCTTTAATAACTCAGTACTATCTATACTACTCCATCATTACTAACTTCTGATACTCCATCCACTCACTTTCACTCCCCCCCCGTAACACCACCTTTTACGTACTCTCCGACGTGCGTTTTTTTGCCGGAAAAACTTTACTTAATTAATTAAAAAAGTTTATTTGTATGATAGAATATATTTCAGTTAGCATTATCAATGGCTTTAATAAATTCATTTAATGAATTCTTAGCCTTACCACTACGTATACTCTCTCTAGCTAATTCAACACCGTTTTTCCAATCATGAGCACAACCTGCTACCACAGCTAGTGCACCTGCATTCATTAAGATATAATCCACTAATGGATGTTCACCAGCTTCTAACGGGAATTCGTTATTCAATAATTTATTTAAAACAATTGCATTCTCCTCTGGGGTTCCAGATCTAACTAAATCTAATGAATGCTCTGGTAATCCAAAATCTTCTGGTTGTAAATAAAATTCATCAATTTTATCAGTAGTTGCATTGTATCTCCAAACTTTAGTTTTACCAATGGGGGAAATCTCATCTAATCCACAATCCCCCCAGACAACCATCGTGTTTCCTGGTTTCTTCTCTGGGGTACCTTGTTCAATAGCTCTAAGTCTATCGATCTTAACAGCAGCTTCACAATAAGTTCTGCCTAAATCTTCAGTGTAAACACCAAGAATTCTAGCTCTAATATTTATTGGATTCAATAAAGGGCCCAAGATATTGAAAATAGTGGGCACACCTAAATTTTTACGCAGATTAACAACTTTAGCCATTCCATGATGGAATGAAGGTGCAAATAAGAAACATAGTGATGAATCATTAACTATACTTGGAGCTGTGCCAGCATTCACTTTGAATAAATCCACACCCAATTTTGCCATTAAATCACCGGAACCAGAATTAGATGTTGACGCTTTCCCCCCATGTTTCACAACTTTCAAATTATCTATACCTGCACTGATGATAGCAGCAGATGTACTAACGTTGAACGTATTTTGTTTATCACCTCCCGTGCCGACAATATCTACAAATCCATCTTTATCATTTAATTTAGAGTGATCTATTGGATCAGAGAATTGTAAAATAGTAGCCACAGCTGTTGAAATGTAATCTGAATTGAAATCCAATTTACGTAATTTCAATGCAGTTAAGAATGACGCAGATTCTATATCATTGGCTTCACCTTTAAAAATATGAGTTAAAGCAATAGAGAATTGCGCTGAGGTTAAAGTTGGAGGATCAACTAATAATGCCTCTATAAATGGTGTAAGTGGTTTGCTGATAGACATTATTGATGTAAGATTAGTACAGTATTAGATTGTCTCCTCCACATTTTACATAAAATTGGACGAAAAAAAAAAGACTCATCAGAGGGTCTGCCAATCTAGCATGACGTGTCACTTGCACTTTGGTGACGCGTTGTTCAAATGTTGTTTTGTTTTTCTTGGTTAAAAGGGGAATGTTAAATACCTTGTATACTTTCTTTATCTTCTTATAACTATACTCTTTCATATATAACTATGTCTGTTGCATTAGAACCAGTTGGAATCACTAATTTACCAAATCAAAGGTATGTATTAAATAAAAAAAAAAGCATCTTTCACTTCAGAGATCATACTAACGCCTATTTTCAGATACAAAATTGTCTCTAAACAAGGTGCCACGTTAACTGTTATGTTAGCTGGTGAATCCGGATTAGGTAAGACTACATTCATTAATACTCTTTTCCAAACTTCATTAAAGACTCATACCCAAGATTCTCAAAGATTTAGTAAACCAATTCAAAAAACCGTTGAGATTGACGTGATTAGAGCTGAATTAGAAGAGAAAACATTTAAATTAAGATTGAATATTATTGATACTCCAGGGTTTGGTGATAATATCAATAATAGACATTCTTGGCAAACAGTTATTGATTTCTTAGATGATCAACATCATACTTCATTAAAACAAGAGACTCAACCAAATCGTTCAAATAAATATGATTTAAGAGTTCACGCTGTTTTATATTTTATTAGACCAACTGGTCACACTTTGAAACCATTAGATATCGAGGCAATGAAAAGAATCGGTGGTAGAGCTAATTTAATTCCAATTATTGCTAAGGCTGACACTTTGACTCCAAATGAAATGTTAGAATTTAAGAAAAGAATTAGAGATATCATTGAATATCAAGATATCAGAATTTATTCTCCACCAATTGAAATTGATGATCAAGCTGCATCTGAACACGCTAAACAATTAATTGAATCTATGCCATTTGCTGTTATTGGATCTGAAGATGAAGTCACCAATACAACAGGTGAAAAAGTTTTCGGTAGACAATATCCATGGGGGGTTGTCGAAGTGGAAAATGATTTACATTGTGATTTCAGAAAATTGAGATCATTACTGTTAAGAACCAATATGTTAGATTTAATTTTATCAACTCAAGAATTACATTATGAAACATTTAGATCAAATAAAATGTCATCAAACGCTGATAGAGGTGTTACCCCTGGTGAATCTGCTGATGCATTAGCTGAAGAAGAAAAATTAAGTAAAAATCCAATATATGCTGAAAAGGAAAGAAAGATTAAATTATATTTCCAAGATCAATTGAAGGTGGAAGAACAAAGATTTAAACAATGGAAATCTAATATCCATACAGAAAAGAATAGATTAAATCATGATTTATCACAATTACAAAATAATTTGAAGAAACTTGAAGCTGAAATTAGTGAATTAAAGGCTAAGAAGGGTATCAAGGTTTAGTTTTGTTCTTTTTTTTTTAAATGTTTATATCCATCTACCAACTATCATTTTCATTCTTTACTTGTTTTATGTTTTTCTCTCTCTCTCTCTTTTATTAACTCTTTGAAATACCAATTACACATCTTCACTTGATCGTATTTTTGTATATATATATTTTTTTCACAGTATTAGAGTACACATAGGAAGTTGGGAGGGGGGGGGAAATAAAAATTTATATTATTATGCTGTAAGTTTTAAGCTCTAATTCTTAAAGTGAAATTGACTATAACTGCAATCAATAAAAAGAAACAAAGCATAGTTGGACCAAATCTATCATCGTATGGACCTGAACCTCTTCTTCTAATTGCATTTGCTCTCCAATGGTACGTCACCAATGCATAAATCATTGTACCCATTGCGATTAATGTAAATAATGAAGCAGAGATTCTACCAATTTTATCACCAAAATTTAATAAACCGATAGCTAATGAACCTAAAATGACTGTAAAATTTAACCAAGAAAGAAAAGTTCTTTCATTGGCAAAGAAAACTTTTGGTTCAACTCTAGTTGGTAATGCTATTCTCTTACCTGGGGCTATAGAAAGTAGAGGAAAGTGAAGTTATTATGTTAGTAATCATGAGTGATTTTGGGAATTTAGGTGATGGAGGTTTACTCGTGTGTATGAATTGCTCATCTTATCTGGTGTCAATAATATCCCCGGAATTTAAATAACAGCAACACCATAATTTTCAAATGATCACTTACCAGATTGTAATAAAGGAGCAGACGACATTTGTTAATTGTATCAATTGATAATTATAGAATAGTGTACACAGAGAAAGAGTTATCCAAGATTTACCTTTAATTTGATGATAATTGTTGCAGTATTAAAATTATGCGAACCATAGTTAACAAGAATGGCTATTACAGGCACGTGTGATGTATATCAATTAAAGACACTTTACAAAGGTCGATAGTCGTTTTATTATCGACGTAATTTTTTTACATCCTTACACAGAATCAATTGCAATTTTTCATCACATGATGTACACGTGATACTTACCAACCCTCGCGAACCCTCTTTCACTAAAAAAAAAAACATATTTATAATAATCACCCGCGATTCTTAAATGACAGTGATTTCCCCCCTAGCGCTTCTGTTTGTACACCGAGTGTGCCATAGTGTACGTCTCTGTCTCTGTGTATTGAAAAAATTCACTTTGAAAAAAAAAAGTATTTCACTACTGTAATCCTTTCTATACTTGTTCACTTTACTATCTTCAGAATTTAATATATACATATAGATCAAGATGGTATGTGAATAATAGATAATAACAACAAGTTCACATAAAGCGTTAGGAAGATTCAATAATAAATAAAACTCTACAAAACCAGCATACCCCCCAATATGAAAAAAAAAAGAATATAAATTAAGAAAACTTATAAACGACTGAACATTAAACAACACCGTCCTATTCTCCTTAGACGATATACAGAGATCATTTGATTAGAACTACTCTCGTTCACTCTAATATGATTTTGATTATGTTATGACATGGCATGACAAATTTCTCTCCGTATAAAATAATCCAACACGAACAGATTTACATCCAAAAGTACAGAACAAGTTATTCACAACAATTCAACCTTCTATAAGATGAAATCAAATTTCACTTGTGATGAAAAACATAATAAATACACACCATTTCTTCATCCATCGAGACAACATGATGAATCTATCCAATGCTCTATGTAATATCTCACAAGACAAATTACTAACATTTATCTTACCCCCTATTTTAGTCTGACGCTATCACCATCAGAACCAGAAAGGTCATTTCCAACCCATTATTGGCTAGAAGACAATTCGTCATTGATATCATCCACCCAAACAAGGCTAACGTCTCAAAGGATGAAATCAGAGAACAATTAGCTACTTTATACAAGGCTGAAAAGGATTCCATCTCCGTTTTCGGTTTCAGAACCCAATACGGTGGTTCTAAGTCTACCGGTTTCGGTTTAGTTTACAACTCTGTTGAAGATGCTAAGAAATTTGAACCAAACTACAGATTAGTTAGATACGGTTTAGCTACTAAGGTTCAAAAGGCCTCAAGACAACAAAGAAAGCAAAGAAAGAACAGAGGTTTGAAGGTATTCGGTACTGAAAGAAGAGCTGCTGCTAAGGCTGCTAAGAGAAGTCAAGATTAAACAATGTAATAGGATTACTTATTTTAATTATTTTCTTCTTTTATTTCCTATTTCATGTTCCCAAACAAAATAACCTCCATCCCCCTTTACAAATCATCCCCCTACCCCCCTCTTCATATACTGTTTTAGTACAATAGTTTTAATATAAAACCACTGTTTTACTTTTAAAAAGTGTCGACCCACACTCCCCCACGTAAAGTAGAAAAAATATTTTTTTTTTGTTTTATTATATAAAGAATAAGAAATACCTAGTTTTTATGTAAAATCAGGTTACACTAGTTATTTTAATTCTTTTCATAAACTCCAAATCATGTCTGAATCAATCAATTTAGAACTCCCATCTGTTAATGCTGAAGCATTAGTATGTTAATTGATCTCTTCAATCTCTCTCTCCTACTTCTTAATACTAACAAATTTCATTTCCATCTATTAGCCAATTACTAAAGATGAGCTTAAACAAATAGTTGAATCTAAATTAACTAGTTCAACTGAATCAATTCCAAATCAAACTATAATTAATTATATCATTAGTAAACTTCAAGAGAAATCATCAAGATTTAAATATTTAGTCACCGTCACTAAATTCAAAAATTATGATCCAGAAATCACTAACATTCAATCTGGATTTGGTGCACTATGGGATAATTCAAAAGATGGTTATTTAAGTGTTACTCTAAATATAGATGAATTGGATACTTATTTGAAAACAGAAACTAAAACTAATACAGTTGTACTTTGTTGTGTGTACTTTATTCGTATTTAATATTAATACTTTACTAATCATCATATATAAATTCAGACATAAAAGTTGTTTGAGAATTAGTTTCAGATTTAACTAAAACACATTCATCTAAGATAAATTTAATCTTGGAATCCTTCTCCTTCTTCAATTGTAATATCAATTTAATAAAACTCAATGGCATATCTGAGAAAACACTCTTAGCGACCCCCCATTTACTAACATAATCCTCTTCTAAATTACAATTGAAGAAATCAATCAATATATCCATAATGAAAATCCGATCATTGGCAACCCCCATGGTATCAAATTTGGTAAACATTTCATGAATTAATTTACCATCTCTCTCTAATTTGGCTTCCACCTTCTTTTTATCATATGTAGCCTTCTTATCCTTCAATCTAGACACATAATTTAATAAATATTTATCTAATGAAGCATCAAATAATGATGCAAACAATTCATCATTCAAATATTCTTGGTATGGTAATAAATAGTCTTCCTCCATAATTCTTAAACTTTCAGCTATTTGTTCTTCACTCTTATACCAACTCTTAGTGAATGTGCCCTCCAAAAATGGAGCATATTCAACTTCCATGAAGAAACTCAATTTTTGGATACACAATTGACCTAAATCTAAAACATGACTAGATGCTTGTTCCATACATTCATTGACTCTATCATGAAATGATACATGAACATAAGTTAAAATATTCTTAAATTGCCATTCTAATCCATCAATAAATTTAACATAATCATTAGCTAAAACAGTCAAATAACGAGGTAATAATCCAATAGTTGGATCATCAGATTGGGCATTCCATTTATTTGATTCTGTATTAATCACAGTAGACCATTTATCATGATATTCTTGCATAATATCAACTGCAAAATTTCTTAAGAAACTACATAAAATAGTAGAATCCCCAACATCCATTAAATAATTAACACTAGCTCTGAATACACCAATAATACTTTGAGCAGTCTCTATACCTAGAGAATCACCATCTTTCTCTTCAGGTGGTTCAATTGATCTCTCTTTGAACACCTTAAACACAGGAACCAATGCATTGTTAACCCATTCCCGTGTAGTATTTGTATTGAATTCCAAACAATTATCCAATAATTTATCCTTTTGAGTAGGTGAAAGAATAGAAATTTCATCTAATTGTGGTTTTTTCAATTTAAACATTTCTTTCAATTTTTGTCTATTAGAAAATTCAAATTGAATTAATGTAATCACAAATGCATTTGAAATTGATTCATCTCTTAACATTCCAGTGATAAAACTAGATAACGCTTCTTGATGCCATTTTAATACTTTTTTAACAAAGAAATTCCATGATTTAGGGAAACATTGATCTATACCACGCTTATAAATATCTAATGTATCATAATAATTCTCTTCCACTAATTGTAATGCAGTTTCTCTGTCTTCTTGTTTTAATGCATCAAATGCTGTATTAACGTGTGCTTGAAAGTATTCTTCAAATTTAGTTCTATAATTTCTTGGTTCTAATCTTTTAACTTTTGATGTGGAATATTTATGTTCTTCTTGTTTAACATCACCAGAAACAAGTGCTAAAAATTTCAATTTAAAATCTTCCCTTTCTTCATATTGAATTAATTTAATAACTTTTATCATCAATGAAAAATTACCACATTCCATTATCTCTGCAAATGATTCAGTGATCAATCTTAATATCGTATAAAATCTTTCTAATAAGTTATCCAATGGTTCTAATGCACTCTTAACTGTCATTTGATCATCCACAGATGAAACTTTAGCTAAATCGTATAATTCATCTTTGAAATCATGTAATTTGGTTAATTCATAATGAATCAATAAAATATTATCACCACTGGATGTCTCTGAAATTTCACCATTTCTTAATTCAATATCAATCAATTGATCAATCATAGTGAATTTCTTTTTCAAATTCATAAAATTATCATAAATAGATTCAACTTCTTGGAAATTCTTCATAGCTATAGCTGAATCATTGAAATTCTTGTCAATGGATTGATTGGCACCACTTAAATTGTTCAATTTCAATATACTATCTTTTAATTCTTTCAAGTTTTTAGTACTACTTTGTAAATTATCCAATAATTGTTGTAATTGTTGTAATTTTGTTTCCTCTTCAAGTTTCAATTGTGAATCAATTGTAGCCTTCTCCTTTGTCATGTACTCTCTTAACGTGTCCAATTTAGAGAGATCATCTTCAGTTTTGAGTAAGTCTCGTATCTTATCCAATGAATGTTGATTAGTTACCACCATTATATGTTCTCCTTTGTGTATTTGATAGGTATACACTTGAATTCTGTACAATCAAAGACAAAATCTAGCTATATTTGCATTTTGTAACTTTGTATGTTTATCTAAGGCTCAGAGATTCAAGTCTTCCGAGTATGTAACTGTCAATTTATAAGTGCGTGCCAATAATATTGGTAGCCTTAATTGACTGGCTACTTTAATTTGTCTATTTCAGCTGATATAAACTACTTTATCAGTAATACATACTAATTATAGGTAAATCAGTCATATTCAGTTTAGTATATAGTAATAAAATGGAAAAAAAAATGATTTCAAAAAATATATAAACAGAGCTATTTGGAACCTCCAAGTAAAAACCCTAAAATAATTCAAAACTGTTAACAAATTAATAAAAACCTTAAAAACGAAAAACTAAAAGAAAAAAGAAACGGTACAGACTAATGATAATCAGAATCACCAATCAATATCACTGTTATCGAAATACCATTCAACTTCAGCTTCACCGATATCCAAATCACCGATTAAAGCAGAAAAGGCAGAAGGAGATAAATCAAGATGGTAACCATCACAAGATGCACAGGAATCGACAACTTTGACATTGACAGTGTTACTACCGTAGTTAAGAGTGATGGTCTTACCACAGTATTGGGAAATCCAACTGTCATCACCAGTACCAGGTTCAGCGTCGTACTGAGATTGAGGAATGGCCACAACGAAATCGGTGGAAGATGAAGATGTCCCACAATTGTCGTCACTTGGAGTGTAATAAGTTACTTCACCAGTGTGAACAGTGTGACCTGAAGTGGAAGAAGTTGAAGTTGAAGTTGAAGATGAAGTGGTGGAACTGGTGGAAGTGGAAGTTGGGAAAGAACTAGTGGTAGCTTCTTCTGCAGTGGTTGAAGGATAAACTGAAGTGACTGTGACGACAGTAGAAATAGTGGTATCATTGATTGTGGAATAAATTCCAGAATAAGTTGGCGTATAAGTCTTACAGCCCTCATCGTCTTCATAATAACCGGTAGTTGCAGTGTGCCCTGAATAGTAATCGTCCTCATCATCATAATAATCAATGGTTGCAGTGTATCTTGGATCGTAATCATCATCACCATCTTCGTAATCCTCATCATGATAATGATAAGGATGAGAATGAACATCAAATTCAGTAGCAGTTGGTGCGGCACAAACAAAGCTGACCAATAAAGAGTTAAAAAGAATGGCTAAAGTGAGTTTCATAGTTAAAAATTAAAAGGAAGGACTAGCAGTTGGAATGTTGGTAAAAGAGAGCAGCTTGAGTAACTATAGACTGGAGAGATAATACGGAATATGGGAGACTATTTATACACCAATTAATAATAGTGGGGACATTGTCAAAAGTGCTGGAACACTGCAAAAGACTGTAATATCATTACGCTTAAAGAACTATTGGAAGCCATCCTGCATACGAGACTTCCGACAAAAGAAAGGAAACAGACATCGACAAAGTGCTCATCCATCCAAAATCTAGATGCCAATCGAATCAGGTATTAGATAGGGGAGGAACTCATCTGGAAAGAGTAAAAATAAAAAGAAATGGAAGCCAAATGAAAAGAAAAGAGATTACTCAGTGGGTGCATCTTATACTAAAAAAAAATCCTTTTCTTTATTCAAGCCTAATCTGGATACTGCAATATGCAGTATGTGTTTATAAAAATCATGATAGATGTATTAAAAAGATATCAGAAAAACAGAAGTATGTATGTATGTATCTAAAAAGTAAAGGGTATAATTAATAACAATAGCGTGGTGGATCTATTGACCCGTAATCATAAGGTGGAGGGAGTAAAGCTATACTACAGCTTTGGTTATCTTTCATTAGTGGAGATTTATTATTTTGTTGATCTTGTTGTTTCTTTTTACCTAGTAAAGATTTGACCAATCCGGTTGAAACGATACTACCACTGCGTGATTTAGATGATTTTGTATCCGATTTCAATGAATCCAAGTATTCTTCGATATCTCTCTCTGGCTGAGCAGATGTATACACTGGTGGGGCCAAGTCCCCTATCTTGGATGCCATTCCTAATATAGTTATTGGTTTCTCTGATATTAATTTCACCTTGGATGATTTACTAGATTCCTCAGTCTCTGTGACCAATCTGGCGCTTGATTGGATATATTCGATATCGGTATTCTGCGAAGGAGTCGATTCTGGTTTCATGTTGAGTTCACTTGGATCATGATTTTGGTGGTGATTATGGTGATGATGATGATGGTGATAGATTTGACCTTGATCATGATGTTGGTGGAACGATTGTTGATGGGTAGCGGTATTCAACTCAAAAGTTGCTGTAGACTCCATGGGCTCCAAAGTGATACCTGATTTGATTTCCTGTAATACTAGACCAATTTTGAAAGAGTGTTTGACAGAGAAATGTGTTTTCTCCGTGTGTGGCATCGACGGGATCAATTTACATGGGAGGAAACCCGAGCTCATGTAGGATGCCATCAATGGGATAGTGAACGATTCACTGAATCTTTCAGTGATTATTTCATCATCAAACACCATATTCATTAGTATTATTTGATCATGTTGTTGTAATTCGTTTATGTACTTTTCGGACTTAATTCTGTAATCCACGGTTTGGAAAAGGGTCAATGATAGAGATTTCAACTGCACACAGCCGGGTTGAACAGGGATCATATCTAGTTTCAAATGAATAGAGTCATTGATACAAATTGTATTATCCGATAGAGTCAGTCTGTAATATATGAGGTCTCTCCAATTACCTGTACTTGAAGTCTCGGCGGGGCAGAATTTCCCTGGATTATAGCAATCAACCACTTTAAATGGTTTAGCTATAGTGTAAGTAGTATTTTTAGTGACAGAAGTAGCTAAAGTGATATCGGCTTGGATTTGATAATCGACCGAACCAAATAAATGGGTGATGGATTGTGGAGTCACAGTTGATGACACATCAATCAAGAACATGAATTCGAAATGATGTGGCTTGTTAAGTTGTAAAGCAGTCATCGTTGGATCGAATAGTATATCATCATACACCAGGTCCTTCACTAGCAATCCACTGTTTTCTGATTTATAACTTTTGATCACTCTATTTGATGAGGAGAGGAAAAGTGAGGTCTTGGAATTCCCCTTAAGCGTGATTCTAATTTGTTTAATAGTGACATTTTTCTTTAAATTGAGATTCAAGTATCCTCTCACGGGAACGAGTTGACTCAGAGGTGAATCAGTAGGAGTAATAGTGGTATCTGTGAATGGTCTATCTAGGTATATAGTGGAATCAATCATGTTAATGGTTGTAGCCAAGAATTTATTGGACACCACAGTGGGGAGGGCAGTCGGTTCTTGGTCGTCGATCTCTAACACTTCCTCCACATTCATCTGTTCTCTGTCTAACATTTTTGTGAAAGTATATGGCAAGGAGGTGTTGGCAAAATAGTTGTGTAGTGGGTAGAATAAAGAAGAAAGAATAAAAGATAAGAGCAAATCAAGTTTTATATATACCTTTCCCCAGATATATATAACGGGGCTCTAGTTTCTCCGAGGGAGAGCAAAAAGAAACGACAATATTCTCTTGGTACTGCACCTGTTGTAAAAATTTTAATTCACTCTTTAATAGCTAACAGGTTTCTTTTTTTTATTGAAAGGAGGTGGGTAAGGCAATAGGGGGGAGAGGGAGGGGGATTCTAAAGATAGATTAGAGAAGAAGGAGAAGGCGAGAGGTATTCAAAGGTAATCCATTTAGTAATAAAAATTAGTTTACTGGAAATGGGGTGGTCAGAGAAGTGGAGAAAGATACCAAAAAAAAAAAAGTCAGGTGCTTGTGAACAGTTAGATAGTGGTGCTATTTGAGAAATCTCTTGGTTTGCAAAACCTGAATCTCGGAACTAGTTACTACTGTATCATATATAGTGGGTACTGGTGAGTGCATTATTGTATAATTTCTAGCATACTAAATTTGTAAATATTTACCACTTTTTGCATTGTCAATATGCTGTGGCTTAACCCTCATCGCCTTTGCTACCCCACTAGATTCACCAGGGAACACCCCATGTAACACAGGCTATGACCAACATCCTACGGTCTTACGAGTTTATAGAGGAATATTTATATATCTATACTTTTTGATTATTATTAATGACTATGTAAAGTGTGAAATGTTAAGAGAGTTATTACAAGAGATCAGGCGGGAGACGCAGGAAGATCTTATTTACATACTGATATATGAATCCAAGTATATTCTTTCCCGTTCATCCTGGTAATCCTGTTGTAGCACCTTATATGCATCGTCTATGTTAAACACTGGATCACTTTCCAGCGTGTATGATTCACCACCACTCAACGGATCTTCATTTCCCTCGGCAATCACTGCATTGGCACCAGCTTGAGCAGTCTCCAAAACACTTTGCCATGTGGCCCTGTATCCACCAGAGTTCACCTTGTCTAATCTTTCCTCATACTCTAACACATCACACAGTGCCTTGACATCGCTCACATTTAATTCAACCTCTGTGATCCTGGTCTCCGCTATGAACTGCACTATTTCTCTCAGCGTTGGCAAATTGTATTCTGAATTGTTACTGTAACTGACTTGCTTCAATCCGTTTGCTCTAGCAGCCTTCAACGTTGGATAACTCCGTTTGGCAACGTATCTCCAAATCACAATCAACAGCGTAGAAATGAAATCTGTATCCAGTTCAGAATCAGTAAACCAAGGACCACCAGTGACTTCAATACTAGGAGTCAAGTGATATAACATATAAATCTTTCTTTGTGGGTATTTCACAGACTTAATCACTTTAATAGCTGATTGAGATTCCAAATTTTTAAGACATCTTGACACAACATGTTGATGAAGATTAGTCTTAGCCTTAATAGTTTTAGTCCAAATCCCTTCTCTACCAGAGGATGAAATGTAACTATACACCATGGCCTCATCAGGGGTCATTTTTGTCAATCTTAAAGCTTCATCGACGGAGATCGGTTGGAATGAGATGGTCTTCTTACCTTCCTTAGTGTTATAAGATTCTAACACTTTCAACAACCCCTTGTTCAATAACAGTTGAACGTGTGGCATGATCTCTTGAATGGTCGGAAGTGATAGAATGGTTTTCAAGTCTTCCTCATTGAATGATTGCTTTGTCGCACTGGATCCATTTGCAGAAGACGAGATCATCGTTGAATATAATTGAATAGCCTCTGGTGTTAAATCGGGAAAACTCTCAGAGAGTCGCTGTTCAGTCATGGTAATAATGTGTATATATTGTAGTTTTTAAGACTTATAGTCTCTTGTTAGCAAAGGTTGGGGGGGATGAAATAAATCTTGGGACCCTGTTATGTTGTGCTGTTCAACTATAGCCAAATCTGTGAAGAAAAAAAATTTTTTTTTTTTGAAATTTTTACAAAGGCGGGAAAAAGAAAAATGTTGATGATTAGGAAGAAGGGTTTAAGTTATATTATTTTTTTGATTGTCCACCAAAAAATGACAAGCAGGCAAAAGGGGAAGGTGGTATTATCATATGAAGATTCGGATGAATCTGATAATGATACAATTGATTCTGTGATGAATAGCAAACCACAACAAATCGCAACTACTGCCAAATTTAAGAAGAGATCCGGATTGGCGCCTACTATCAGGCTCGGTACAACCAGATTAGGTAGTGGTACCCCAGAGGAGACATCGGATGAAGAACCTGCCGTTGTTAAGATCACGAGGAAACCTAACAAATTCATAAAGTCAGGAGATAGAGATACTTCCCCCGATAAGACTACTGCGAAGAGCAATAATATCCAGGATATATTGAATAGATACAACGGTGGAACAACAATACAAGAAGAAGATACCGAACTGAAAGATACCATTCCACAGGTACTGGATTCATTCCAAGTCAATGAGATCAAGGACAGACGTTACAGGAAACAACTTGATGAACAATTGCATGACCAAAAGATGGCCGATGCGAGCCAAGATTATGACGAGGAGTTCCATTATAAGACTAAAGATCGCGATGATAAAGATGATGACATGGAGGGCGTCATAGTAGACCAAGATGAACGGTTCAGTGATGGTAGATTGGCCATCGGGAAGCAAGAAGAGGCTGTGCAAACATATTTAAGACGGAGACAAATTGAGGAAGCCATTTTCAATAGTGTGACCGATGATTTAGAGGGCGAGGAGGACGATAAGGGGCAGGATAGTACGTTACCTAAGAGTTCTCTGCATACAGGTGATATTCATGATAGTGTGAAGTCCAAGAAGGTTGCCACCGCTGAGGCCACCTCCGATACACAATTCTCGCTTCCCCCACTGAAACCTATCCCTCAATTTACACAACAAGTCACTGCCATCAAACTACAGTACTCACAGTTACAATCACTACTCCAAAAGCAACAAACCAAGCAACATCAACTGTTAACCCAGATTGACCGCAAGTCGATAGACCCATCTAATCCAAATTAGGAAATTCGACCGCGCGCAAAAAGTTTTTTTTCAAATTCTCCACCCATTTTTGGAATTAATGGATCTTTTCAACGATAAAATTGTTGACTCATACTTTTCTATATAACTATTTTCTTTATAATTTTAGTTTAACTCTGTACCATATAACTACAAAAAAATGTCTATTACTTCTACAATCACTAAGAGATCTTTCCATACCACTATGTCTTCTTCAATGAGACACTTAATTTCTATCTCCGACTTAACTACCAACGAATTCAAATCATTGGTTAATAGAGCTGAATACCACAAGTCATTGATCAAGTCTGGTAAGAGAGCCGCTGCTGGATCCCCATTGGCAGGCCAAACCGTGACCCTCTTATTCACTAAGAGATCAACTAGAACTAGAATGTCCTCAGAGGGTGCCGCCGTGTATTATGGTGGTCACCCAATGTTCTTAGGGAAGGATGATATTCAATTAGGTGTCAATGAATCATTGTTGGATACCACTAAAGTCATCTCCTCTATGACATCCTGTGTTTTTGCTAGAGTCAACAAGCACCAAGATATCTTGGATTTAGCTAAGTACTCCTCTGTGCCTATCATAAATTCTCTTTGTGATACTTACCACCCATTACAGGCAATCTGTGATGTTCTCACCATTAAAGAACAATTCCAAGGTAACTTGAAAGGTCTCAAATTGGCATGGATTGGTGATTCCAATAACGTGATTAACGATTTAGCTATTGCTGCCATGAAGTTTGGTATTAATGTCTCGATCGCTACTCCACCGGGTATTGAAATGGCCGACGAAATAATCGCTACCGCTAAAGAAGTCACCGCTGAGACCGGTGCTCAACTTGAATTAACCCACGACTCTAAGAAGGCAGCCACGGGAGCGGATATCTTGGTTACCGATACTTTTGTGTCCATGGGTGAAGAAGCTCAAACCGCTGCTAAGTTAAAGCAATTTGAAGGATTCTCAATCACTTCTGATTTAACCAAATTAGCTAATCCAAACTGGAAATTCATGCACTGTTTACCTAGACATAAGGAAGAAGTCAGTGATGAAGTGTTCTATTCTCCAAATAGTGTTGTGTTTGAAGAGGCTGAAAACAGATTATACGCTGCCATCTCCGTGTTAGAAGCATTTGTGATTAACGAGGGGAAGTTTATTGAGTAAACTTTTTTCATTGATATTTATACAAAGAATCAACAACAACAACAAAAAAGAATGAATGTATACTGACTAATATATAATAGTAACAAAGAACATATAATAATACACAAACCTAATATAAAAAACGTCATAAAACTTTGTCACGTAGACAAAAAAAATCATAATAGAAAAGGAAAACAAAAGATAGCAGGAAAGCATAAAAAAAGTAAAGAAAAGCTATAGAGTAAAGACTTATTCAGTCTTAGAATAAACAGGAAGAGTATCCACAGAAGGAGAATCAACATACGGATGGTTAGTAGTAGCACTAGAAGCTTTTGATGATTTTTCATTCTTTTCATTAAGTAACTCATAATCATCATCATAATCTGGTAATTCATTGTAAGTGGTATCCAAGATATTAACATCCATCTCTAATTCATAGTAAAATTTCTCTGATCCAATGTTATTCATCAATTTATCAAACCATGAATTGTTTGGTCTTTGTTCAGGAGAATTCAAAATCAAATTGAATTTCAATTTATGACTAACAGTGATAATGGATGGTTGTTCATGAGTTTGATAAATCTCCATAGTGTTGTAATTTTTGTTATACAACTTATGTAAAGTTAATTGCAAATTTTGTAAACCAGTATTCTCCATATTCTTCAACACCTTCTTAGATGTTGTCACTTGTTGATGTTGACCATAGGAAACCGAAGTTGTCAAATACTGTCTGTTGATGGTTTGCACCAAATACACTTTGATACTTTCAAATTTCAAATCATCCACGGTAGAGAACATCATAATGTTAAATTGATTCTCAGTTTGCAATTGCTTTGGAGCAGTGATTTTAAAATATTGACCTGGTTCAAACAAGGTAGCACCGACACCCTGATATGGAGAAGTCATCAGTTGTGGATTAGACAACTTGACAACCTTAACTGATTGACTCAAGGTTTGTAAAATGGAATTTGGAGTGGAATCACTAAGGAGATCAACTTTGATGAAATAATCAGTAGAAAAATTTGGGATCTTGAAAGTCCCCGGGTGGGTATCATCTAACACAAAGCTGAAATCAAAAGTGTGAACCTCTTCATCAGCGAAAATATGTTCACCATCTTCAACATCAGATTCTTCACATTGACGTTCTTGTTCCATGAATTCATGTTTTTCATCATCACTGGAGTCCACAATTCTAGTCTTAGTATCTGGACTGAATTTAAACTCTTCAGATTTGTTATAAAAAGTAGTCTGTGTTAGCTTACTAACGGATGATGAAAATTTATTGGTACCAAGTAAGGAGATCTTAACAGCAGAGATATTATCTTTATATTCAGCAGTGTTAATAGTCAAAAACACCAACCCAGTGACCAGGGCTTTACCAGGGGTTGGAACATGGATAACCTTATCCAGTAAACTGATGGAGCAGTGGAATGGCCGTGGGGCTTTGGACCCCCGCTGCGTAGCGAGGGAAAAAATGGAGTCTGCCGCCTTGCTCTGTGTAGAGAGGATTGAAACTAAGTCTAGTGATTGTCTTGGACGTAGACTAGCAGCAGCAGAAGAAGGATTGGGAAGTAATAAGGATTGATTTATCATAGTGTATATATTTATAGAAGTGGTGGGTTAATGTAGAAAAAAAAAGGAATGAAATTGTAACCCAAAGAGAGCAAAAAATTGTTAAGGAATGTAAAACCACTTAAAGGTATGATGAGAATAAAGAGGAAACAGAAAGGGAAAATATAATATATGGGGTAAACCCTCATCAGATTAGTAGAAAAATGAGAGATATATACATCTATTTATAAGAGACTATTACTATGGGGATCCAAGGGACATAAGTACAATCCTGCATTGTAACTAGGGATCCGGTCCAAGTTTAAAACTGAGATACAGTAATCCAAACTAGTAAACATAGGAAAAAAGAAACTAGGGCCGGATGATTATTTAGCAAATAAATTACGGCCTGCCTAGTTCTAGCTTGAAATTAATTATTATATGTTTGCTAATAAAAGTTCCAGGTCCTATGAAATTCTTTCTAAGCGCATCTTATATAATCTACAGTTAGCTTAATAATGATTTTTTTTTCCCTTTCCAGATCTACCCACAGTTTTCATTCATAATGATAATTACACATTCCTGTCTCTATCTTTACATAGTGAAATTTTTGTTGCCTCAAGTAATTGTTAATACAAGTAGATTGACAATAGCTCATTATTAAGAGAAAAAAAAATATTTTTTTAAAAAAAAAAAAACGGTGATGCGTCCTGCTTAAATTAAAGTTTTTTGGATTATCCTGAATTTCATTAATCATTGGATACCTATTATGGATTTAATTAGTATATTAGTATTAACTTAAATGGGAAATATTGAAGGAGTTTAAGTCAGGAATATGATTAATCGTTGCTACATCCACAAACATATACTAGTGTAATCATTTTACAGTATTCGATTTAGCTGTACATCTCAATTTCATATTGATTATCTTATCTACTTAGTTCAATAAAAAGAATGAAAAGGGAATCAAAATTTATCACAATAGCCATATATTAACTTAAAAACATAGATTTCACGTGCAAAAATAATGATCATTGTATATATCGGATTCCTAAAGGGATATCATAGATCAAATAGAAAGAGAAAAAAAATGGTTAGGTATAAGGTGAATGAGCAAAAAGAGCTTTATCGGTCATCCGAAAGGCAGCCACAAATTAAAAAAAAATGTGAGAACCTAACCCACGGGCAACCCGTAAAACTGCATTTACGTAAACTGTTCTCCACTTTTATTCTTTTAATTTAAGGCACCGGAGTACCATATGTTAAAATTCACCATTGAATAAAGGAAATTAAAAATAAATAAATTCATGACACAATTAAAGTAGATCTCCATAATGACTATCACAATCGTAGCCTCGGTAGTGAAAGGAATCATCGGTGAACTGAACTAAAAAAATCTTTTTTTTCACCGGTAAGCCTTAAGTATATAGTTATATTTTATAGTGTGATCATGTGATTATGAAGATCATAAATACATCATCATACACTAAATGTATCACACCCCTGTAGCATTTTTATATGCCTGTTTTTACTTTTATGTGCATCTTTCAATATTCTGGTTAATATAAACCTAATATAATTTATACTACGCCTTCAATAATCCATCAAGGACTTTACCAAATGATACAACTTCCTCATCAAAATATCTTCTACCAGCTAATTGGAAACTAATTGGTGCACCAATGAAATTTTCAGCTATATACTTATCTTGTTCGATTTTATCAATAGTTGATCTAGCAATGTAACTAGTATCCTTAATATCAATTTTAGGATCCTGTTTTAAGCCAGTAGGCATAATTAATGTTGGTAAATCTAAGATATTCCATAAAGAAGTGTACCCCCAATAATAAACTCCAGCAATCCCCTCTTGGATTCCTAAAGGTGCCACTCCAGTGTTTGCAGGTGAAATGATAAAATCCACTTTATTATTTACAAAGTAATCGTTATACTTTTTTCTTAAATTATCTCTTTGATAAGTCAATTCTCTAACTTCAGTAACAGATAAAGCGTCATCACCTCTACCAAAGGAGAATGCCCATTTAGTTAACCATTTTAATGGTTCCCCAGATAATTTGATTCTCTCTCTTTGAGATGCATTACCATCACTGGAGTACATCTCATGCACAATGTCAAATGCTAATTGCGTGTCAATAGGATCAAATGTGATCACATTGACACCTGCACTTACTAATTTATCGTGCAACAATTGCAACCCTCTTTTAATGGGTGGATGTGGTTTCACAACACCGTCATCCCACATTATAGCCACTGTGAGGTCAGCCATTGGGGGAGTGGTCACCGTTCTCCATGGCATAGGAATACATAATTGATCCACATCCCAAGGTTTGGCTACATTGATATAGGCATCCATGAATAATTCAATATCATCGATGGAATTACTCAATGGTCCTGCTGAGGCAACAACAGATTCTAATCCTTTACCCGAGGAAATACTTCCACCAGATGGGATTCTTCTAGATGTAGGCTTGAATCCAATCACACCATTGAATGCTGAAGGTGCTCTAATTGATCCACCAATATCTGTACCCACACCAAGGGGGGAACTCTTGCTCCCTAGACATGCACCTTCACCACTAGATGACCCACCAGAAGTCAATAAACTATTATGTGGATTTCTTGTTCTCCCCGTAATATTATTATGAGAATCCAATTGCATCATAGTTTGTGGTTGATTAGTTCTGACGTAAAACACTGCTCCCAGTTTTTGTAATAGCGGAATATGCAAGGCACAATTGTCTTCATCGGGGATATTATTTAATAATCCAACCCATGCACCATGACTTATCTTACCAGGATAACTAATTTGTTCTTTTAATGAAATGGGAACACCATGCAGAGGTCCCACAGTAGTCCCCGTGGATTCCAAGTGATCATCCAATTCCTTAGCTCTAGCCAATGCTTCATCAATGAAGAATTCATTAGCGAAATTAGTGAATTGATGTGACATAACTGCTCTATGAGAAAATGCCTTTAGAACAGTCACCGCTGTGTATTTCTTGGCGGCTATAGCAGAAGCTAAATCTGTGGCAGACATATCAGTGATGGCATGTTCCTCATTGGTTAAATGGGCTGTAGAATCAAGGTATTTCAATGTATCGAAGGGAACCTCGTCCAATGTAGTGGGGACTTCAGATTGTGGAACCCTATACTCTGGAAGAGCATTCTTATCTAAGGCAGCCAAATATTCCTCGATCTTAGGTTTCCAAGTCTCATACAATTCTGGATCGTAAGTATCATCGGTGAATTTTGATAGTGATTCAATCTCGGCGATTGATGGTGCACCTGTTGTGATCATTATTTTTTTTTGTGTGTGTGTGTCTGTTTAGCTCTAAAGGACAATGTAAATATTCATTTCAATATTAATCAACTAGGGAATAATCAGGTTTAAGTATGATCTAGTTAGTAAGATATTCCGACGATAACAGTTTTAATTTTGCCGGATACTGATAAGATTTATTGTTATCGCCTTTTTAGGTATTAGCAGCGAATAGGGGGGAATCAGTGACTCACCGAGACAATTTAGTTTTCTAATAAGACCGCTTACTATTATTTAGTTATATACCCCTATTTGAAACAAGGATATATTAGAACCATACAGCTATGACTTCTACATCGTCAAGATTGGGGTTACCTACCACTCATTCTAAATATGAGAACAATGTTCAATTGACAAATTTGGTTATTCAGGAAAACAACCTCGGTGTTTCTTCTGGTCAACAAATACGTCGGCAAATATCCATTGACTTAAATGGAACTACTACACATAGTGGCCAATTTGAGGAGGACGATGAGGATGAGATTGATTACCCAGATAATGATCTCAAATCGTGGGCTGTTGTTTTCGGTGCATTTGTTGGATTGATTCCAACTTGGGGGATTCCGATATCTGCTGGTATCATTCAAACCCATTTATTAGAAAACCAGTTGGCTAATGTGAGTACTACCACTGTGTCATGGATCTTCTCCATTAACTCTTTTCTTACAATGTTTTGTACAATCTTCTCTGGAACTTATTTTGATAGAAATGGAACTAAAGTTCCATTAATAGTGGGGACCATTCTCTCTGTGGGGTCATTGATAGCGATTGGAAACTGCACTGAAGTTTACCAGTTTATCTTGGGATTCGGTGTGGGTGTTGGAACAGGTTCAGGGATCCTGATGTCCCCCATTGTAGCTTCCGTGTCTCATTACTTTCCTAAAGAGAAACGGGCTGCCGCTATTGGAGTTGCCGGTACTGGTGGATCAGTTGGTGCTGTGTTATTCCCAGTTGTGTTGAGAAAGACGTTTGATTCAGTTGGATTTGCATGGTCTATGAGAATTATCGCATTCATTGATCTAGCATGTATGGCCATTGCGTACTTCTTAGTGAAAGAAAGACTCACTACTGACAGAGTTCCAATGTCTAAGAAGGAAAAGGTGAACTTGTACCTATTGAAATCATTTGATTTGAAGGCATTGTATAACGATAAACGGTATATGTTCAATGTTCTAGGTTGTATTTTTACAGAGACTGCTCTTTTGATTACGGGATCTTATTTCACGTTTATCACTGTGAAAAACGGGTTCTCCCAGAACCAGGCCTTTTTGTTTTTCATTGGGTTGAATGCTGTTTCGGTGGTGAGCTATTACTTAGCTGGATTGGCCTCGGATAAGTACACGGGTAGTTTTAACATGGTTATTATGTTATTATTGACCATGTCAATTCTGGATTTTGTCATTTGGTTACCATTCAAAGATAATGCTACTGCCTTATGGATATTTTCCGTGTTGTACGGGTTATGCTATGGAGGGATTTATACATCTGTGCCTAATTGTTGTTCACAAGTGGTGAGAACTGACAGTTTTGGGTGTAGATACTCCACTATGTACGCCGTTGCTGGAATCATCATTTTGGGGTTGCAACCTTTGTCTGCTGTTATCATTGGAGATGGAGAAAGTGATGCTAAAAACTCTGGTTTCATAGCTGCCATGGCTGGGTGCAGTCTTCTCGCAGCAGTCTTCTATTTTATAGCTAGAACAATGTCTGTAGGATTCACTTGGAAGAAGTTCTAGTTTTAAGTAAGTCTCTCTAAGCCTGTATATACTTAATATAAATTTAAACAAAATCCGAACACCGCCTTCTTTTTCGGTTTTTTTCTTTTTTTTTTTGGCAAAACAGAAACGAGAGAAGAAAGAGGGAAAATGGGCCCCTTCTCTTAAGCTGGAGTATAACCAACTAACTGAATTGTGATATATAGAGGGATCTAGATCAACTTGGAATATAGAATCTTTTTTTTTTAATTAAGTTTTTCATCTCAAAAAAAAACATACCAATTGTACTTCCTTCCCCTATCGACAAATATACAGGTCTTTATCTGATTACGACAACCTGTCAATAATAGAACCTCCATCTTTGTTTTACTCTTTTAATTCTCAATTTTACTACTCAATTGATCTTTGTTATATAGACTCCAACTCTTAGAATTACATAATGTCATCTTTATCATCTCTACCGGGTTCAAGTGGGAAGCTATTAAGAAGAATCCGTATGTGCCTTTAGATTCTTATTTTTTTCTTCATCAAAAACTCATAGTTCAAGTACTAACATTACCATCTTTATTTAGACCGTGCTTGTCGTCCATCATTGGATGAACCAAATATTGCTTTAAACTTGGAAATCTGTGATTTGATTAACAGTAAACAAGGTAACTTGTATGTATTTTGACTCTCCTTTCCCTCCCTTCCCCCCACCTTTTTTTTCAGATTACTAACCTAACAACCCAAACCTATTATCTTAGACCTCGTGAAGCATGTGTCGCTGTTGCCAAATTGATTAACTCTAGAGACCCACAAGTGTCTGAATTGGCTCTTGCTTTATTGGATTACATGGTGAAAAATTGTGGGTACCCAATTCACTTGCAAATATCTAGAAAGGAATTCCTCAATGAATTAGTGAAGAAATTCCCAGAGAGACCACCACCAGCATACACTAGAACCCAAAGATTGATCTTGGGGACCATCTCTGAGTGGGTGCAAACCATTTGTAAAACCTCCAGATATAAGGAGGACTTGGGTTACATTAGAGACATGTACAGATTGTTAAGATCCAAGGGTTACGAATTCCCAGCTGTCAAGAGAGAAGATGCCGCAGTGTTAAACCCAAGTGATAACTTGAAATCCATAAAGGAAATTCAAAGAGAAGAAAGATTAGCACAATCAGCTAAGTTACAAGAATTAGTCAGAAGAGGTAGACCACAAGATTTGAAGGAAGCCAATGAATTGATGAAGATCATGTCCGGTTTCAAAGAGGACGAAAGTTTGGAGGAATCCAAATTACAAGTTCATGAGGATGTGGAGAAATTAAACAGAAAGTGTGAAATCTTGGATGAAATGTTAAACAATTTGACCAATTCAGGATTGCCAATTGATAAATCAGATGAAACAACCTCTGAATTGATCAGTGCATTGAAGGTGTCCCAACCAAAGATCCAAAGTCTTATTGAAGAAAGATTTGGTGATCAGGAAGAGGTTAATAAATTATTGGCAATGAATGACAACATCAACAACATCCTCCAAAAGGTTGACTTACTATCAGCCGGTGACATAGCCAATGCATCCAAGATTAAGACAAACGCCGGTGCTAACACTCTAAACTTGATCGATTTTGATGACGATGAACCAACTCCAGCTGGAAATTCCACGGCGGCAGGTGGTGCTCCATCCACTAAGGATGCCATGGCTGATCTATTGAGTGATCTAGGTGGGTTATCTTTTAACAATAGCTCAACTGCTACTGGTACCACCACCGGTGCCATTAATTTATTTGCATCACCATCTCCTCAACCAGCTCATGTTGATTTGTTTGGTAACCCATCTGGGTCTACCATCTCACCATCACCTGCTGCCCCTGCCGCTGCTGCTGCTGTCCCAAAACAATTAGACCCATTCGGATTTGACTTCTTAGCTAGTGCCAAGGCTGCCACCCCTGCTGCCAGTGCTACACCAGCTAACTTTTCTGATTTATTCAAGTCATCCAATATAGAAATAAAATACGCTAAAACTTCTGCATCTCCACTAACGATAAACTTCAAATTCAGAAACCTTACTGCCTCTTCCAACATAACCCAATTGAGATTCTCATTAGCCGTCACAAAGTTTTATGAACTGGACTTGAAGCCTCCATCTTCTGATTCCTTGTTTGCTTTAGGTGCCGACGTTGATCAGGTGGCTACCATCACTCCAAAGGCTGGTTCTAATGCCTCTGGTGCTGTGAAATTGAAGTTTAAGCTTGATTACAATGTGAATGGGTCTCCAGTCAGTGAAAGTGGTGTTGCTTCTATTGCCTGATTGTGTGTGTGTGTCTTTTTCTTTTTATTTTTTCTATTTTTTTTACCTTTCCCCTTTATCTCCCGTTTATACTTCATCTTTTGTTTATTTCGTTACTCGAACACTTTCTTTTTTTATTATCTATTGTGCTTTTTTTTTATTTACTTTAAAGCTTCCCATCTGTCTTGTTTTTTTATTTTTTTAATAATGAACCTTTGTATCCTACATTTTTTTAAAACGTAAAATGATTAATGAATAAATTTTTTGGAATTTAAAGCTAAATATACAAAATATACAAGAATAGATTAGATTTACAAAGGAATGCAATAAGGGAAAAAAAAAACTAGAATGTTGATCAATTGCTGCTCTCATTGTTATCAGATCTTGGAGCAGTACCATTAACTGGACCACCAACCAAATGACTATTGGACTTGCCAGGGTGAGGTGAAAACCGTGTAGTGATAGCACCAGATGCATTTCCAGCACCAGCAACAGAGGCAATTGTATTGACAGGACTACCCACGTTAGAACTGATCTGTGATTGAGACTGAGGAGAAGAAGACTGTTGTTGGGCTTGGACTTGGGCCTGTGCCTGTGCTTGTGCTTGAGCCTGTGCCTGAGCTTGTGCCTGAGCCTGAGCCTGAGCTTTTTGCTGTTGTAGTCTGGCTTGAACTTGTGCTTCCTCTGCAGCAGCTCTCTGCACTTGAATCATCTGCACTTGTTGACGTTGTTGTGGAGTTAATTTGGGATTTGCAGCCAGAATACTCAATTGCTGAGTGGTCAATGATTGGATAGTAGGTTTGTTATTAGAATTGACTTGCCCACTACCGTTCTTCATACCCTGAGGAGGAACAGCAGCCGAATTACCTGTATTGACACCAGGATTACCCCCATTGTTGTTACTGTTAAGCATTTGTTGGTGCTTCACAGCCTGAGATGCAGCATTTCTATCATGTGTCTTCTGGTAAGTGGCCAAGTAAGTCACAGCCAATTTAGTAACTTGATCTCTAGCCAGGTTTGGGTTTTCCGCCTGAATTTGATTAACAATAGAAGCAACATGTTTCGAGGAGAACCCAATCTTACCCTGAGGAGGAGCAGAATTTGGGGCAACAACAGCTTGAGGTTGACCCAAAGGTGTTGAACCAGATTGAGAACCAACTCTTTGCACCCGTTGCACAGGTTGTGGAGTCGAGGAACCAGATCTAACATTATTCAAATTATTAGACGAATTGCCGGCATTCATCTTTGCATTCTGTAAAATTTGATCTGGAGTTGGTACATGGGGAACCACAGGAGACGGAGAACCTTGAGAATTAGGGACAGAGGATGGAATAGGTTGATGCATGCTGACATTGCCAGCCACAGGAGATGAAGATGCCGAATTTGGAAGTGAATGTTTAGCAACATTTCTTGGAACAGCTCTAACCATCTGTTGTTGGGCAACTGGAGCTTGACCTTGTTGTTGCTGTTGTACTTGTTGTGCTTGTTGTCTTTGTATGGCTTGTGCCTGTCTTTGCTTTTGAATTTGTAGCAAATGCTGTAATTGTTCAGGAGTGTATGGAGTTCCATTTGGCGCAGTTGGCAAGTTAGCCATCGGGATGCCAGCCAAAGGCATCTGTTGTTGAGGCAAAGTTGCAACGTTGCCAACAGGTGTAGCGGCATGCGAGTTATTAACAGAACCTGGAATTGGCTGTTGAGTCATAGGAGCATGATTAACCTGTTGTTGTTGTTGTTGAGCTGCCACTTGGGGAGGCTGTTGCATTTGTCTACCTCTTGGAATGGCAGCACCATTAGGACCAATTCTTTGAGAACCAGGAACAGAACCGGCGGCAACCATTTGTCTACCAACTCTCATTCTTGGGTAAGCACCAGCAGGACCACCGGCAGAACCCTGAGCATATGCCTCTTGAATAGCTCTATCTCTTTCAAATTTGAGATGAGACAATTGCTCTGGAGTAGGAGTATCCTGTCTCTTTTCATCCAGATTAACCTTACGAGTCTGTGATGCTGGTTTTGTCACATTTTCTCTCTTCTTCATCAATTTTCTCATTGCATCAAACATGGAACCCCATCTTAGTCTTCTATGACCCCTTTGAATCGATTCAACACCAACACCTAAAGGTGAAATACGTCTCTTAGTAGTGGCTTGCACCTTGTGAGCGGTTTCTAACCAAGTTCTAGCATGAGCAGCATAAATACCTCTCATATCAGTGAACTGGAATTTATCGTTCAATTGAATGTATCTCTCGAAGCATTGCCATGGTGTTCTTCTTTCAATGTTAGAAGTATAGGATCTTGTTGGCTTTGGAGACAAATGAGCAGAGATTATACTCCAGTTGAAAGAGAAATCAGTGACATATCTAATCAAGTACTTATCATCCTGTGGAAGCCAAATAGTTGGAATTCTTAGTTCCAAGTTGTTCAAAGAAGGTGGCTTTGGTGGTTTCAAAATATTGAATCTTCTATAAGAGCCAAATATACCCTTTTGATATGGGACACCATGTTTTTCAGATTCCTTTTGTTTTTTATAAACAAGTTTCTCCCATTCAGGTTCCTCATCAGTTGGCGGTAACATAGCTGAAATGTGACCGTATGGCTCTCTTTCAACAATGTGATCCGATTCTTTCTTCCCAAATGGTTCATAATTTGGTAGATGAGAAATCACAGACGTTTCAACAGCAGTAAATTGACTCATATCAGCAAACAATTTGAAAGCGACAACATCTCTTTCAACTTGTTGTTGTAAGAAATCTTCTTTAGTCACCTGTGGTAATTCCTTTGGAACAATATCATCTAATGGGTTAGGTCTCTTCAATAACAATGAAACATCAATAGCTTTCTCGGAATCAGAGCCCTCCTTTTCTTGTGACATTTCCTCATCCTCTCGTTTCTCTTGTTCTTCCTCTTTCTTTTCTCCAGATTCTTCCTTCACTGGTTCTTCCTCAGCAACATCAATTTGCATTTTATCAACATCAGCAACCTCTTGCTGTGTCGTACTAGTTGCCCTATCTTCAACAGGATCATCCAAATGCTTGATTGGTAATGGATCGATGCAACATACTTTACCGTAATTCCAGTAATCCATGACGGCTTGAGCCATCTGATAACAGGCAGCCATCTTGAATCGACGTTCTTGTTTAATATCAGTGGATAACCATTTCATTTCCGAAAGCAAATTATCCCAATGGGCACCACCTCGTGGATTAGCTCTCAAGAATGGATCAATGAATTTTTTAGGTTGTCTTAAAGACCAACTATGCTTTCTTTTCAATTCCTCAATACGAGAATATAACACAGACACTTTACCCTCAACTAAAGAAGTCTCAAATGCATCTGTACTTAATGATTTATGGGCTCTTAACAAAAGTTTAGGCAATTGTAATGTTTGTTGATGGTAATAAAGTTCAGTTAATGATCTGGCTTCCGCCACCTTGTGAGGTTTTCTATCGGGCATAATAGTCACTAATAATTTACTAGGATCTGTATTCTTGTAATCCAAATCTCTGGATGATTTTTCATCTGATCTTCTAGGTTGAACATCTAATGCATATTGATGAATTAATGTAGACAATGTTGGAGGATCAAATGGATTAGATTCGACATGTCTTTTAGTAACAATTGCAGGTCCCTGAAGAACTTGAGGGGGTGGTTGTTGTATTTGCTGTTGTGATTGTTGTTGTTGTTGTGTCTGTGGTTGTTGTTGTTGGACAGGTTGTACCTGAACTGGTGATTGTGAAGTTTGTGATTGTGATTGTGACTGAGCAGCCTGTTTGAGTTCTTCATGTTCAGGGATTGTTTGAAGTTTACTTGTATCCTGTCCTGGAGTAGAGCTCTGATCTTCATCTTGTGGTTCTCCAGCAGATTCATCTGGCTCTTCCTTACCTGAGTCCAACTTCCGAATCTTCCTTGGCGGAGTCTCTGTGTCAACTGAATCTTCTGTAGCAGTTTTGACCGGTGCTTGTGAAACAGATGGAGTAGGAGATGTCCTCTGAGGAGTGGTATTCATCACTGGAGCCGTTGTAGTAGAGTTAGCCCTTGGTTGTGCCTGTTGTTGTCTTTGTTGTTGAGATCCCTGAGGAGGCGAAGAGCGTCTATGTTGTCTATCATGGGTCAACATGGATATATTGAATTCGTGGCCATTTTCTAGATCATTTTTCTCTAAGAAAGACATCAGTTTGTCTTCAATTTGCAAGACTTGATCATTGGAGATGGGTAGCAAAGGTAGCCTAGAAACGCAGTAGAGTTCTGCCAATTTCCGTTTTCTATCTTTTATTATGCTACTACAATCTTGACGTCTTTGTTCTATAGACTCAAGTCGTATTCTGTCCATGGAAAATTGCTATATTAATAGAATTTTGGTTAGTATGGAATATTGGAGACAAAATTGTGAAAAAAATAATAAATACAAGGAACCAAAAGTTGGGGTCAAATTTTCCCCCATGCTTTTGAATTCCAGAAAAAAAAACGAAAACATACCACTTGTTTAGCAGTAGCAGTACTAGCCACCTTATCAGTTTGAGACATGATGGATATATATACACTTGTAAAATTTGATCCCTTCTATATGTAAATAGGCTTAACTATGGACACCCTTCAATGGAAAAAACAAAGTAAATAGTCGTGCAATTACCAAATTGATTATTCAAAATGAATGGACGACGACGATGGCAAAAAAACAGTCGACGAAGAGGGGCAATGAGGGGGTTTGAATTGCCACTGAGATAGATAGTAAGTGTGGAAGGGGGTAGATGGAAGTTGGTATCACTTATACAAGGTACAAGGATATATGTATATATATAAATATGTATATATAGAATAGAGTTGTGCAAGGGTGGTTTATCACTTACCTAAAGTTGTTGTCCTCTTTTTTTTTTTATTTTTGTGTAAAAACAACAAAAATTTTGAAAAAAATTAAAATTTTAAAAAATAAAAAGGTCGATTTAAGACGATCGACGTTATTGAGTTTTACACGAATACAGAATTTCTCTGGGTAGCACCTTGAACAACTAATATAGCAGTTCTTTTAAGTTTTCTTGATCGAGTGTACCTACTAACAGAGTCTTCCGGTTTAGGATCTTCCCATTGGTTAGTGTAATATGTCCAACCTTTCATATCGGTGGTGCCCTTCTTCTTTTCTACCTTCCAAGTATCCTCTAACCATTTCCATTTACTTTCCATAGAATCCGGTTGCTTGGGGAATTGAAATTTATCTAAACTCACACAACATTCTTGTAAGGCTCTACCAGTGTAATTAGATCTCTCCAATGGCAACATCATCCCGGTCCACCCAATACCTACCCACCGTCTTTGGTTCTCCAAAACATCAAATTCAACAACAGTGCTACTACTCATTGGAACCCCATTTGCTTGTAGTGCAGTGCTACTGACTTGTCTAACAATCTTATAACTCATATTAATTGGAATCTGTGTACTCTCTAATTCCACTTGCTTGTCTTCTAAATTGAATTCAAACCCTGTGATAAACATAGCTATTTTCCGTACATATGTACTTCTCCAAATGAGTTTTTGAATTACCATCATCCATGTGGAATTCCAACTAAGTATTGAAACACCAACAATTAGATTAAAACTTCTTAATGAAAATAAAAATTTCATAGCAACAATATACATTGGTGTCAATAATAACATCGAGATGTATAACCTAGACACACCGCCCTCACGAGAGTCACCAATATTCGGACACCTAGATAATAGAAACTTAAACCGTGTAGTCATATTCTCTAGTCTATCTAATATCTCTTCAAGTGTCGGCTGATATTCTTCAATAGCTTGTAGATCTAATACAACTGTGTGAACTAACCAATAAATGGAACATAATGATGTCACTACAATCATTGGCATCAAAAATTTTGAGACAACCCCCCAATACTGTAATAAATTAATATAAGTGGCAATAACTAAGAAATTCAAATATTGATTCTCGTTAGTCCATGTTATAAATGCTAATACACGATCCAAGAGAATGATTAAAGGGTAAACGGAGTATAACGCCGTTGAAATGATAGGTGGGGTCTCTTTGATCAATGATTTAGCTCTTGAAAAACTATGAATTTCGGGTACAAAATCTGCTCTTATTATATGTTGTTGTTTCGCTTTATCAACATTTGGTTTCAAAGTATTAGTTGTAGTTGTAGGTGTAGGTGTAGGAAGCGTTCTTGGGGGAAGTTGCGGAGGAGTTAATGATTGTTTAGACATTCTCTTTGATAAAAGTATTTGTGATTTTTGTGTTTAAGGGGAATTGAGTAGAAAAGAAAAATATAGTCTTTAAGACAAATTAAATATTCGTTTAGTAAATTTAGAAGTCGTAAATTGATTAGTAAAGATGATAATTGAACTGTAATATAAGTAAAGATAAGAAAACGGTCCCCATTTACCTTGAAATTGTTGGAATCAATTTTACAAAATATAAAAAAGACTACTAAGCGCTCTTTTTACAGGAAGCGGCGTTTTGGAGTGGAGGGGGGGAGCATATATAATATATATTAGAAGTCATTTTTTATACACTGTTTTTAGCCTTGTACAAATATTTTTGGAGTATGTTCAATGCTTGAACTTCATCTTGAGTCATAGGCAACAATTTAGGTTGGTTACAAATATTCAAACAATTCATCGTATCTAAAGCCATTGTAGCAGATAACCCCATCGCGCTCTTCATAGCTTGAATGTTACCATGGATCCCCACATTAGGTGGAGTAGCAAGTTCATGAATATGCATTTCACATTCAGATATTCTCTTTATATGAGCTCCTAAAAGATGATCAGGTAATAACAGTCGTTGGAATCTAGAATTCTGAGGTAATGAAGGATCAATACTTAGAATCATACAGAGTTTCTTTTGAGCAGCAGCATTATTACCATTAGCATCTAAGAAATCCTTGAACCCCTTGGCAACTTTATGATCATCGAATAATTCATATGAATGATTATGGGAGCTATTGTCTTGCTTGAATATGTATAACTCCCTTTCTGCAAAATCAAAGGATATAGTGTATCTCGCTGTGCAACCCGAAGTGACAGGTATGTATCTACCTTCTTTTCGCCTCGTTAGATCATCTGTAGATTGATGTTGTCCCTGAATGGGTTGAATGGAGACATTATTAACAGAGTTATGAATTGCCGCGGTAGCAACAGCTTGTACAGGCGCCAAGGAAGTCAATGTCAGTTGTGGATTAACCGAGAAACCAGGATTAGGTTCATCAAATGATGTATTAGGGGAATCTAGTGTGTTACCTTCGGCAACCCTTTGTTTTAGTTTTCTGTAGTGTTTTTTTCTATTTTGGTCCGATTTACAACAAAGCAAGTAATATTCGGTTTCAGTGTGTTTAAGTTTTTCATCTCTCAAGAATAAATGTCCATAGAGTAACCAGAGGGGAACAAATTGATTGAAAGTCATTTTTACAGCGGTACCTTTCTCATGGAGTTCAAATAGATCCATCATGAATAGAGTATATGGAGTCAACAAGGTTGGATCATTCAACGGTAAATGCCTTTTACTGAAAGCCTCTAGGGCCTTCTTAGCAGTGATCCCTTGCATTTCTTCATCGGTTAGAGTATAACTGGAATCATCCGGGAGGTTTGGTTGTTGAGCGTTAGACCTTATTATATCTCTTTCGATTTCTTTAACTTTATTTCTATGATTTCTCTGCGCAAGACGCACCTGTTTACCTCTTTCCAATCTCTCTGCATATCTTTGTTTCTTTATCACTTCATGTGAAACCCTCTCCTCTGGAGACATTTCAGAGACTGGTTTATGTTTAGGTTTATTTCTCATTGGATCTTGTATAAAGACAAATTGTAAGCCCTTCTTAGGAGTCATTGTGTGATTCTATAAAGATGGATGTTAGTATAACTGTTAATAATGAAAAAGAGAACTCCTGTATTAACGCATACCATATTGGATTCTTCAACATCAAAGTTGATCCAATTACGACTCTGACGTTGCATTGTATATGTGCTATTATATTTTATATCTGGAAACACTCCATCTTTATCAGTGATCACCATACAAACGCTGCTTGATTTATCTAAATGCCAGAAAAATGGTGTTCACATGATTTCCTAATTGGGAAGTAGCATCTGTACACCAGGAATCGTCTAACCTCTATTTTTAAGTGGCGACGAGAGTAAGATCAATTAGATGTTATCTTATTCTTTTGTGCAAAGTTATCAAATAGCATTACTACAACATGTCATCATCAGAGAAACAAGAAGTTCTTACACAACAATCGAAGTCGATTGAAGAAGAAAAGAAGCAAGCCATTAAGACATTAGAGGAAGATGATGAATTTGAAGATTTCCCTGAAGATGGTAAGTATCTAGTTAAAAACTTAATTACTATTTGAACCATTGATACTAACTTATATAATAATTGAATTTAGAATGGAGTGAATCACACACTCTAGGTGCCACCCAACAGGATCGTCTCTGGGACGAAAGTTGGGAAGACCACGACGATGATAATGATGATTTCACAAAGAGACTCACGTATGTATACACCACAGGGCAATGAATTGCTCAATCTATTTTACTAGATAAATAGTTTTTTTACTAACACCTTATCCCCCTTAAATATTCTAGAGATGAGTTGAAGAAAAACAGTTCCTAAGAGAAGATGATATTGATACACTTTTGACTGAACAAAATAAAAATTATAACCACTATCGGTGGGTTTCAGTTGACCACCATTCCCTTCCATGGGACTACCATATATCAATTATTCACCCCTTTACTGCCACATCTTATGTATTATAGCATTCTAATAATAAAGTATCCACTCTTTACATTAAAGGCTCGTATTAGTAGTAGTAAGTGTAATAATATCGGTGTAAGGATGTATATATTTCTCTCTTCGTCGTTGAAAATTAGGTAAATAAGAAGAAAGTGTAAAATCAAAATACGGGTGGCAAAGAGATACTTATTTGTTTGTAAAGCTGGATATATAACTACACATAGATAACATCATTACAATGGCTACATTGGAAGATTTAGATAACAATCAGCAATTGGAGGTTGACCAAGAAATTCTCAATTCCTCCACCACAGATATAATAAATAGAACTAAACTCTTGGATAATGAAATCAAATTGTTTAGATCTGAATTATTAAGATTACAACATGAAAAGTCTGTCATGCTAGAGAAAATCAAGGATAACAATGATAAAATCAAGAATAATAAGCAATTACCATACCTCGTGGGTAACGTTGTTGAAATATTGGATGTCGCCGCAGATGAAGATGCTGTGGAAGAGGGCGCCAACGTGGATTTGGATTCCACTAGAGTGGGTAAATCTGCCGTGATTAAAACATCTACAAGACAAACTGTGTTCCTACCATTGATTGGTTTAGTGGACCCAGAAAAATTGAGACCAGGTGATTTGATAGGTGTTAATAAAGATTCATATTTGATCTTGGATACTTTACCCGCTGAATACGATTCCAGAGTTAAAGCAATGGAAGTTGACGAAAAACCAACAGAGACATACGCCGATATAGGTGGATTAGATAAACAAGTTGAAGAATTGGTGGAAGCTGTTGTTTTGCCTATGCAACAAGCTGAAAAGTTTAAGAATCTAGGTATTAAACCACCTAAGGGTGCTCTCATGTATGGTCCTCCAGGTACTGGTAAAACTCTTCTAGCTAGAGCTTGTGCTGCTCAATCTAATGCAACATTCTTGAAATTGGCTGCTCCTCAATTGGTGCAAATGTTTATCGGTGATGGTGCTAAATTAGTTCGTGATGCCTTTGAATTAGCTAAAGAGAAGGCTCCAACTATTATATTCATTGATGAATTGGATGCCATTGGAACCAAGAGATTTGACTCTGATAAGTCTGGTGATAGAGAAGTTCAAAGAACCATGTTGGAATTGTTGAATCAATTGGATGGGTTTGGCTCTGATGACAGAGTTAAAGTGTTGGCTGCTACAAACAGAGTTGATGTGTTAGATCCTGCCTTATTGAGATCCGGTAGATTGGATAGAAAGATTGAATTCCCATTACCTTCCGAAGAGTCTAGAGCCCAAATCTTACAAATTCATGCTAGAAAGATGACCATCGACTCTAATGTTAACTGGCAAGAGTTAGCTAGATCTACTGACGAATTCAATGGTGCTCAACTGAAGGCCGTCACTGTAGAGGCTGGTATGATCGCTTTAAGAAACGGACAATCTATCGTGAAACATGAAGATTTCGTGGAGGGTATTGGTGAAGTCCAAGCTAGAAAGTCCAAGTCTGTGTCATTCTATGCTTAGATAATATGTAGAAATTACAACAAATAATATTAAATAAAATATAAAATAACTTATCTCATTTTCTTATTCTCTATAAACTAATCATACAAATAAATCTTCCCACTGATTCCAGCAACAGCAGTTAAACTTGTTTCCAATGGATGGGTCTCAACACAATTGATAAGTTTATCATCAACTTTAATTTTTTTAACTAATTTACAATTACCCCATCCCCAAAAGCAAAGATACCCAAATGAATCACCACTGAGCAAGTTCTTCCCATCGGGACTGAATGCAAGCTCAATATTGAACCCTGAATTATTGTGGCCCGTAAACACTTTCTTTTTGTTCTTCTTGAACTTTTCGGATTGGGAAGTCGTAAATGTGAGGATTTGATTATCCATAGACTGACCCACAAAGAATTGCTTCTTAGGATGGAGAACAACCCACGGCATGGAATACTGTTTAGGATCGCTTATCTGCTTAATAGGCATATTAATTCTGAGATTCCATATTTTCAATGATTTGTCATCTGATGACGAAATGAATTGTTTACCATCATTGATGAATTCAATAGAATTAATTGGACCCATATGATGGTCATATGTTTGAACTAATTCATTAACATCTATATTGTAATGCTCAATCTTACGAGTCGATAATGCAATGAGTATCTCTGTCTCATTATTAGGATTGAATTTAGCCATGTTAGGGGTTCCATTGACTCTTAATCTGTATAGGCACTCTCCAGTTTTGGTGTCCCATAGTTTCACCCATCTATCATATGAACAACTTAAAAATTTCGTCCCATCTTGTGTGAATTGCACAAATTTCACAGATTTCTTATGTCCATCAAATACACGAAGAAGTTTTCGTTGTCTATACACATCCCAGAGCTTGATTAAATTATCATTACCACACGAGAGAAGTAAATGCCCGGTATTGGGGAAAAATTGTTGATGCTGCACTCCCATTCTGTGACCTTCGTAAGTATGCTTCTTTTGTTTCGGAACAAAGCATTCTTGGGAACCAGGTGGACCACGAGAGTGAAGAGCCTTGGGTATAGTCGTGATGTAATCATAATCCTCTGAACAAAATAATTCACTTTTCTCTGTTTTAGTGGATGGAGCCACCGCTGGCTCCAGGGTATTTGTCGTCTCAGTTTCCTCAGTCTCGAAATTTTCAGTTTCAACTTGCTCACTATCAGGTATATCATTATCATCGGAACTTGAGTAACCTGCCCAAGGTCCTTTATATGAGTCAATATCAAATGATGACTTATCACCATTTCTAGATTTCCTTTGCTTTTTGATTTTCTTAGGCTCTGATTTCGTTGCTCTGTCCTGTCCCACAAGATCATGTAACCTCTTATTAGTTTTGAATTGTAAATTGTCTATGTGCTCGTATGCGATGGTCCCTGTTACAGTGGCTTGTCCCGGAGGAGCTTTAGATATCAACTGTGTATGTAGTTCACTATCGTCTGGGGTAACAACATCGGGGATGGCATCGAAATTCTGTTTTAGTTCATCAACCAGTGGTGGACCTTCATCTTCGGATGAATCTGAGTCATATCCAGTTACTAATGACATTGTTTGTTTGATAACTTACCACTATTTAGAATCTTATTGATATATCAAGAGTTCTCTGAAAATATTCGGACTAACTACTCAATAAAAAAAATTTTTTTTTGTTCAAGTCATCTTACGTGAAGTTGATTGAAAGTACTATAATAACCCATTATTGCCATGGCTAAGAGAACTAAAGAACAAGCTGAACAAGAAGAATCTGATTCTGATATCGATGTGTCTTCCACTGATGAGGAAGAATTACAAGAAGAAGAAAATGACCAAGAATTAGTCAATGTTGATTTTGATTTCTTTGATCTTAATCCAACTGTTGACTTCCATGCAACTAAGAATTTCATAAGACAACTATTCGGAGATGATAATGTGTTATTCCAAATCTCAGATCTTGCAGATTTGATTTTGAAGGAACATCATGTTGGTACGACAATTAAGACAGACGGTGAAGAGAGTGATCCATTCTCTCTTCTCTCTGTGATAAGTGTCAATGATAACTTGGACAGCAGTTTTTTGAAGTCTTTTAATAAGTATATCTTTGACAAGACATCTAAGAAGACAGAATTCAATTTACTTTTAAGACAGTTAATGAGTCCGAAGTCCAAATACAGAACAGGGTTGATCATCTCTGAAAGATTGATCAACATGCCTGTTGAGACTGCCCCACCTATGTACAGAATGTTATTGGAAGAAATGGAAAAGGCTGAAGATAAGGATAAAGAATATAGTTTTGATTTCTATTTGATACCATCTAGGGTTTACCAACTTGTGAAGTCTACTATTGATGAAGAAATGGATGATGAGGGTGCCACCAGAAACAAGAAGGCCAGAAAGACTGACAACAGCAAAAATGTTGAATATGATTACTTCCATTACGAGGATGAAGTGCTTGAGAAGAATTCTGTTCACTATGGGTACTTCGATTTCACTAACAAAAACGTGGAGACCGATGGTAGAAGAGTTTTCACTGAATACGGTATTGATCCTAAATTCAGTTTAATACTGATCGATAAGAAGTCGTTAATTAAGTCATCTAAAGAGATGGCAGACCAATTCCCACCTTTCTAATATCCTTATTTTTTTATAAATTAGAAAAAAATAAACAAACACTAATTGTATTAGGGATTTACTCTATTTGCTCATGAGTATTTAAAAATGTAATTGAGACTAGTATCCACTGTTCTTTACAGCCTCCACCCTCCACCAAAAATGTTGTAAGTTGTGGTCAGATGAGGGATAATCGACATACATTCATGAATCAAGAAATAGCCGAATTCATGATCAAAAATAGGAGTGGATAGTACAGTATTAGAAATCTATACTGATACCATCGATCTCAGGATAGATATGATTGCAAATATCATGCACATCCTCCACCAACGGCTTAAACATAATACTTCACAATGCCCACCGTATTTGACCCACAACAATTAAATGAACCTTTTTAATCAGTTGTAACATTAACACAGCAACGATTAATAAACCCTGGTTATGGGGGAACCGGATAAATTTATTTTTAATAGTGTAACCGGTTGCATTTTTAAGCGGAAACTTTCTCCACCAATCTGTCTAAAACCAGAAACTCCGATAGGGTATTTTGAATCGGCGTTTTGTGTATTTCTCGATAAGCCAACATACAGCCTACACAAAACACATGCAAAATAAAATTTGAATTCGGAACCAGTAATAATTCTTCAAGTGTGGATTCCTACTATTCTGAATAATAAATTTTAACACAAAAGGGCCAGAATAAAATCTCTTGGACCTACCTATCATGAAACAACAGTCCTTCTATCCATTAACAAGAAAACAAACATGACTAAGAGACTACTTATAGGTGTTGATGTCGGTGGAACCAATACTGATGCGGTTTTACTAGATCCAACTCAAATCAAAGAGGCAGGTAAGGGTGTTCTTTCCTGGAATAAAACTGTCACTACTCCCGAAGTCTCTGAAGGTATTCAACAAGGTATTTCTAAACTGTTCGAAGATTGCAAAGGCATCAACAAAGATGAAGTCACATCTGTGACGATCGGTACAACCCACTTCATCAATGCCGTTGTCGAACAAGACCAAGCTAGATTAGACAAGGTTGCTGTTATTAGACTATGTGGCCCTTATTCACGGAAAGTTCCACCATTCTCTGATTTTCCAATTGGATTAAAAAAGATCTTGGAGGGGTATATTGGGTTTGTCAATGGTGGGTATCACGTGGATGGTAATGAAATCCAACCCATCAATGAAGCTGAACTCATGACACACATTAAAGAAATCAAGAAAAGAAACCTGAAATCAATCGTACTTATTGGTATTTTTTCACCAATGAAACCAGAACAGGAATTCAAAGCAAAGTCAATCATCGAGAGGGAGATACCTGATGCCAGAATCGTGCTTTCCAGTCAAGTTGCGGGAATTGGTTACTTAGAGAGAGAAAATGCAGCTATTTTGAATGCATCTATCCTAAACTTTGCTGAGAAGATTATTTCGTCGTTCACTAACGCTATCAGAAACATTGGCTTAAAGTGTCCAGTCATGTTGACCCAGAACGATGGTACTGTGCTTCCAGCTATAGAAGCTTTGAAATTACCCATCAAGACATTCTCTTCTGGTGCCACTAACTCAATGAGAGGAGCTTCATTCTTGGGTAATGCTCATGGGAAGACTTCAATTGTTGTTGACGTTGGAGGTACCACAGCCGATGTTGGTTTACTATTACCTTCTGGATTCCCAAGACAGTCCTCATCATATTCTACAGTTGGTGGTGTTAGAATGAACTTTTCAATGCCCCATGTGGAGTCCATTGGACTAGGTGGTGGATCTATTGTCAGAGGTGATACTGATAATTTGACGGTTGGACCTGACTCTGTTGGTTCTGAGATCATTAAGAAGGCCTTGATTTTCGGTGGTGAACAAATCACTGCCTCTGATGTTGCTGTCGCTATGGATGAGTCCTTGGATATTGGTAAGTTTAGCATAGTGAAGGACAAGTTCTCCAAGAGATATACAGAAAAATTTGGTGAGGTTGTCAAGCAGATGTTAGAGAAAATAATTGATAGAATGAAGACAAGCCCTGATGATATTACCGTGTTAGCAGTTGGTGGTGGTTCATTCATCGTCCCTGGAAAATTAGATGGTGCGTCTGAAGTGATTAGACCTCCATTTTATAATGTTGCAAATGCTATAGGTGCTGCCATGGGTAAGATATCCTCTGAGGTTCACACGATTAAACATTTGGCCCCTGGAACTGAAACTAGAGAAGATGTTTTATCTGCATTAGAAAAGGAGGCATTCCAGAAGTCAATGGCTAACGGTGCCCTGGAATCATCTATTCAAACTGTGTTTGTCTCATCTGATCCGATTCCATATGTTCCAAACACTTATGAGTTTATCATCAGAACAATCGCTGATGTTGATTATTCAAAGATGAAGAAGTTAGAAAGTGCGTCGCCTCTGACAACGTCAGGTTCCAAATCTGGAACAAGGGATATTGTCAAAAATTCATCATTTGCTACAGATCTGGTCATCGAAAAGGAAATTGATTATACCACTTATGAACCTCATGTGGATTCACAAAGAAAATGGTTTTTATCTGAGGTAGATCTTGAATTTCTTAGTATTGGTTGCTACATTCTTGGATGTGGTGGTGGTGGTAATCCATATCCTTCTTTTTTGCAAGCCAGAACTTTATTGAGACAGGGTGATTCAATTACTGTGGTTGACTTGGATGATATTGAGAAATATACTGTTGGTGAGGGTGCTATTCCTGCTGCTTGCTATGCTGGTTCTCCTACAGTGTCCCATGAACAACTTGATGGTGATGCTCTTATCCACTGTTATGAAGTCATGACAAAATTCATTCACAAGAAACCAGAGTTAATTTTCCCGGTTGAAATTGGTGGTGGTAATGGATTGAAACCATTCCAATTGACTTCCTCTTCTGGGTTGAACATTCCTGTTGTTGATTGTGATTTAATGGGGAGAGCATATCCTACTCATTGGCAAACAAGTCCAGTGGTCCATCAGACCGACAATAGCTGTGTCTATGCCCCAACAGTGTTCAGCAATGGTAACGGTAACACCACCATTTTGGCCAGCTCCCAATCCGATTTTTTGATAGAGAAAACAATGAGGGCTGCTTTATCAGAATTAGGCTGTTCTGTCGGATTACTTAATCCACCAATGACAACAAACCAAGTGAGAGATACTAGCATCCATCGTTCTCTTTCATTAGCATGGAGAATCGGCAGAGCTGTCAAGATTGCCCAACAGAATTCCGAAATTGATAAGATGCCTGAAAGAATTTTAGAATCTGTCAATAATTCAGGGAAGCTATTATTTTCAGGGAAAATTGTTGGAGTTGAGAGGAAACTATTTAAGGGACATGTTTGGGGGAGTGTTATCATCGAGGAGTTGGAACATCCAAAGAGGAAGATGGCTATTCCATTCAAGAACGAAAATATTTATTGTGAAATTTCAGATTACGATGGGTCTAATAAAGAAGTTGTTTGTTCTGTTCCTGATTTGATTTCAGTTATCGATGCCGATACCGGTGAAGCAGTTGGTACACCAGATTATAGATATGGGTTACTTGTTTTTGTGTTAGGTATTGCTCCGAGTAACCAATGGACAGACACTGAAAGAGGTATTGCTATTGGTGGTCCAAAGGGGTTTGACTTAACCAATATGGACTATAAGCCTATTAGTAAGTATCGTAAACCTATCTCTGTCATTTCAGAATATGCTACATAAATATATACGTGTTAATAAAAAAGTATTTGTTGATTTTATTTTTGTTAATTAAATCCATTAAAGTATACATTATAAAAAAAAGCAGAAATTGAAAAAATAAAGAAAATATCACATATAAGTAGCGTTTAATCTGGCGTCCAAATATTCACCAGAAGTTATTGGTTGGTACTTCTTTGGGTTAGTCTCTGAGAAGGTACCTGGAAGAGCATCAACAACCTTATCAGCATTAGCAGACACAAAGAATGGAATGGAGAAACGCACCTTGGACATACCTGTTTTAGAGTCAACAGGTGGGGCCTTGACTCTATGTAAGGTAGACTTTAAAGCATCATTAGACCATCTCATGAGGAAGTCGCCAGTATTGATGACTAGTGATCCAGGAATGCATGGTGCATTCACGAAGTTACCCTTATTGTATGGCTCCTCGACTTGTAAACCACCACAGTTATCTTGTAAAAGCATAGTTATGGTACCGAAGTCAGTATGAGCAGCAATTCTTTCAGTTGTACCATCTTTCAAAGCCTTCTCTGAAGTTGGTGGGTAATGAAGTAATCTTAATTGATTATCCGAATCAGAGTGGTATGGCAAGAAAAAATCTTCTTCTAGATCCATTCCTAAGGCAATTGCTCTTAAAAACAATTTAGAAGTAGCATCTGACATTTTGAAGTAATATTGGCAGTACTCCCTAAATCCTGGGATATCTTCATCATCTGGCCATATGTTATAGTATTGTTTATTGTTCTCATTACCAGAGTCAAAGGATTCCTTAACATCAGGCACTTTTCTCAGTTTATCCACTTCTGATTTGTCAAACACCATCTGCACAACTTTTTCCTTACCGACAGAGGACCAACCTCTATGATGAGCACCTGATTCAGGGTGGGCACATTTGAACTTTTCTTCATCTGGTAACTGGAAAAATTTTGCACTCCATTCGAACATCCGTTTCTGATCTTCTTCAGGGATCCCATGATTGATGACGTACATGAAACCAACGTCCTTCATGGCCTTCACCATGTCCTTACCAGCCTTTAATTTACCCTCAGGGGTACCATCAAGAAAAGGTTGAAAGTCGATCACTGGAACTTGAAATTTGGAAGTGTATTCTTCTGTTCTGGAAACTGTCATATTTTGTTTTATAATGATAATTAGGAATCAGACGATTGATGAAAAGAGCAGAAGAAAAAAATTAGAATAAAGTTAAAAGGTAATGTGTCCTTATATATGAAGGTAGAATAATCTGCTAACTAATGGTCATACGATTCTCTTGTATATTTCCAATCGCTGATCTCTCCTTTTGGTTGAACTAATAATCTATGAATAAAAGTAAGTAGGTTGCCATTTCATTAAATTCCCTATCAGAAGATCGAAGAAAAAAACATACAGACAAAGAACATAAAAATCTTCCAGCCCACCGTTTCCGGTTGAAAACTTTACGCAAACGTCATTACGGGAAATGCGAAAAGATAACTTGCAAAACTAGTTTGAATGTTACAATTGTTCAAAAATACATGAATTGAAAAGTTATACATTCAATAAATACTTCAGAATATCTTCACTTTATTGGTAAGTTAATTAATTCTTTTGTTTCTTCACTTATACTAACAATAAATATTCAAGTCACATCATCATCGTTACAAATATGTCGTTCAACAATTTTAAAGACATTCCGCATGTTCAATTGAACAACGGCGTTAGTATGCCAACTTTTGGGTTGGGTACATGGCAATCACAACCAAATGAGGTCTCCAAGGCTGTTGAGCATGCATTGAAAAATGGTTACAAGCATATTGATACAGCTGCTATATATGGCAATGAACATGAAGTCGGAGCTGGGATAGCTAATAGTGGAATTTCCAGAAAGGATATATTTGTGACAACTAAGTTATGGAACTCCCATCATGATCCAAGTGATGTTCCAGTTGCATTGGATGCTAGTTTGAAGAAATTGGGATTGGATTACGTTGATTTATACTTGATGCATTACCCATGTGCAAACGACAGAGATGAATTTGTCAATAAACAAAACTTTATTAAAGTTGATATTGATTATGCTGACACTTGGAAGGCCATGGAGAAGTTGTTGGATACTGGTAAGGTTCGTGCCATTGGTATTTCAAACTTCTGTCAAAGTGAATTAGAGCACTTGTTAGACACATGCTCCGTTGTTCCGCAGGTTCACCAAATGGAGATGCATCCATACTTGAAGCAAGATAAGTTCCTTCAATTTCATAAATCTAAGGGTATTCATGTCACAGCTTATTCACCATTTGGTAACCAAAATGCTATCTATGAGTTAGAAGGTGAACCAAAGATTTTAGAGCACCCAGTAGTGACTTCAATTGCGAAGAAAACTGGGTACACACCAGCACAGGTTCTTATTTCTTGGGGTTTGGAGAGGGGCACGTCTGTGATTCCTAAGTCTGTTACTGCAACAAGAATAGATGAGAATAAAGTTGGTGAAACTGTGAAATTAAGTGCTGAAGACTTCAAGGCAGTTTCGGATTTGGGCTACTCTAAGAGATACTCGGATTATGGTCCAGCTGTTGGATATTGGTATTATAGTGACCTTGAATGTCAAGGTAAGAAACCTTGAAACTCTTGTACTAAGTATCATTTATAAAAATATAATAGATTAAATTATTTCTTCGTTCAATGAGATCAGTGTAAGATTCAGGAAAAATTTCTAACAAAGACTATTGAATTAAGTGAAAGTTCAGAACTAATATGGAAATTGGTGTATATTTTCGTATCGTATCTATATCATATCTAATTGGCATTGCCTCTACTTTTCCGGTATCAATATTTTCACCACAATTTTAATACCTCAACTTTAAAAAATGAATTTATCCAGAGAGATAGTAGTACACTGGCAACTAGGGTGGATTGGAATCTCACACATGCTGCCCGAGAACTCATAATACCTCCACCAAGATACGCATAGTGCCCACCAAAACAATCAGGGGTAACATTACCTCCACCATCGAGCAATTATATTGTCGTTATTGACAACAGAAGCAATATGCTCGTCAAAACAAGGTGCTAGATAGGGATTGATTATATCGTTTAGGAAATAAATGGTATCCAGACTTGGGCCATCCGTTCTCAAAATAAGTTTAAATTAATACAAAATAATGGCACCGTACCATTGTATCCGACATAGTCCCATTGAATCCATACACGCCTATAAAGCAAAGCTGAATAACAGTTTATCTTGGTGATGATATCACTATTACAACAGGATCGGATACCACCAATTCTGTATCTGAATAGTTTTTAAAACCACCGCAAAGCCGTCCGCCACCGAAAAAACCTCCACTGATAAGGCTAAAAGAGAATATCCGAATATGCACAGGGTCAAATCTCATACAGAAACTAAACCATTATACATACTTTTAGTGCTGATAAGATCTATTCAAAGTGTGAAACTATCACTTTACATTCAATAGATAGCTAACATTCAACAACAATTTAAAATAAAAAAATCACCTGGTTAGCTTTATTATTGCGGACCGAACGGATCTATTTAGTCAGCGAACCAGTAATAAGGAAGAAAAAAAAATTTCACTGAGTGTCAGCCAGTCAGTCATTCAGTCAAACTATTTTTTTTTTTTCAAAAGATAAGGGAAAAATATCTTTTTACGGTACATTTTCATTTACTTTGTGGTTTATCTCTTTACAATACACAACTAACTATAGATAATTATATTGGTACTAACTACAGATAGAGCTAAGGATAGAAAGAATCAAAAAACTATTTGTATTTTTGGCCTATTTAATAAACCAATTTTGTCTTATTTTTTTCTCTTTTTCATTTTTTGATTTGCCTGGGTTATTGGAAATGATTATGCTTATATGCTAACATATCAGGACTATTATAAAACATTTTTTCACAACATCATTTACTTATAATTAATCCTTCTTTGCTTAAACAAATATTCAAATAAAAATTTTAATCACAAAAAAACAAACAAACAACAATCTAAACACTTTTTTTTTTCAGATAAGTTATGATTGATTGGACTAAATGGAGAGCTAAATTAGAAGTTCCTAAAGATGACGATGCTTTCTATCAAAATGATTCGTTAACCAACAGAGATATTATTCCTATTCCACCTGAGAGAAGAACTTGGAATCGTTTAGCTTATGCAACTTATTGGATCATCGAGGGTGTCTCAATTTCAGGGTATACCACGGGGTCCACCCTTGTTGGATATGGATTAACTCCAAAGCAAAGTATTGGTTGCTCTGTGGCTGCTGGTATCATATACGGTATCATGGCTGTTGTCATGGGATGGATCGGTTCTCACCATCATATTGGATTCCCATTAATAGCTAGATTTACATACGGTATCAGAGGTGCTACATTTGGTATTTGCCTAAGAATTATCACTGGTATCATTTGGTGGGGTGTTCAAGCATACTATGGTGGTCAAGCAATTAGAGTGTGTATAGGTGCCATGTCTCCTCGGTTTTTGACGTGGGATTCCTTCCATGATGCTAACTCTATCACTTCAAGAGATTTTGTCGGGTTGGTTCTTTACTGTGTGTTCATGATTCCATGTCTTCGGATTCCACCTGAGAAGTTACAACTTTTCTTCAGGGTTGTCACGGTGTTCACCGTTGGTGCATTCTTTGGATTAGTTGGGTTCACCACGAGAAAGGCTGGTGGTGCCGGTACTATGTTTAGTGAATCGTCTACCGAATTCACTAGTAACGGTGCTCTAGGTTGGGCTTGTGTGAGAGGTATATTCTCCATTATTGGAACAACCGGGACTGGTATCTTGGGGCAATCCGATTTCACTAGATATGCTAAAAGTAAAAGAACACCAATGTTTGCTCAATTAATTGGTGCTCCCTTGACGTTGACTTTTTCTGCCGTTATTGGTATCATCACTACTTCTGCTGCTAATGATTTAGTTGGATCTGTCGTTTGGAATCCTGTCACATTATTGAGTAGTTTACAAGAATATGAAAATAATTCATCGAAGGCTAGAGCTGCTATATTCTTTGGTGGGTTGGCATTCGTTTTACAACAGATGGCTATCAATTTATTATTGAACACTTTATCCAGTTCTATGGATATGGTTGGATTGTGTCCTAAATATATTAACATTAGAAGGGGTTCATTTATTGTTATGATTGTGGGTATCTTAATTTGGCCATGGAAGATTTTATCATCTGCTAGAGCTGTTGTCATTTTCGGTACGGGATGGGGTTGTTTCTGTTCGGGTCAAACTGGTATTATCATTGCCAAATATTTTATTGTTTTCAAAAGGAAAATTTTATTAAAAGATTTATATATCAATAATGGGGAATCCATTTATTGGTTTTGGAATGGTATCGATTGGAGATCAATTGGTGCGTTTTTCATTGGAACAGTTTTTTTACTACCCGGATTAGGATACGCCGCTAATGATGAAAGTAATGGATTTTGGACTTGGATCTTTGATGTTTCGTATGCTTGGGGTTTACTTTTATCTGGAGCTGCGCTGTTAGCTATGGATTACATTTTCTCTGGTAAGAATATCAGTGTGACATCTAAAGTTGATGATGTTTACACCGATGATGGTATGGCTCTTGTTACTATGGGGAATACCGAAAGTTGTCATTCTACCTCTAGCGTCGAGGAATTGGAAGTTCATTATGGTGAAGGTAAAAAATTGGCTTGAACTTTCCAGGTGCTTACTTATTTTTAGTTTTTTATTTTTTGGTTTTTAACGTTTTAACTTGCTAATTGGTTTTCATGCTCTTCTTATTTTTTTTTTTTGCTCTATGTATTTATTATTTTTATTATTACTATTCTATTTGATTTATTCCTACTTTACTTCACTTTTACTTTACTTTACTCTATTTATTTAAATATCATTTTGTTTGGGTTAGATAAAAAAAAAAATTTTTTTTTCAACAATAAGGAGATAATGTTTTCCCAAATCTCGGTTATCCGAGAATACATTATGTAAGTGTCCGTTGATAGGCTCTGTCATTGGATGATAACGGATGTGGCTGTCCTATCTTGTGGTGAGGTCTCACCCCGGTGGTCTCCCCCCGGTGGGAGAATATTTTTTTTTTCTCTCTCTCTATGATGAGATGAGCTTGGTTAACTTACTGTCATTGTTTTTTTATTATTTGCTTTGTGTAACTTTTTTATTCTCATTTTCTTTAATGTTAATTATATGAACTACTTATCGATCACTACACTTACATTACCTCTCTTGACTGAACCATTACATCACATACCCTTGTATTTCTCTTATTTAGTTCTTCCGCTGGTTTAAAAAAAAAAATTTTTTTATTAGAGGAATCACACACTCCCCCAGATCATAATGACCACATTCAAATTTGTTTGTCATCACCCGAACTGTGGTAAAGTGTTCAAAAGACGTGATTACCTGTCAAGACATGAAGCAAATCATGCCTTGACAAAGCCATTCTCATGTGAAATTTGTGACTTCAAATTTGCTAGAAAAGATCTATTAGAAAAACACAAATCTTCTAAATCACATAAAAATAAAAAGGCACTATTATCAAACGATAAAGTGCAAACAAACCCAGATGGATCTTCCATATTGGTGCAGCGGTTGGGCCCAACTGCAACCAATGGGAAACCCCCTGCTCCTAATCAACTACCTCCCACAACGGCCATTAGTACACCTTCATCATCGACAGCACCATCTACTCCAACAGCTATAATAGGTAACACTCAAGCACCACCACCACCACCACTACAACAACAACAACAAGTACCACCAAATCACATCCCTAATGGAGCTCCAATATCGGCACCACGGCCAATCCATAATCCAGTGCTGACCACTCAGAGTATCCCACTAGTGAATAATAATAATACCACTAATACAATGTTTCCCACCATGATTCCTAGCAATAATAACTTCGCACACACTCACATAGGAGCTGGGTACCCCAATCATTTTATGGCACCATTGACTAGACTACCAATTCATCCATTCTCTCAGACTCCACCGTTTGCACCAACTGTGCTACCCTTGAGTACGGCATCGACACCGACATCATCAAGAGATATCAAAGTGAATAACTTACTCAATCCAGAATTGTCTGTAGAGACTCCAGAGATAATCCGTGATTTTGAAAACTTTGTAAACTTGGAAGATCAATTTGGTTGGCTTTTCGGAAGTGACATGGAAACCATAAAAAGTGGTAACGGCAGCGATACCAACAACAACAATAAAGATTACAATGATTTGGAGAATAACCACATTGATTATGACTCAAATAGTTCCGACTTTACATTAAATGAAAAATTATATGAGGATATCATCAATATAATAGAAAAGGATATGTCTATACAGTTGTCATCGTCTATCTTGTTAGATCCGGGAAACATCCAAAAATATTTAAACCAATATTGGTCTCATTTTGATTCATCATTCCCAGTGATTCACAAACCAACTTTCAAATCAACTTCACAAACTTCAGATGGATCCCATAAATTCCTCACATTAGCTATGATGACCATTGGTATGGCCTTCATGAAGACTCAATCTCAGAAATACACTGAAGAATACTTATTAGCCATAGAAATTCACAAGAAATTGAAATTACGGTTATTGATAGAGGTTGAACAATTCCAAAATTACAAGGAAGTTCCATTGGGACTTTTACAAGCCATGGTGTTGACAGATTTCTTCAATTTCTATTTAGGTAACAGTTACCAATTCCAGAGTTCCCATTTATTTCACCCTGCAGTTATCAATTTACTCAAAGAACTGAACATGTTTGTCAGTATAGTGGAACCCCATATCAGTGAGGATAACATGATTAGTTCACTGCAGTGGCACAAATGGATAGAATATGAGAGTCTCAAAAGATTGGCATTTTTCAGTTACTTGTTAGATGTGCAAGGAGCATTTTTCTATGCCGAAAATGAAAACATATCTATATTCAAGATTCAATTGGAATTACCATATTCTGACTCTGTTTGGTATTCTAACAGTGCTTCTTCATTCTGGATGAGTTATAAGAGTCTCCCAAAGTTACTCACAAAGAGACGTGAATACGGGAATGAAAAGACTCCATACGTGATCAGTAACAGAGAAACTTCATTAAATAGATCTGGTGTTCCTATCCCTAACATCAAGGCTGAAGGTAGATGGCCAAATTTCTTGTTCTCTATTAGACGTTTAATGCAACCTTACAAACGGAATCAAAAAGAATATCATTTGAATTGTTTCCCACAATTTTCTAGATACATTTTCTTACATGGGACTCTATCTTTGATTAGAGAATTGAGAAATATCAGTGTTTTGGATGCACAATTGATTCCATCTCATAAATTAAACGCCTTTGCTGCCAAGATTGAACAAGCTCTTTTCAGTTGGAGAGCTTATTTCCACGGTCACATTGCTTCAACTAATGCTGCTGCACTTAATGAGGGAATCCTTGAACCACTTAATGATTACGGTACAACACCAATTTTTTGGAGTAATATCACTATGTTCAATATGGGGTTGTTAGGACTTTACTGTGATTTTGATACTCTATTACAATACAGAAAGCACCTCAGAAAATCGGAAGAACTCGAAACAGATAGAAATTCCTCTGTTGACTCTGAAATGAGTGTGTTGTCCCCTGAGAGAGTTGAATTCAATACTGCTGCAGTTAATAGAAGTGAAAACATTGTCAAAAATTGGGCTCACTCTAAGAATGGGTACCATTCTAACATCGAGGCATGCAATATTTTGAGAATGATTTTTAGTAACCCTGAAATTATATCTGTCATTCCTACTGCTCCTTTTGCTATCTACATATCTGTGTTAGTGTGTTGGTTCTACCAGTTTGCTACTTGTAGTGTTAAGAATCGTCATAAGCACCAAAGTGCTGCTTTGGATACTTCATCTCAAGCGATCGAGGATAATGCTACAAAGTACCTATCCATGAATCTAGATAACAAGAGTATCAATGATAACAACAAAAATAACAATAACAGACATCCATCCAAGATTAAGCATGAACCCCACAATAATATCAGTGCTGAAGACAGATATGTCATGGTGAGATCATTGGCCATGTATACATGTTCTGTCATGGAAAGACGTTGTCAATGGTCTAATTCCAATGTGTTAATAGACGATTTATGTAGTTTACTAAATGTTAGATCCTAAGAGGCTAACAATTAGTGTTATATTTTTTTTCTTTCCTGTATAATAGCTGGAAACAAACTTGTTCATATGTTTCTTTTATTTTATATTTTTTTTTTTTTGCTTTTGCTTTCAAATTCCCTTATTTTGGTTGGGATATCATTCTTTTACTAGCTTGCTTTTTCTTTTGCTCTATCTTCTTTTTATTGCTTTCTAAAAATACATATATCAATACTATATACATTTGTTAAATAACTTTTCGTCTGTATCGGTGTCACCCGGCTTTTGAAAAAAAATATTTTTTTTTCTTTGTTAAGGCGATCTAACGCACACACAAAATTTTATTTGATTCTTTTGGAATCATACTTTTAGCTCATCGTATTGAAATCAACCCCTATCTTCCGCTTCAAAACAGAAACACTCAAACAATGAAAGAGACTGTTGTTGATATTGCTCCAAAGTGTATCTCCGGACTGGAGTTTAGCGCTTTGTCTGCAGCAGATATCGTTGCACAATCTGAGGTTGAAGTTTCTACCAGAAACTTGTTTGATCTAGATAAGGGTAGAATCCCTGTCAATAAAGGTGCCCTAGACACCAGAATGGGTATCTCTTCAAATATGGCTGAATGTGCCACTTGCCATGGTAACTTGGCCTCGTGTCATGGTCACTTTGGTCACATAAAATTGGCTCTCCCAGTATTCCACGTTGGGTACTTCAAGGCTACAATTCAAGTTTTACAAACCATCTGTAAGCAATGTTCAGCTGTTTTGCTAGATGAGAGTACAAAGAGACAGTTCTCTAGTGATTTGAAAAAACCAGGATTGGACAACCTGAGAAGAATGAAGATCCTGAAAAAAATAGTAGACCAAGCTAAAAAGCAAAGAAGATGTCTCCACTGTGGTGCCCTCAATGGTATAGTGAAAAGAGCAGCCGCCGGTTCAGGACCAGCATCATTGAAAATTGTTCATGACACCTTTAGATGGATTGGAAAGAAAGGTGCAGATGAAAAAGTCCAATGGGATGATGAATTCGATGGCTTATTTGAGAATAACCCTGATTTAGAGAAATTTTTCAAGAGATGTTTTGATGATTTAAACCCTTTGAAAGTGCTCAACTTGTTCAAGCAAATTAGTCCAAGTGATTGTGAATTGCTGGGTATTGATCCATCAAAAAGTGGTCGTCCAGAGATGTACATATGGAGATATTTACCTGCACCACCAGTGTGTATTAGACCATCGGTCACCATGGGTGACACTAACACCTCCAATGAGGATGACTTGACTGTGAAATTGACGGAAATTGTTTGGACATCATCAATGATCAGAGCAGGTATCGAAAAGGGTATCTCTATAAACTCACTCATGGAGCAATGGGATTACTTGCAACTGGCTGTTGCTATGTATATCAATTCTGATGCAGCCTCTCCATCAATGACTAGTGGAGGTGGTAAAGCAGCAAAACCTATTAGAGGGTTTTGCCAAAGATTGAAAGGTAAGCAAGGTAGATTCAGAGGTAACTTATCTGGTAAAAGAGTTGACTTTTCCGGTAGAACTGTTATCTCTCCTGATCCAAATTTGAGAATTGATGAAGTTGCTGTTCCTGATAGAGTGGCTAAGGTTTTGACGTACCCTGAAACTGTTACTAGATATAACAAGAAGAAACTACAAAAGCTTATCATCAGAGGTCCAGATGTGCATCCTGGTGCTAACTATCTTAATAAAAAAAATGAGGAAGTGAAAAGAAATTTAAGATATGGTGATAGACATAAACTCGCCAAATATTTGCAAGTTGGTGATGTTGTCGAAAGACACATCGAAGATGGTGATATAGTGCTATTCAATAGACAACCTTCATTACACAGATTATCTATTCTATCTCATTTTGCTAAGGTGAGGCCATGGAGAACTTTTAGACTGAATGAGTGTGTGTGTACACCTTATAATGCTGATTTTGATGGTGATGAAATGAATTTACATGTTCCTCAGACTGAAGAAGCTAGAGCTGAGGCTATGAATTTAATGGGTGTCAAAAATAACTTGTTGACTCCAAAGTCTGGTGAACCTATTATTGCCGCTACTCAAGATTTCATTACTGGTTCTTTCTTGATCTCCGGTAAGGACTCCTTCTATGATAGAGCCACCTTTGCTCAATTATTGGCTATGATGTCTGATGCTAATACTAAGTATGACATTCCTCCTCCAGCTATTTATAAACCTTGTTTTATGTGGACAGGGAAGCAATTATTCAGTTTGCTCATTAAACCTAATAAAAGTTCCAATGTCGTTATCAACTTAGATGCTAAAAATAAAACATTTGTGCCACCTGCACCAGGTCAACCAAATGAAATGTCACCAAATGACGGGTTCGTGATCATTCGTAATTCACAAGTGTTAGCTGGTGTCATGGATAAGTCTACCTTAGGTGATGGTAAGAAGCATTCTGTGTTTTATACCATCTTGAGAGATTATGGTCCAGATGAAGCTGCACAAGCAATGAACAGAATGGCCAAACTTTGTGCTAGATATTTGGGTAACAGAGGTTTCTCTATTGGTATTAATGATGTTACTCCTAGTGATGACTTGAAAGCTAAAAAGGAAGATATGGTTGAACTTGCTTATCGTAAGTGTGATGAATTGATTGAATTATTCAAAACCGGGAAGTTAGAGACACAACCAGGTTGTAATGAGGAACAAACTTTAGAGGCCAAAATTGGTGGTTTGTTGTCTAAGGTTAGAGAAGAAGTCGGTGAAGTCTGTATTAAAGAATTAGAGAAATCCAATGCACCATTGATTATGGCTACTTGTGGTTCTAAGGGTTCTACTTTGAATGTGTCTCAAATGGTGGCAGTTGTTGGTCAACAAATTATTTCCGGTCACAGAGTTCCAGATGGTTTTCAAGATAGATCATTACCTCATTTCTTGAAGAACTCCAAGACTCCACAATCTAAGGGTTTCGTGAGAAACTCTTTCTACTCTGGTTTAACTCCTCCAGAATTCCTTTTCCACGCTATTTCTGGTAGAGAAGGTTTGGTTGATACTGCCGTTAAGACTGCTGAAACCGGTTACACTTCTCGTAGATTGATGAAATCCATGGAAGATTTGAGTGCTCAATATGATGAAACTGTTAGAAACTCGAGTAATGGTATCGTGCAATTCAACTACGGTGGTGATGGTTTAGATCCTTTCGATATGGAGGGTGATGCTAAGCCTGTGAATTTTGTTCGTACTTGGAATCATGCTTACTTCATTACTCTAAACCATGCGGATAGAGGCTTATATCCATATGAAGTCAAGGAAGTGATTGATGGTGTGTTAGATCCAATGACTGATAGATTAATCAGAGTTGATAATGTTGGTGAAGAAGTTGCACCAGAAGATTTTGATAAGCTTGAGTTTGTTGATAGATACGATGCTCAAAGAGACTTTTATGCATCAATCAAGGATTTCATTCAAAAGAAGATTGCTTTGTTAATTAAAATCAGACAGGAAAAGCACATTGAATCATTCGCTGAGAGACCTTCCATGAATTTGGATGAAGATAATGCATCCGAGCAAATTGCTGTTGACCAACTATTGAAGATTTCAGAACCAATGATCAAGAAGTTCCTTGACTTATGTTTAACTAAATACTTGAAGGCTAAAGTGGAACCAGGTACAGCTGTTGGTGCCATTGGTGCCCATTCAATTGGTGAACCTGGTACCCAGATGACATTGAAGACTTTCCATTTTGCTGGTGTTGCCTCCATGAATGTGACATTGGGTGTTCCTCGTATTAAGGAAATCATTAATGCATCCAAGACCATTTCTACTCCTATCATTAATGCTGTTTTGGTGAATGACTCTGATGAGCGTGCTTCTAGAGTTGTCAAGGGAAGAATTGAAAAAACTCTCCTTGAAGATGTTGCTTACTTTATTGAAGATGTTTACAAGGAAAATCAAGCTTTCTTACAAGTTAAAATTGATCTAAGAACTATTGACAAGCTTCAATTAGAATTGAATATTGATCAAATTGCCAGTGCCATTGTTGCTGCTCCAAAATTGAAAATTTCAAGAGGTGATATTGCAATCGCTGGCAAGAATAAGATTCAAATTCTTGTTAGTGAAATGGGATTAGAGTTGGGTAAGCCAACTGCAAGATCAACTGGATCTAAAGAAATCGCTGCATTAGCCTTGAGAGATGCAGATGAAAGAGAAAGATTGGAAAGAAACTCTCTGTTCTTCAAGATGCAAGCCTTAAAACGTGTTTTGACTAAGGTTGTCGTTAAGGGGTTGCCTGATATTTCTAGAGCTGTCATTAATGTCAAGGATGATGGTAAGAAGGAATTATTGGTTGAAGGTTACGGTTTAAAGGCCGTTATGGCCACTGATGGTGTTGTCTCTAATAAGACCAAGACTAATCACGTTTTAGAAATTTTCAGTGTGTTGGGTATTGAGGCTGCTAGAGCCAGTATTATTGGTGAAATTGATTATACTATGAGTTCTCATGGTATGGCGGTTGATCCTCGTCACATTCAATTATTGGGTGATGTTATGACCTATAAGGGTGAAATTCTTGGTATTACGAGATTCGGTTTAGCTAAGATGAGAGATTCGGTGTTACAATTAGCATCTTTCGAGAAGACCACAGATCATTTGTTTGATGCTGCATTTTACATGAAGAAGGATTTAGTTGAGGGTGTCTCTGAGAGGATCATTTTGGGTCAAACTATGAGCATCGGTACCGGTGCATTTAAACTTGCTGCTGAAACAAGTGTTTCTAATGATAAGTTGAAGAAAAGAGAGACTCTTTTCGAAAATCTCTGCAATGGTGTTGTTCCGCAATCTATTTCAGTTGCATAAGCATATTTTGTTTTTTTATTTATACACTTTTTTTTTACTTTGTACATTAACTTTTCTTTTAATTAATAAATTTTGTAATCTTTTTATATATAACGATAAATAATAGTTTGTATGATTAAATAATTAAAGGATATATAAGCAAGAAAAAAATACACACACGAAAAAACGTAAAATGAGCCGAAATGAAATTGCATAAAATGCAGAACCCAGAAAGAAAGCTAGAAGAAAAAACCCATATAAAGAAAACAGAAATACAAATGCTAACCAGCAAATGATTGAACCTAATCTCTGCCAGGCCAAGTTAAAGTCTTATCAATAGTCAACAAAGCACCATTGTCTAAGACATCGATATTAGAGATAGTGAGCCATTCGCCGACATCTGGTAAACCGACTTTGAATCCATCATCAAAGTTCTTCAACTTGATAATATTACCATTCATAGATTGTAATCTGACACCTCTCTCAGCACCAAAGTCAACTGATGAGGCCTCCACAATATGTGATTCTACAAAGTGTCTGATATTAGCATTGATTATTTCATCCTCATTTTCTGGGTCTTTATCGACTGAAGATGGGAATTCCCATGGTTTAGAAGATAATTCTTTAATAGCATCATCTGTTGGGGCAAATAATAGTAACATGGTGTTACTCTCCTTAGTAGTGTTGATATTGTATTCATCTGTGGATTCACACTTATGGTATAAATCAACCAAATCCCTAAGGTAACTAGAAAAGATAGAAATGTCTGGCTTTTGGGAGAGTGCAGTCGCTAGAGAGCCGGATTTCACGTTTGGCACCAAAGTGTACTTGTAACCAGAGGTACCACCTAGTTCTGGAATAAAGTCAAATTGGTCTTGGTAAGTGATTTCACCTTGAGTCAAATCGATGGAGATAAAGTTTTCATCATCTCTCTTCTTTAGCAATGCATCATCATCAATAACTAATTTAACATTATAAACATTTTTGGCATCTCTTTTAATTTTCTTTTCTGCATCTTCAATAAACAAGCTAAGGTGTGCCAAATTTTTACCTTCCCTCTTAACTTTCTTAGTAATGTTGTCGTCATCCATGAAAGTCAACTCATAAACACTCTTACCATCTCTCTTGACCTTTTTAGATTCCAATTCATCTTCATCTATAACTAAGTTCAAGTTCACAACATTTTTGGGTTCTCTCTTTTCCACAAAGTCATCCGGCACAACAACCGGAATGTAGACATTTTTGGCGTGTCTCTTTGTTAATTCGCCATCATAGACTAAATTGAGAGTAGCTAGGTTTTTAGCATCAGCTTCTCTCTTATGCTTAGATGATTCATCATAGTATAGGCTTAAGTTAACAACATTTTTAGCCTGCGGACCTCTTTTCTTCAAAGTTAATTCCTTTTCAACGGCTGCTAACTGAGTGTCATCCAAATCAAATTTGAAAACGTTTTTAGCGGTAACAGCTGCTAACATGAACAACAGTATTTTCAATAGAACGTTATTAAGTTTCATTTTTGCGATATGGCTTTATTTGATATAATATAGGGTATAAAAGGGTATAAAACTCTATATAAACGTTGAGGACCACAAAAGGAGGGATATGGCTTTTAAGCAATTATTTTGACACAAAACAGGAAGAAATAAGCAAATAAGCAAAATTTAAAATTAAAAAATAGTAACATGACTAAAAAGTGGCTGGTGAATGGAACCGCCTCAACTAGCCACAATAAGGTGGCTAATTAAAAATTTGGATCAACATGTTTTTTATGTTTTTGTTTAACGATTTATATAGTAAACATAGCTTAAATTCAATTCAATTAACAATATGACTAAAGATTCAGATTACTCTTATATCCATATGACGGATCCTAGCAATATTTTATTCTCAGAGCAATGGGAACCAGATAACCTCGTCTATGATGATATTGAGATTCCATCTTCATTCTTCAATTCTAATTCAGCTACTAGAAATTTACTACAACAATTCTTATCAACTCCAGAGGATATCGAAAATGACTTAAACATGATCAACAGTAGTAATCCGGCATTTAGTTCTGCTCAAGCTAACAGGGCAAGACAGAAAAACAAGAAATTAAATTGGCAAGAACTCGGATTATCTGATTTCCTCAATAAGAAAACGTATACACCGGATAATACTATCCTTAAGACCCCGACATTTGCATTGGATAATGAAGCACCTATATCTGAATTCCAAACTTCATTCGATTTAACAAATCAAATCACTAATAACACAAACGATGATGATGACTTATTTCAAATAGAAGGTAATAGCACTAAAAAGAATAACCCACAAATATTAATGAATGATGCAGATCTCGATTTGTCTGGTACCATGAATTTTGATATGGATATTGTGGCAGCTAGTTCAAGACATGCATCAAACCAATTTGCTACACCGATAATTCCAAATCGGGTGTCATACCATAATTTTGGGGATTCCTCCGTTAGAAGACTCTCTTATGTTCAGCAAAGAAGAGTCTCATCATCAAGTCATGCAAATACAAATTCAAATACTAATACCAATACGAATGTGAATGCCAATGCCAATGCTAATACTAACGCTAATTCTATTAACCATAATTATACAAGTTCACCTCAATCAAATCATTCAAGAATGATTAGATGAAACATTTATATATATATATATACATATTTTCTACTAAATAATCTAATTTTCGATAGCAATCTTTGTTTTTAAGCAAAAAAAATAATACAATTTATTGTAATACATAATATATAACACATTTTCCAACTCTTCAAGTTGTGGATTCAACCAATTCAGTCTTAGCATAGCAATTATGACATCTTTCCACTATATATTCAACAGATTTTTTAGAGATATACCAGCCTCTTCTGACAATATTATAAGTGTAAGCATCAGTTAAACAATCATAATACAAATGAGTAGCCAGAACAATATATGGAATATCATCATAATCAGGGATGATCACTTCAGGATCTCTCAAGTAATTAACACACTTATTAACTCTATCGTATTTGAATCTTTGGTTAATCCATCTACGAGCATTAGAGATGGATCTCATTTGTTGTTGGGTTGGGAAAATATTTAACCTTTTCAATTTCTCCAGGAGTGATTTGGTAGCCACAACCTCAGGGACAATCAAAATTTCATATTCTATCTGAGTTGGTCCATACATTGGGAACTCATATTCATCCTGTGAGGACACTGGCTCACTTGTAGTCTCAGTTCCAGCCCATCTGGAATAAAACTTTGTTTGAATAGCATTGTAAGTATCTTTGTATTCCTGAGCAATTTCAACAACCCATGGATATTTCTTAATTAAATCATCCTTCTGTTCTTGTAAGTTTGATAAGGTTACAACATTGGCCTCAGCTAGATCACTTGCGATCGGTCCGCCGCCCCTAGTAGGAGTTGGTAATAACACTAATCTTGACACAATGACATCCTTATTCTTGTCTGCTGGTTGGTTTCTCAGTTTCGAACTTGCTTCCACTAACTTGTCCACCACAGTGTCATTCGTCTCAACATCAACAGAGGCAGGAACAATATCTTCATCACCTTCCTTTGACCCATTTTTCTGTACATTAGTCTTGGGCAGAAGAAATCTTGCTTCAGCCCTAGCTTTCTCCATTTGATATTTCTTGTTATTGGATGCATCCTTGCTTTCCGATGCATGATGTCTCTTCGCTCCTCTAGAGATAGACCCTGATTTATCTCTAATGGAATTCTTCTTAATTGGCACATAATTCAGGGCATTAATATCCTTAGGAGATAGTTCAGTGAGAGCAGAAGTGGGGTTTATTATTAAAGGTGCATTATCCTTCAAGTACAGTTCATATAATTTCTTCAATTCTGTCATGTAATTAGTGCAGTCTTCATAACTTGTCTTGGTTTTGGTTATATCATAATTGAATCCATGGTCTTGGAGCCCCTGCACAATTCTTATTGAATTATATAGAGACAGGTCCTCATCAGAAAGGTTCTCATCTTCCATCAGTGGTCTAACATATGTGAAATTCACAAACATATTTTCTATGTCATCAACGTCTAATAGATAGCAGAGAAGTAGTTTGATCAAATATTTGGTATTGAAGTCTAATCCATTAATCCATTTGGTCTTGGAATCCACCTGATAAACATTGACATAATCTGAATCTGACATGGAGAATTTTATCCAAAGCAAGGTCCATGAATAACCCTTATTGAGATTTATCAATAAACTGTATGATCTCAATGGTCTATCATCTTCTTTAATTTTCTGTTTTAAATCCTGTAAGTGGGATGCCATCTTCGGTATTAGTTTGATCACCACAGAATCCTTTGTATCCAAGAATTTTGATTTGTTTAGTTTATTAAAGAATTTGAAACCTATGTCATCGTAGAGAACTTTCAATGTATATGTTATATTGGTATTGTTATTGTTAGAATGAGAATTGTTTGATCCAGATCCAGCTGCACCTGAGTTGTTTGCATGACTGTTACGTCTGTTACCAGTCTCTTGCTTTCTGTTCATTTGATCAGTTTCATTCAATCTGATGTGTGGTATCTTTGAACATGCAAAGTTGAATAACCTGTAAAGGTGAGTGGCCGGGTTTTCAGTTCCATTATCGGTTACAGGATTTTGCTGGAAAATCGATGTATTCACCTCCAAGGAACTCTCCTGGACTTTCGATCTTGTTCTTCTTGACATAATTGAAGTTGGCCGAGTAAGTAAACTTGGTTTTAGCAACACTACTGAAATTGAATCAAAAAGAGGGAACTCGTTTCCGTGATTGTGCCTTTTATTTAATTTTTAAAAGTTGGGCGAAAACAAAAAAAGTGAACAAAAAAAAAGCCAAAAAAAAAATTTGGTGGCTGCCATTTTTTCTTCGTTGTTCACTTTTTGTAGTGCTTGCTTAGATCATAAGTAAAGGAATATATTCTATATACAGATTATTTAAATGATAATAATAATAAATAATAATAACAAAAGAAAATGGAGATAAAAAATCCTTCATGTAACTTACTTTGGGAGCTTTCACTTTCTTCTATAATAAATAACAGAGGTATCTCTACCTGCAACCGCAACCTGTTCCCACTTATTATTCGAGAGTAAGTGCAATCTGTCATTGAATTTTCTAAATTTCTGTTTCACCTTCTTGTCAGTTTCTGTAGATGGTTCTAGAATAGATGGGATGTTACTTGGAACAGCTGATCTCATTCTCTTACCATTTCCTAATTGACCAAATTCATTGTCACCCCAATCATAAACATCTCCATTGGTTAAAGTCACCAAGGAATGGTTTTTACCAACAGTCCAACTTTTTATACCAGTAGATTCAACTCTATTGGTTTCCTCATTGAACTCCTTGATTTTATTTAATGTTTTAATCTTGTTTGGTTCGGCCTGTCCATGAACATAATGACCAACACCCAATTCACCCTTTAAACCGTGCCCCCATGCAAAATGGATCAAGGAATCTTGTTGATTCTCTGTTAAATCATCAATGGTGAAACTCTTCTTAGAATCATTCTTCAAAGATTGTTCGAATAAGCTGTATATATCGGATGACACAAAGGTAGCATACACAGTTTCACCACCAGCAGCAATCTTGATACATTGTGGTAACTCGGATTTCTTAAAATGTTTCGAAATCAATTCAATTTTACTTGGGAATGGAATAGTCTCAGTCTTGTAATTAACTTCTTTACCAATTGTACCATATGTATTCTTACCAAAGGCCCAAACGGATCCTAACCCATCTAAGCAAACGGTGAAATAATCACCTGCGGCGATTTCCTTAAATTCTCTATTAACAACTTTTTTCTGGTCTCTAAATTTGTTCAACAAAGTCACTTCATGGACTTCATTAACTTTTGGAGGTTTGTCAAATTGTGAATAATTAGGAAGCCCGAATTGACCATATGACTTAGTGTTTCTACCATTGATACCAGTAGCTGAAGTGAACACATAACCATCCTTGGATAATAAAACTAAATGTTCCATACCAGATTTGATGTCCTTGATAGGTTTAACAGTCTTTAGCTCCTTGAAAGGCTTCTCCTTGGTTCTTAATAACCACGATTTATATGAAGAACTAAATTTCACTTGTTCCTCGGCATTCTCAGGGAAATATAGTACTTCTCCCTTACTGTTTAGAGTGTACACCATACCGTTACTAATTGTAGCCTTGGTAAGATTTTGACCTTTGATGGTTGGCTTACTAGAGTCTCCGTTGAATCCTAACCCCCATTGGAAGAGGTTCCCCTTGTCATCGATAAGTGTAGCGGATTTATCACCTAAAAAGACATCTCTAGATAAAACGTTATCGAAGGCATCAAGTCTTTTGAAGATAGATTGAAATTGGACTTTCTTATCTTCAGAAATCAATTGATTTTCATTGTTACCACAGATGTATAAACCGGGAACTGAAGTATCGTTGGGGTTAGTGATATTGAAAGTTAACTTATCTAATTCTTCTTGCTTTTTCAATTTTTTCTGTTTGATTTGTTCATAAACTTCATCAAAGTTACCCAAGTCATAATTGGAGCCTAATAACTTGGTCTTCAAGAATGCCCAGTTATTGAAAATCTCGAATCCCACGATTAAACCGGCAAGTGTGAGGATTCCTAAAACAACTGCTTGAAATCTTTGTGTTAATTCCATAGTTTTTTGAAGTGCTTGAGTTTCTTTGGTACTTGTTGGCTGTTTAGTAGATTCCAAATTTTGTTTCACAGAAAAATCATATTTTCTTTTGGTAATATCTTCCACTAATGGATTTTTAGTTGGATCATTGTAACTCTTATTTGAGTTATCATTATTAAATTTAATTGAATTGGTAAAAAATGATCTTCTTGTAATTAAATTAGAGGTTGGCAAAGCCGTCAAATAGAGCTGAGAAAGGGAACGCTTAGATGACCCTAAAAACAATGATCTCATCATCATTATAATTAACTTTGATCCTTATATATCAGAAGGAGTTGGACTACTTTAAAAGAAGCCAGTTTTGTGAAGTTTTTTTTTCCAGTGGTTCTTCAAAAAAAAAAAAAATGCAGACATTAGCACGTGATCTCGCTTAAATTTTGTTAGTGAAATTGTATTTAGAAGCGATTATTCACACGTGACTTAAAGATTATTTGATACTGACTCATTCTAGTTTTACCTGAGTTAATTGATAATTAAGATGTGGTTAAAGGATAGAGAATGAGCGATGTGTTAAGTTGTTGATTGGTATTGAAACTCATTTGATTATCCAGTTTCTACAACCATTCTGGTTTCTTATATCATGCGTTTTAATAGTAGCTATTTCTTTATTATGCCCCCCTTCCAGATGAAATCACAACTATTATTCAATTCAGTTGGAGTTTTTTCTTTATTATTCATTAGATCAATCCATTAGAAGCATGATTTTACAGGATTATTAGTTTCATAAATTTTGGAAATCTAATGTAAAGTTTAGTTAAGGAAAAAGAATTATGGAGTTTCTCAAATTTTGAACTGAAGTAAAGTTTTAAATTATCTAAATTCTTAGCAGGTATATATTGGTTATCATTCAAAACACCAATGGGTGTTAATTAGAACCATTTTATTACGTTATAAGCTCTTAAATCAGATTTAACATGATTTTTAACTTATCCCGAGTGATTAACCGGAAGAGAAATCTTTATTTTTTTCCCCACTAGAACAGTATACAAGATTTACTTCAACACACATATTTCAGTTCTTGAAAAGGTGAGTTACACTAAACGTTGAATTAACACTTAATTCAAGCTACCAAAGTTAAAATTTACATTCTGCTCCCTTAATTCAAAACGATACATCCCGTTATGCAACGTCGTCCGATAAAAAAAAACTTTTCAAAATTCGCTCTAGAAAAACACGTGATTAATCACACCATTTTCCTTAATCAACACATTATAAATAGTGCTACTAATTTCCCCGGTTTTCCATTTTTCAGTTTTGGTTTCTTCTATTTTTCATTTTATAATATCAAGTTTTATATTTATAACTACTAAACAAAATGGGTAAGAAGCACGCTGAAAACGTTAACGTTGAACCAAAGGTCATTGATCATTTAACTAATCCACCAAAGGTGAGAAACTCAAAGGAGCAATCATTCGATACATTGGCTGCATTCGAAGAATACATCAAGAGTGAAAGTTGGGATAATGAATTTGATAACATCAACATTCACTTAGAATACTTACCACCATTCATTGAACACGAAATCCACGGTGATGAAAACAAGATAAAGGATTCTATGAACTCTCTTAACAAGAAGTTCAGAAGACACTTACATCAACATTTGACCAAACATTTGATCCCTGAAATCAATAAAATGGCTGGTATTAACTATCAATTCAAGAAGATTGAAGAAGAATTAGTCCCAAGTGCTACTTCATCTATTTATCACTGGCATTACGAGGATGCCACTGATCACGGGTTCGCCGAAGATGAGTACACACACAGAGGTCACTGGAAGGTTGAATTAGAAATTACTTGTAACTCTGAAAATCCTTACGTCAAGGTTGACTTCCAATGTTTGCCTGTTGAATCCTCTTAGAGGAATCTACGTATAATCATTAATATTTTTACACACGTATTTAAGTACTCGAAAATAATATGAATTCACGAAATCTCCTTTGATATAAATCCTGACATTGATAAAATTGTCATTCTTGGTAGTGTCATATAATAACACTCCACAATGGGAATAACATGAAACCTCAAAGGTTTGAGAATCCATCTGTTAGACCTTGGGAATGTGTGATGGCTAAAATGTATATCAAAAAGCCTTTGAACAGTCCATCATCAAACAGGAAACTGATTCATACCATGCCTTTCATTTCATTTTCACCCATTTGAGCTCCCAAACATTCATGTGCTCCCGTAATAAAGTCAGATACTATGAATGATAGCAACCTAGAACAATGGGCTGTCATGAACCCGCCTAGGGTTTGGTTTACTAAAGAGATATCCGCCCAGGGCTTCGTCTCTATCGGAGATGTTGTCACCGATGATTAGACTTCTGATTGTGATTGTATTTCTATACACCAACATACTTCCAGTGACTAGACGATTTCTCTCTTTATTGTATTGTGTTTCTTTATTCCAAACTGTTGGTGTGTTCCCCACAATCTCCAGGTTTTATCTTTACATGACTCCACTTTTTAATGCACAACCAAGTCATTCTAATTAACATATTCATTGTAATAATATTGCCTCCCCCCTTTTGCCCTTAAAATTCAATTCATTTTCAGTATTGCTTTCCGATGTAATTCACACGATGAACTTTAAATAAGTACAAAACAATGAATTTTATTACGGAAAATACCCCTCTCAGAACTTGAATTTATCCATAAATTATCGGAATCACGTCCAAAAATGGAATATGTTCCGCAAATCTGTACGGATTTCAGAGACTTGAGCTCCGACAATGGAAGAAAAAAAAAAGAAATATTTCACAAAATAATCCGATGAGGAACAACGTAGGTTCCTTGAACTATTGGTGGAGTTTTACGGTAATCCTTATTAATAACACAAATAAATAGCAAACCAGTTCAAAAGATTGAAATCTAGTTTCTATATGAGGTATCCAAACATATCAATAGTATTCAAAGTGTAAAACTTGAAACCCAAAAATAATCCTGATAGATAGGGGTTTCCCTTTAAACAGGAGGCTGAATGTGTTGGACCTCGCGGTGATCAAAGCGATGAACAAAAAAAAATTGAACCTTGGTACCACAGATTTATTACAATTCATTGTTCTATATTGTTCTACCCCACTGAAATAAAAGATGAATAACGAAACTATTGACTCGAAGCAATTTAAAAAAAATAGATATAAAATGATATAATTTTCCCGTGTTATATTTTGTTTGAAGAGAGTAAAAGAGATATAATGATTCATCATTAAATCATATTATACTATGTCCGACCACTCTACTATTGAGTCTCAACAGAGCATTGAGATTAAGGAAGATGATAACCATAAACTAGATACCGTTGAAAAGGCTTACGGTGTTGACATCGATACCCAATTTGAAAGACTTGAACAGATGGCTGCTGAGGCAAAGGAAAATAGAACCTTTTCAGATAAAATATTACTTGATGCCAACTACACGGTGAACTTCAAAAATAAGAAGAATATGATAAAAATGTTGGGTGCATTTGCATCATTAGGTGGGTTACTTTCTGGTGCCGACCAATCTTTGATCTCTGGTGCCAATGTGACATTAGTTGACGCTCTTAAATTGACAACCCATGAACAATCATTAGTTTCATCCTTGGTTCCAGTTGGTGGTATCATAGGCGCCCTTCTTTTGATCCCATTAAATCAAGCATTGGGTAGAAGATACTCTATCATTACTGCATGTATCTCTTATACTATAGGTGGTATCATATGCGCAGCTGCTCAAAATGTTCATGAGTTATACGCTGGTCGTATCTTCATCGGGATCGGTATTGGTTTAGAAGCCATCATCCCAGCTTATGTTTCTGAATGTGCACCAAAGGAAATCAGAGGTAATCTTACATCTCTTTTCCAGTTCAATGTTGCATTAGGTGAAGTCTGTGGTTACGCTATTGCAGCTATGTTTTATGACGTCGATGGTGCATGGAGATACATCTTAGGTTCATCACTTTTCTTTTCTACAATTTTGTTTATTGCTATGTTCTTCTTACCTGAATCACCTCGGTACTTGATTGTTACAAAGAAGAAAATTGGTCCTGCCTACACCATTTGGAAACAGTTAAGAGACATTAACCTCTTGGAAAACAAATTAGAATTCCTTGACATGATTCAATCTTCTGAATTGGCAGAAGTTGAATCCACTCACGTTGCAAAGAAACACGTTTGGTTAGACTTCTTCACTAATCCTAGAGCAAGAAGATCTTTGGTTTACGCTATTATCATGATTTTCCTTGGTCAATTCACTGGTGTCAATGCTGTTATGTACTACATGTCAACTTTGATGGCCTCCATTGGATTCAGTACCAAGAACTCGGTGTTCATGTCTTTGGTCGGTGGTGGTGCCCTCTTATTAGGTACAATCCCATCTATCTTATGGATGGATAAGTGTGGTAGAAGATTCTGGACAAACCTTTGTTTACCAGGGTTCTTCATTGGTCTTGTTTGTCTTGGAGTTTCATATGAGATTCCCCTCACTTCTGCCGCAGCTAAAGCTCTTTACTTGACTGGTGTGATCCTATACATGTTCTGGTTTGGTTCTTATGCTAGTTCCTCCACATGGGTTTTGCCATCAGAAGCCTTCCCAACCTATCTTCGTAGTACAGGGATGTCAATAGCCGGATGCTCACTTTATCTCTTCAGTTTCATTATCACTTACACCTTTTCCTCTTTATTCAACAGATCAAAGATTGGTACCATTGGTTTATACATGGGGGTTTCTGTTGTGGGTTTCATTTACCAAATCATGTTTGTTGCTGAAACCAAGGGAAAGACTTTGGAAGAAATTGATGATATATTTTCCAAGCCCTCCAAAACTTTGGTTGCTCTGAACTTGAAGGCAACAATGAAGGATTTTCAGGCCTTAGCTAAGGGTAATTTCCATGATGTGATGACCGGAAAACACGTTCCTTACTAAACTCCTTTCTTTTCTTTTTGTTTAATTTTGCTATTTGTTTTGTACTTTTACACACTTTGATAAAATTTACGTAATTTCAATAAAAATATACTGGTTTTTGTAATGTATTTACTGAATTTAGTAAAAAGCTAAAAAAAGATTATAAAATCATTTAGTATCCCGCTCTTCATGATCAAGAACTTCAATTCCAACAGATTCTGTTCTATCATTGGCCTGGGCTGCCTCTAATGCCTCAATAACTTCTTCCGATGGTTCACTATAACAAGTCCAAGCAACATATGTAGCGAAAGGACATGAAGCCCAGAACAAACCAGCTGAAACAGTAAGGTTAACCATATCACTATCATTTGTCACACCAACAATATAGGCAAAGAGACCCCCTAATGATTCGATACTTCTAATTATACCAGCACTGTAAGCCAGCTCCTTAGATGTGAATGGGAAAAGACGGACAATCCAATAAACCCAAATGAAAATCATTTCATATGGAATCTTGAAAATTTGGAAAGGAATATAAGCAGTGTAGTAGTAACCACCTGTCGACCAGTCAAATGCATCATATGAATGATTGTCAATATTGCTCTGAAAGATAATACCCCAGACATAAAAGGCTGTCAAGCAGAGCATAATCACAACCCAAGAAGCTCTAGCTCTAGTCTTGATACTGATATGGTGTAGATCTAAGTAATAACCTATTGCTATATCGGCAACACCACTCACCAATGCAGTCAGCAAAACATTTAAGGATCTAGTTCTGACAGAAAAATTATGGGTCATATAATTACTCATCCATGTTTGTGCCCAATGGTTAGTGAGTAAAAGAGGCAAAAGACAAAGTAGTTCCACTCTGGTAGCAACTTTCCACCAATGTTTAAGCATTGTGACAAATGATTGATTGGTTATGTTAGATATAATCTTCGTTCCATCCTTTCTATAAACCTTTTCGGGTTTGGAAAGCAATGCAGTTACAAATGGACCGATACACTGGATGGAGAAAAGAGCTATGTAGGTGTTCAATCCAACAGCACCTTTACTCTTACCATCTTTGTTAATAGGAAAGACAATGGCACCACAGATAAGACTACCAACTTCGTACCAGACTCTCCAGATACCCAAGAAGACACCTTTGAAATCCTTTTCTGGGTAAGTCATACAAATGGTACCCTCGGCGATCCATAACGCAGAACCACTGATACCAAGCACAACTGAGGCAATGATCATGAACACCTGATCTCCGGTCTTACTATTGTAGTATAACGAAGCACTATACAGGGTGTAACCAATACATCCAATCATCATAGTAAGCTTGATACCCCACTTATTGACAAAGAAAGAGAAGCAAGGAGATAATATGGCCATCAAACCATTAGTCACACAGGTAGCTTCATAAACTGTTTTAGTACTTGCCTGCCCCCCTGCACCCATAGCAATAAGAGCGTTGTAGATACCAACCTGTGTAAATGCCAAGATACCCACAATATTAGCTTGGAAGAAGGTACCTCTGAAAAGTTTTGTAAACTTTGTGGTTGGAGCTCTCACTCTATTAACCTCTTCACTTAGTGATTCATTTATCTCAATTTGTTGTTCTTCTGGAACTTTAGACATGCTGATTCTAATATTGTAAGTACATGTGTCAAAAGCTTGATTTCTTATGACTTCAAATGAAACTGTAGGATCATATGTGTATTTATATAAACCATTGATGAGAGTATCATGTGGAACAATCGCTATATCATTGGTGATCTTCTCCTATTGGTATATCTATAAACAAAACCTATTATTGAGGTGAAAGACCCTGGAAATGGAAACAGGAAAGTGGCGCTTCAATTCACCCTAGCTTAACATATATAACAATTGAATTACCAACGATTAATCTTATAAAATGGGGTAGATTAAGATAAGTGAATCTGACATATAATTATTTGCTGCTCCCTGATAACAAAACTTTAATGTCAACTGCAAAATCATTTGTGCGACTCTCGACTCGATAAGTACTAGACCTATTGTGTTTTATGTAGGTTACAATCACCACTCAGATTACGTTATAAAACGAACCACACCTACTCAACCTAAAATTTGGAAACCGGCCCCTTGAGAGAGCAGAGCAGAGATAAGACGCTTCATTAGTCGCACATATTCTCTGGATATATTATCTCCGGCAATTCCCTGATTCTCAATAAGGAAATTTACTAAATATCATTTATCAATTCCTGTACAATTTTTATTTTTAATCTATAGATATATAACCCAACCTTATGTATCATATCCCTACTCTAATGAATATTCCGAGGATAATCGTCTTCTTTTTCATTAAATGGGGTCAAATTCGTGTAATCATTAAAGTTTGAATTACCTACTAAATGAATACCGTTGGCCTCTGCTAATTCATATAGAGTCTCCAAATTATGCGCTGACCGTTTCCACTTTGTACCATCAATCCTCAAAGCATTAATGCACCTGTAAATGTTTTCCAAGTCTCCGTATTTGTTTGTATGTATACCCTCAATGTAGAGTCCGAGGTGAACCAAAGCAGCCATGTAACAAATATACCCAAAATGATATGATACATTTTCTATTTGTCCTGTTTCTGAGATCACGCCCACAGTTTCCGCAATAGCTATAGCCGCCGAGATACATTTACTTGATGCGGATTTAGAAAACGGCGTGTTCTGTATGAACAATCTTTCTAGCAGAATTGTACAACCGTGGAAGTTTAAATTAAAATTCAGAACATAAATGTTATGATGTAATCTTTGGTCTGTGAATTCAGATGGCAAAGAAAACTTTAAATCGCTCAATGATTTCTCTGCTGTTAACAATAACCGTTGTCTTACCTGTGTATCTCCTAAATCACCTTGGATAGAACAAATTTGATCTGAAAATCTATCCAAGATATACCACAGTCTCGAACTATAGCTGAATGAGGTTTCCATTAAAAATTGTTCGCTATCAATACTTGGAGTAGCGGTGACCTCATAAAAAGGGGTTATGATTCTCTTGAAATGGATACAGGCTGGAACTCCCAAACTAGTTGTAACTAATCTATCTTGTGTACATATCGACCAAAGAAGAGCCGAATGATATGAAGTGGAAGGAAGAGCAAAATTGAATGCTGTAGTATTCTTATCATATGATATATGATACCCCAAATGTTGGGTCAACGAGCACGACATAGCGATGAACAAATAAGACATCGAATCATTGTCCATAATAAATTCGAAACAAGACAATACTAGTAAACCTTGGACTAGAAATTCATCTAGCTTTGACTTACAAGCAGGAATAGATACACGAATAGCTTGGTTTATGAAAAGCTGTTGCATCTTAGAGGAATTAGGGATATCAGAGAAGGCACAAGCAAAGCCTAATATTGCACACATCAATAGCTGATGAGATGGAATCGGATCACTATTGAAATCCCACTTTTCCACTTGCTCAATTGTGATGTCTAATATGTAAATCATATCCGTGGATCTCTTCCTAAAGAGATTTAATAGTTCCATCTTGAATGAATCATTAACGTAATATATAGAAACCCCGTTTACTTCCATGTATGGCGAGAAATCAGAGGGAGCAAATGTGTTGAGTGGATCAGTATCTTCATCTAGGAATGTTGAATCATTGTTCACCGATAATCTATCGAGATCATTCAATAAAGAAGCCACTAGGGAGTCTTGCTTATTATCATCCAATGAGGAGACCTCAATCTGATCACTTGATTCTTTGTTATGTTGTGCATCTAAATTCATACTCAGAGATTGTAGTAGACCTGGGTTGTACTTCCCTATGAATTCTTCCAACTTCTTGACTTTCTCTTCTAAATAAAAAATGTAATCTCCATTGTATTTCCTACGTCTTCTATCAGTTTCAATTTGATATAAACAAGTTTTGTGCTCCAGCAAACAGTTTTTACACGAAGGTAACTTTCCATCACATGTTGACTTCTTCAAATGCTTGCAAGAGATGCAAGTATTAGCAACGTATGAGTCTGTAGAGTTATCAATTTTGGAATTCTGAAAGGAGGGCGAAGACCTGTTCAATGCAGCATCAATTATTTGTGTATTTCTATGACCCAAGTTCTTTTGTGTTCTAAGATGTTGAGAATCATCTTGAACTTTTATTTTAGGCATATCGCATAGTTTTGTTGGGAACTAGAATAGACTACCTTAGTCAGGTTATATATATCTTCATAAATAAATTTTCATCACAAAATTAATTTTATTTTTATTTTACATACGGGTTCATCTGTTTCTTATTTCTATGAATTTTCTTACCCGCTACTTACTTTCTAAATATCTATTACAAGTTATATTTTATGGTTACCCCACTATCATAATTTATGATTTCATTAAGGTACTTTTACTTAGAAAAGATTATATTAATCAAGAACTAAAATCAAAATTGAATTGATCAGTCATGTTTGGCAGATTGTTCAAAAAATTGAGGTTGAAACCTTGTAGTTCTTCAGCAGGTTCCCCTGGACCAGGAGAAAATGGCTGTTCCTCTTGGTAGTAATATTTATCAGTTTGTTCATGTTGTTCTGGTGAAGTTGTTATGCCAGTGAGACCATTAAATGCTCCATCCACCGAAATATTGCTATCCGTAGGACAATCGAGTGTGTCATCAAAGTATATATTATTATTACTTAAAAACTCATTAAAAGTGTCTCCGACATCCGCTATATCAAACTCTGATTCCATGGAAAACGACAATGGATTGATTTCTGTCTTATATTCATTTTCGGTTTCTGATTCTGTATTCATTCTCTCATATATTTCTACCAATTTAGGAATATCAAGATTCCATTTTTTAGCTAACAAATAGAGTATTTGGATATCCTGGTGACCACGGCTCCATGATTCAGAGTATTCACTTAATGCAGTGATGAATTTGTGGAATCTAGAGCTCGCCTGAGCATGAATTGTTTTATCCTTAGATGTCAACATAAAAAGATCAACCATAGCACATTGAAAAATCATGTACCCTACAAAGTATGGAGAGTTCTGAAATCCGTGGTTTTTCATGTATTGTTGGGTGATTTTAGCAGCAGAATCACATTGTTTGATCATTAGGTCTTTTATTTTTGTAGGATTTTGAACTAAATATGATCTGTATAGTAGTGTTAGAATAACGTAATACGACAAATGCAATAGAAGAATTCGCTTATCAGTTGTATCGGGTGTCAACATTGTCTCTTGTGGGAAGGAATTATATACTGTCTGTAATGTGGAGAATCCCTGTTTCAAAAGCATCATTCTGTGTGAATTATGGAGATAATCTGCCTTGAAGGAGTAAATTTGTTGTGTTACTCTATCATGGACATACCATAGTCTTGAATTCAATGAAAATGTAACCTCACTAATGTATGTTTGAAATAATTCATCGTTTCCATTGCACAATGTGGCATTTAAACGGGGGGTATAAAAAGGGGTGGTGATTCTGAAGTATTGGATTCTACACCCTCTCCCCAAAACTGAAGTGATGAGTCTATCTTGGAGGATGATTGACCAAAACAAAGCAGATTTAGTTGGTGCTGTACAAACTAAATTATTATTATCTGAAAGAGGATTCGAGTTCCTTGTATTTTCTCTCAAATGTAACCCCATAAATTGAGCCTGTGATGCACACATAGCATCATAAAACCAAGAACGTGAATCGTGAGACTTTCCCAGCTCATAACATGACAATATTAAAAGGCAATGAAGAACATTTTCATTTAAGTGATTTTTGATCACATTCATAAGTATTGATTCTGTTTCATTCAATAACATCTTAGTAATGATTGGATTTTTATGGAGATATGTCAATGAATAAATGAAAATTGCACACAATAGGATGTGCTTATCTGGTTCAGAGCAGGGGAACATCCATTGTCGTATATCTCGTAGTTTAAAATTTGAATAAAAGAAGAATTGGGCAAAATTCTTTTCGAATGTATCAAACAATTCATTTCTAAATGCTTCATCAGTGAAATTTAAATCCAAATATTCAAATCTAGGGTTGGTATCTGTATCTTCATCAATTTGACTCGTTCCACCTTGGACTCTTTGACGACCTGACAAAGGTCCATAAAATACTGTTCTATCACCTTCTGTTTGAACTCTCCATGCTGTAGAGACTATTTCCTCTAGTGCATCGGGTTCTGTATGGAGATCTGTGAGATCTTGTAATCTTGTTGTATCATTGTTTGTTGTTAAATCAGGTGGTGTTGGCAAGATTGATGATATTGTCAATCCATTCAATTCTGGGATAGTCTTCATCAAATTTGTGGCGTATTGTTCTAATATATCGGCTTTCAATTCTAAGTAATCAATTCCTGCAGAGTCATATTTCTTTTTTCTTTTATCCAAGTCATTATTATAAGTACAAGAATCCGATTTCTTATATTTAATACAAGTTGAACATGGTTGTTGTCCATCACATTTTCTTTTTCTTTTTTTACAGAAGAGACAAGCATTTGACATAAGTTTGCTTGGTCTCACTGAGTGAGATGACATTTTCAAAGAGAAAAGGGTGATTTGGATTGGATTTAATAACAAGTTGAATTAGTTAATGATAAATAGAATTGTTTAAAGATAATAATAAAAACATTGTTTCTCTTGTCCTTTTGAATATTTTTCCAGAGGTAGTAGAAGAGAATATGATTAGAGATAGAAATTGTTATATGGAGAACCAGTTATTAACAAAATAGGAAATCTAAGAGATAATCAAAAATCTATGATACATACCACTTGTAATACGGTATACCGTAAAGCATTGTTTTCCTCGTAAACACTTCCGTCGATTGGGCACTCAATCGGGCTTTCATCGTCTTCCCCCGCGCAGAAAGAAAAAAAAATTTTTTTCTCTGCACATTGATCTGATGCAACCTTTTAATTAATTTATATTTAATTATTCAATGTTGCTGTTTGTGAATTGATCTAATGTTCTTTTTCTTCTTATTAATTCATCAATAGATCATGTTCAGTTATTAACTATAATAATAAATCATATACATATACATATACACACATACATTATGAGATATATAACACTCGCGACGATAGTCACCTATATGGTTGCTATTAATGCTTTACCCGTGACATTAAAGGCTATTCATGATGAAGTTGTGGCCGTGCAAATTAGTCAACAATCATCATCTCCATCTGGATTATTTGGTTCATTGTCTAAGTTTTTGGATACTACAAAGAAAAGGAAAGAACAACAAGATCATGAAAAGAAACCTAAATTACCAGATCACAAAATAGGAGATAACCCCTGGTATGATCCTCCTAAAACTCCAAAACCAGGTCACGAAGGAGACCCTTGGTATGATCGTCCTAAAACTCCAAAACCAGGTCACGAAGGAGACCCCTGGTATGATCGTCCTAAAACCCCTAAAACTCCAAAACCAGGTCATGAAGGAGACAATCCTTGGTATGATCCCTCTAAGCCAGGTCACGAAATAGATAACCCTTGGTATGACGGTCCTGAACCACCAAAATCAGATAAGAAGAAGAAGAGCCATGGTAAGAAACATGATAAAGTTATAAAAAACCCAGATGAAGATCAGGATAAGAACCCAGATGAGGATCAAGGTAAAACACCAGAGAAAGGTAAGACACCAGAGAAAGGTAAGACACCTAAAAAACATAAATCCTGGAAAAATTACGATGACCAGTGGAAGAAGTATAGAAAAGGTTGGGGGGGAGGATACAATGTTGACGAAATAGAAGACAAGCAGGCTATCGATATTACGCCTACATCTGATATCACGGAAAAGACGAATAATGAAGATGGAATCTTCGCGGTCGAAGTTCCATATGGAGAAGAAGAAGCTGATGAAGAAGAAGAGGAATACGAAGATGAAGAGGCTGAAGAAGATGAGATGGAATTCAATTATGAGACTTTGATCTAAATCTCACTTGTCATATACCTCTTTTTTAATGGTTTTATTGTGTATTAGTTTTTTAATGTATTTCTTTATCTCGTTTATTGTTAAATTTTAATATTTTTAAGTAAATGCATGATCATCGGAATTCCCGCTGTTGATTAAAAAAAAAACAGCGGAGCTTCCGTTTACCACACTATAAATGATTATCAATTCCCATGCAATGCAATAACTTTTTTTTAATCCAAGAATAATTTGATCGCAACAACAATTAAGATGAATCCAAAAAAACGGGATCCAATATTTACTCCACTTAAGTTGTCAGAACAGCTTACTATTTCCCATAGAATCATAATGGCACCCTTGACCCGATTTAGAGCGCCTAATGGAGTTCCAGGTGACTTAATGAAGGAATATTATAGTCAAAGAACTACAAAGGGAGGCCTAATAATTACCGAATCTACTTGTATATCGGAAACTTGTGGTATTCATCCCAACAATCCAAGAATTGATACTCCGGAAGCTATTAAGGGATGGAAATCATTGGTTGAAGAAGCTCATCACCGAGGTGGTTTCATTTTCAATCAATTAAATCACTACGGTAGATCCGCTATCCCTGAATATAACAACGGATTACAACCTCTTTCCAGTTATGCCACAAAATTAACAGCTATTGGACCTGATTCTTTTCCAGATAAAAATAGAGTACTCAAATATGTAACACCCAAACAGATGGATGAAGATGATATGCAATTAGTCATTGACGAATTCTGTGAGGCTGCATGGACAGCGATATATGATGTTGGATTTGATGGTATAGAAATTCATGGAGCAAACGGATATCTAATTGATCAATTCTTTGAAGATAATATCAATCTAAGAGAAGATAATTATGGTGGTAGCATTGCAAATAGATGTAAATTTCCACTAAGATTACTTGATGCTCTTATTGAAAAATTGAACGATCCAAAGAAAATTGGATTCAGATTGAGTCCCTGGGATAATTTCCAGGATTGCAATGATTCAAATCCTATAGACCATTTTCAATACATAATAAAGGAATTGGACAAGAGAGATCTAGCATATATTCATGTTATTGAGGCTAGAAGTGATGCTAATGGTGGTAGAGAAAAAGATTCATGCAAATCGTCCGAATTATCCCAAGATTTATTAGACAGTAGTGTTTCCAAATTTCAGTGTGACACTGTATTACTCTCTGCGGGTGGTTGGAACGAAAATAACTTTCGGAATATAATTGGAGGAAAACTTGATGGATTGGTTTTCGGACGTGCATTCATTAGTAACCCAGATCTTGTTTCAAAATTGCAACATGGATATCCTCTAAATAAATATGATAGAAGTACATTTTACCTTAATTTGAGCCCAAGGGGTTACATAGATTATCCAGTATATAGATTATAATGGAATTTTTAACTTGATTTATGGTTTGTGTATATTACTTCCACAAGTGGGTGAAGTGTTATATAATTATGACTGGATTATCCAAGAAAACTATCTGTATTATTATTATTACACAGTATGGTCAATTCGGCAGAGTAAGCGGTAGTCCAGATAGTTATCCATGACAACCCAGCCTAATTATACATATAAAAATTAAAGTGGTGGCAGTGTAGTAGATCCGATGTTCTTTTTTGGATCAAGAAATTAAATTACAATAAGACCTTTAAAAGGTAAGATGTTTATATACAAGTTAAATTATATACAAGAATGTATTATGCTATGTTTTAATATTTTATTTTGATCGTTAATTGTAAATTTTTTATTATTTTTTCAATGGTTAATTTATTGATTGATATTTTAAATCTGTTCTAGCTTGATTATGATTTCTAATATGGAAATGGAAGACCTGTATGGGTATTAAAATAAAATTAAAATGAGTAAGAGGAGGGAAAATATTTTTATTGATTTGCAGAGGAATTCTAGGGATGCCATATCAGGTTTAAGGCTCGAGAATACGGAGAAGATGGAAAAGCGTCGTGTGTAAAAGGGTGGCCACCTAATGAACGCAAGTTGAGGGATTTCACTTACTTGTAACTATGGTTACGAGTTTTAATAACCATTCAAGTTCAAGATATTATCCCAGGTTTATCTAATACCATTATTATTTTAATTAATATATTGTAGGAGGTTTTTACTATTCATGATATTTTTAATATTTTCGTTGTGTATTTTTTCATTTTTCTGTTGTCAAGGTGTTAAATGTTTTTTTTCGTGCACTTTAATATAGAATTATCATCTTCTCTTGGCTAGGATATCTGAATCAAAAGAAACAGGCAATATCTAATATAATTGGGATACATCTAAGGTAAAATAGGTTAATGATATTTTTTGTTACCAGATTTCTGGTGGAGTTTGCACGATCATAAGAGCGCACAATATATGTATTTGTAGATCTGATGATTGGAATTAAACATATGATAATAATGGGATTATATGGCAAAGAATCAGTCCAGAAGTGTAAATTGAACTTAATGCGTCCTTTGAGCTTTTATTAATCTAGAAATGGGTCCACTAAATGCGGTTCTATGATGAAGTGAAAAAAATGGTGTTAATTTATTTTCAATGGGTTGATTACTATATTATTAATAAAACATCATTAAAGGGTATTCAATGTAATATCAAGGTCATTCCCATGTTAGCGGGTATTTTAGAATTGTAATATTATATGGATGTTAGTTCTTCATAATATTTGTTCGAAGAAATTTGTTTTGGTAGGGAAAAGATTTAAGCAGAGACACAAAAAAATATATAAAGTATATACTACAGTATTCGATGTTGTGTTGGCTTTGTTAATTAGAACAAGAACAAGGTTGCTTTTGAGGGAATGATGAAACCATTTCGATTTCAAAAAATATTCCAATGCAACTCCCGGGTCTACCGGTTAGAACGTTGATATGTATCAAATATATCCAGTCCATTAAAAGTTAAATAAAAAATAAATATATGACATATAATTTACTTCGAGAGAAGTGTATATTAAAAGGATATTTTTTATGAAAATTATTATAAAAAATATTAGTAAATATAGAAGAAAGTGTAATGTATATTTACATGTACTAACGAACTGAGCCATATTCCAAGGTTTTATTTATATAATCCGGATATTAGAAGAGAAGAAACAGCCAAAGAAACATGAAAAAGATAAGAAAAGCTATATAAAAAATAAAAAAATGTAGGTAGACAACTATTAGAATCATCTTAATTCATGAAGTTACTTTAAGAATGTTTAGCAACTTTCAATTATTATGCACCTTTTATTTTCATGATTTTTGCAAATATCGGGGATTATTTTCCAACGATCTGGGTATGGTTTATAAAGGAGCAAATTCCACCCTTCTCTTGTTTCTTATTTTCATATTTATAACTACATATAAAAAATCATTAATTTTCCAGTTAAAAGAATCTTACAATGACCTCCTTACAATCCCTTATTTCCTGCTTTTTCTTTGTTTTGATGTGTAGGGTCTCTGTCGCTAGCTCAGTCAATGAATCAACAACTTACCCACCAGCACTAATTGACGCATATCGTAGATTTCGAGTCAATTTAATAGAGTGCTTAGGCAACGACTCTCAACATGTGGATATATGGTTCGAAAGTGATTTGACTGCATCAGTCATAGTTCATGATGGACACGAGGAAATGCTGGATAATCTTGATAGCCTGCTCAACAAGTGTTTGAATGAAGAGAACTCGATGATAACCAAGGCCATATTCGTTTCATACCATGCATACCAATTGAGTGGCTCCCCAGGAAAGGTCAATTTTAATAATATGACGAATATAGATAGCAACGTTACCACTAATGCACTACCTGAGAGTCTAGAAGGAGAAGGGAGATTGGTAAAACGATTAGCCCACCAGCTACATGCTTTCTTCAGTGAGAAAAACTGTGACGGCCAAACTGTGTTGAGCATGTACGCACATGCTCATAACGTGTGTTACAATATCATTAACACCCCAATCTGTAAATCTTTGCATCTGACTAACTACGGGTGTTGTGAGAGCTGGGGCAGGTTCTGGCCTCACCATAGCTGTGAGAAGGGAGATTACTATGATCTTAGACAACCAGGTCTAACTGGCCAATGCTACCCAGACAAGAAAGCTTTCTCCTTTTGTCAATATCAGTAGAAGTATTCTGTTGGAGATCACTGGCACCACCGGCAAGGCTCTATCTCATTGGAGGTGAAAATTGTAATTGTTCCTTTGTCGAAGCTGTTGTAACAACTTTGTTGTGTCAGATATCCGCCACGGCTCGACTATGAGACAAAGGCAGGTGTTCGAAAACTTTTGGGTGTGTTTTTTCTTCAGGTGGTTTAAATTATTTTTTCCCGTTCTTTTTTTTTGTCGCGGAATGTTGCCGCTGTTAAATAATAGCCAGGTGACCCTGTGACCCTGTGGCGGCTTAGCAATAATTGGACTACGCACGGAAATGCAAGCGTCACCAGGACTTATCAAAACCTAAAAAGAACATGATTTATACATCTATTCATTTTTTTAATTTATTTTTCATTTGTGTTATTTTCAAAAATATAGTAGATGAGTTTTGTAAATAATAAGGATAATGTAAAAGGAGAGTATTATTATTAAGTATAATAGTGTAATTGGAAATGTTGTTACTGTTTTATTTCGTTTAATCTGCAAAGTTTAGTTGTTAAATGTAATATATTAGAATTGTAAATTTTTGAAGAAAGTCACATTGCATTGTAATCGTCTTACAAAACCTATGATTAACCTTAACCAACAGTACAGTCAAACGATTTAGTGAAATGTAACTTCCCCTAGACTCGTGAAGGAGATAACCCTAGTAACTAATTTTCCTGTGATTGTAAGAGTTAGTATTATAAGAATATTTCAATTCAGGAAATCTTTTGGATATGATTAAATTGTACCGGTGGTGAGAATATCAGAGTGAAATTATGAATACAGATTGAAAATAATACACATTAAATTGACAGATTAAATTAACAAAGGTAGTTGAACATGATACTCTATTTTGCCTTTGATTATGGGTATATGGAGAATGTTTTTTTTTTTCTTGTTAATAAATGATTTTTCTTTATTTCAAAGACTATTTCTCTTGATCATTGACTAGGAATTTGTTTGTTTTATATGTTCTGACTTCGGAGACTAATGATATCGCTGTAGGAAGAAGAATAATAAGAGAAGAAAACAGTTGTTAAACAGGTGTTGCTTATTTTTTTTTTTTGTTGATCTTTTTTTTATTTCTTGTTTGCTTCTTCTTCTATTCCCAATTAAATAGATATTTTCTAGATCTAAATATTCAAAAAAATTAACCAAATAGATGGTGTTATTAGCTAATTAGAAATCCATTAAAACAACATGTCTGAACTAATAATCATGGAAAATTGAATTTTGGAGAGTTGAAGTTGATGCAAGCAGTTTACAAGAATCTATTAAGATCACATTTTGATCCAAGCAGTTTACAAGAATCTATTAAGATCACATTTTGATGCAAGCAGTTTACAAGAATCTATTAAGATCACATTTTGATCCAAGCAGTTTACAAGAATCTATTAAGATCACATTTTGATCCAAGCAGTTTACAAGAACCTATTAATCTAATTTTAAATCAACGGATCCATGGTGTTGTTTACAAATTCATATTAACTAGGTTAGAATAGATTATCAAATGTCTTTATCAGTTAGATGATCAAGCTTACTCAGCTAGAGTTCATCAAATATGCTTCTGCAGTCAACTGGAAAGTTCTAGAAATGAACAGGGTTTCTTGATACAACTATATGGGATCAGGATTAGCCTGTCACGAGTTCATTGAGAGGTTGGGTAGACTTACTTGAGAGTTTGAATTTAACTGGTTTTGTATCTCTCTTATTATTTCAATTGGCTGTTGATTGGGGTTGGTTTGCATGTCCTAACTTTTTTTGTTTGTTTTTGTTTTTATCTATTTGTTTTGTTTATTTTTTGACATTACTTTATATTGTTTTTGCCTTTCTATTTTTATAATTGATAGTTAAATTGATAACCATTAAAACAATAACTCTGATATAAACTTGGTATGCTGTTAATAATTCTGGAGAATCAATAACGATCACATCTTGAAGATTTTAATGTCATACTCCTGTACATTAATAAGATCTCAAACCAATGGACATCATTCGGTTGATGTTGATCAATCTAGGATGTCTTGAAATAGTTTATAGGTCAAGTAAAATTGTAATGGTATATGAATCCATTGAGTTTGAAATGGCACATAGATCCAGTAAAATTGTAATGGTATATAGATGAAGTTGGCTCCAATGATTCACTAACATTGTCAGTCTTTCTCTACTTGTTTTGTTACTCCTGCTATTTAATTGATCAACCTGTTTGTATAAGTTTATTTGATTAAAAAAACTAAAAAAAATTGTAACCTGATATATATTTTGAAATCGGTCATAAAATCTTGGATTTGAACCACAGAAACTGGTATCAGATTAGTTATCTGTCTCATTAGGCCCAGATAAGTAAGGTGAGCAATGGGTAATAAAAATGAAATCTAAAATATTTAAAATATTTTATAGATCAAATTTCAAAATTGAACCAAATGTAACAAAATAAGAAAATTTCTAATAATCCAGGAAGATATCAGAGAAAGCAAGAAAAGGCTATTGATTAGTTGCATATGGAAAATGTAAATCAAAAGAGAAAATGGAAGTCGACTTGAAATCCAAAAGCAAATGTGACAGGATTTTAAATTTTTGAACAATATTGAACATAAATGAACTTAATAAAGAATAACTAATGTAATATGAAATCCAGGGTGTAATATGAGCCAGGGTGTAATGAGCCAGGGTGTAATGAGCCAGGGTGTAATGAATGAGCCAGGGTGTAATGAGCCAGGGTGTATGAATGAGCCAGGGTG